>CM034153.1:392606506-392679006 GCA_019776745.2 Taxus chinensis
TGTTGTTCATCCTTGCTTGTTTTAGACCTAGCTGGGAATGTTCGTTTTTGGTGAATTATATATATATATATATGCAAACTGCAGTCTAAACTTCTTTGCTGCTTGCATTAAAACTGAATCAAAACTGGGTTCTTACTCTGGGGTTTGGAGAACGAATCCTTTTAATATTATGGTGAAAACATCATTTATTGTTTGTTGTACACTCTTACTTGTTTGTATCTGGATGAAAATGTCCATTGGGTGAAAAATTTAAGGAAATGATTTTATTTAGAGGTGTCGCTGATATCGATAGTTACGGACCAGATGATAATGAATTCTGGAATACTCCCTTGAATGGTAGTTAGTAAGGTTTGAATACTGAAATAGACTTGTTCAGAAGGAATCACCCTATTGGATCAGGTCTATACTAAATAGTTGATATTCGGCTAGGTAGTGAGAAGAGGTAATATGATTCTTCTTCCTTTCATTTGATTATTGACTTTAATTATTCTCTCTTTGGCTGTTATCATTGATTGATATCACTTCTTATTTAAATCATCCAGTGCAATTGTGATGAAAAGAAAGGGAATATTGGATGGGTAATTGGAAGTAATAGATTTTTTCTTCTCTTATCCAGTTGAAATTCTATATTTGATATTGAATGAATTTCTTACTTCCTTAGGTGTAAGCATTTGCATTTAATTGTTGTTTTCCTTCTTTTCTGATTTGAAAGAAGTATTATGCTGCTTGTTGAAATTTGAGAAATGACACCAGTGTTGTCATGGTGAATGACTACTTTTCTCTTCTACATTTGATTGTTTGAAATTAAATGAGTAGTATGAAAGGGAAGTAGTTCTGTTTGAATTCTTAATTAAAATTCATCTCTTGATATTTCAACTATTGTAAGGGAATGGAATTGATAGTAATTGCATTAGAACAACATTATATACATATGTGTATAAGCTCTTACAGATGTTTTTAATCTAGAACTATTTAGAGGAAATTACTTTTGGTAGTACTTGTTTTAAATACGGAATGAACACCCTTGCGTTATTGGAATAAAAACAGTAAGGAAATATGAATAAAGTGTTGCGGGTTGTAGGAATTATTTGGGAGAAAGTTAGTAAATCTTTTTGTCTGATTGTGATTGTAATTAAGGGATTGGGTTGTTAAGTTGTTCATCCTTATCAGCATTTAATTTGTAGATGATGTCCATCTCAATTTATAAACATTTCATAAAATCAGAGTTCTTTTATTGAGACAGTTAATTAAGAGCACCTCATTTTAATGATAAGTGCTTAATATGCTCAGTTCAATGAATTGACCCGTGGAAGTAAATTTTGTACATGGTTTCCATGAGTAAAAATGATGGTGATGGTAGGCTGACGGTGACAGAATATTGGGAAGGGTTTACTAAACTCCTTAAGTATGTACTGTAGTACCAAGCTGACGAGAAGTTCAAAATATGAAAGTTCATAATGGGACTGAATCCCATCATTAGTGGAAAATTAGATGTCCACGGTCCAACCACTATGGAAGGAGTTGTTGAAAAGCTAGAAAGACAAGAAAAGAAATTAAGAGAAATCTCTGCTCATAGGGAGGAGATTAGGAAGAAGATTCCCAGCTTTTCTTCATCTCTCGCACCCAAAAAGGGACCCTGGAAAAGGTTTGGTATGAAAAACAAAATTGTTGTGGATAACAATAAGAAATCAGTAATGAACAAACCTGTTAATAGTGTGTGGAGCAACTTTACAAAAGTTAGTCGTAATGGACAAAAATCCTATGGAAGCCAGAGTGATAACTTCAAGGCTGGTAGTAAATACAAGTCTAGGAATGGGCCCATCGGAGGCTACTTCAACTATGAAAAGGACCATTATGCGAGTCACTTCCCTCTGAAGAAGGATGATCATGATCAGTAGCACAGGATACACGCTGTGGTGGCTAACAAACAAGCTGAAAAGTAAGTCACACCCATAGAAGTTTCAGGTAAGTTATTCGGTACACTTGTAGTCATACTTTTTGATACTGGAGCTACTGAATGTTTTATCTCTACTAAACTAGCAATGAAATTAAAAAGGAAAGCTGAACGAATGGATAAGACATGGATAGTGCATTATGGGAATAATGTTTTCCATACAGTCGATATGTGCCTTTTCGGGGCAATTAATGACTTGCCCAGTTTCTCCATAGAAGTTGACCTGCATGTCACTCCTTTAGGGTCATATGATATAATTATAGGAGTTAATTGGTTGGCGGAACATAAGGAAAAGGTTGACTGTTATGAAAAATAGATTTGCTATTTTTATCACCTGCAAAAAGTAGCAATCATTCAAGGTGTAAAGCGTAAGGTTGCAGTTATGAAACTAACAGCTATGTAACTAAAAAGGGCTAAAAATAGAGGCTGCACTTTGTATGCCATAAGAATGACAGAAAATGCTAAGGAAGATAATGATTTCATGGAAAAGTATCCATTATTAAGAGATTTTAGTGATGTATTTCCGGAGGAGTTACCATGTCTTCTGCCCAAATGAGAGTTTGAATTTGCTATAGAGATCAAGCCAGGAATCGAACCCATATCTAAGGCATCATATCAAATGACCACCCTTGAGTTGGTGGAACTTAAGGCTCGGTTACAAGAACTTTTGAAAAAGGATGGCCGGTAATATTTGTAAAGAAGAAGGATGGCACACTTAGATTGTGCATTGATTACAGAATGTTGAATAAGACAACTATTAAAAATCGATATCCACTTCCTAGGATTGATGATCTGTTCAACCAGATGCGTGGAGCATCAGTCTATTCAAAAATAGATCTTCGATCTGGATATCACCAGCTGAGAATAAAGGAAGAAGATATTCATAAAACAAATTTTAGAACAAGGTACGCGCATTATGAATTCACGGTGTTACCTTTTGGGTTGATGAATGCACCTACCGCCTTCATGAATTTGATGAACAATATTTTTCAAGAATATTTAGACAAGTTTGTGCTTGTATTCTTGGACTACATTCTTATATAATCCAAAAATGTCGAAGAGAATCAAGAGCATTTAAGGATAGTGCTGGACGTTTTAAGGAAGAGAAGGTTGTATGGTAAATTGTCTAAATGTTCCTTTTATGATGCAAAGGTACATTATTTGGGGCATGTTATAAGTAAGAATGGGATAGTTGTGGACCCTTCAAAGATTGTAGCTATAACCGAGTGTCCTGCGCCTAAGAACGTGCATGAAGTAAGAAGCTTCATGGGCCTGACAGGGTACTATAGAAAGTTCGTTAAGGACTTTTCAAAAATTTCTATCCCAATCACTTCACTACAAAAGAAGGATAAGAAATTTGTCTAGAATGACAAATGTGAATCCGCCTTTAAAATTTTAAAGGAATAGTTAACTACACCTATTCTGACTGTACCTGACCCAAATGGAGATTTTACAGTCGTAATGGATGTGTCTGGAGAGGATCTTGGAGGCATTCTATTACAAAATGACCATGTCATAGCTTATGAAAGTAAAAAGCTTAAGTTACATGAAAAAAATTATGCTCCACATGACCTAGAGCTCACTGCCATTGTTCATACACTTCAAATGTGGAGGCATTTCCTTCTTGGTAAGCCCTTTGAGGTAAAAATCGACCATCTGGGGTTGAAGTATATTTTTACTCAACCGAACCTGAATGGAAGACATCAAAGATGGTTAGAATTTTTATCTCAGTATGATTTTGATATAAGCTACATCAAAGGAAAGGAAAATAGGGTAAAAAATGCTCTGAGTCGTAGGAAGCACATCTCTACTCTTATAACATTAAGAACTCAGTTTAAAGACAAGGTGAAAGATGTCATGGAATCTGACTCTTATTTTCAGCAAGTTAAAACAACACTTACTGCAGATCCAAAGGATGTGAAGTATAAAGGATTCCATTTTGATAACGAAGGGATTCTGAGGTTTGAAAATAGGGTATATATACCCTTGGCAAATGATTTAAGAAAGAAATTATTAACTAAATTTCATAATTCACCTTTTTCTAGACACCTTGGCATTATGAAAATGCTTGCTGATCTCAAACAACAATATTTCTGGAAGGGAATGAAAAAGGATGTGGTGGAGTTTGTGACACACTACTTGGAATGTCAGCATGTTAAGGTGGAACATATGCATCCTGCCAGATTATTGTATCCCCACAGCATTCCGCAGTACAAATGGCAAGTGATAACTATGGATTTCATTCAAGGATTACCTATGTCAAGGAATAAACATGATATCATCTTGGTTATCATCGACAAACTAACCAAAGTGGCACACTTCATTGCTGGTAATTTAAAAGACGACGCACCAGTGTTAGCAAGAAGGTTTGTACATGAAATTTTTAGATTGCATGGAATACCCGAATTGATCATATTAGATAGAGATCTGAGAATGACATCAAGATTTTGGCAAACGCTTAATGCGGCCTTGGGAACTAAATTAAACTTCAGTTCTACATATCATCCAGAAATGGATGGACAAACTGAAAGAGTCAATCAAGTTTTAGAGGATATGTTAAGAATGTATTGCATCGACCAGCAGTATACATGGGAGGAATACCTTCCATTGGTTGAATTTGCCTATAATAATACATACCACACCTCTTTAAAGATGGCATCTTTTGAAGCATTATATGGAAGAAAATGTAGAACCCCTATTAGCTAGGAAATCGTAGAGGACAGAGAGGTAATTGGGCCATAAATCCTTACGGAAATGGAACAACAAATTAAAATGATTCATGAACATTTAAAGGAGGCTACCAATAGGCAAAAGAGTTATGCAGACTTAAAGCGGGTTGATAGGAATTGTAAACTTGGTGAGAAGGTCTTTCTTCGGGTCAAGCTGAAAAAGAGTTCTATAAATTTTGGCAAGGCTACCAAGTTATCGCCTCATTATGTGGGACCTTTTGAAATTGTTGAAATAATCAACCCTATAGCTTATCGTCTAGCATTACCTCCTGCTTTATCACAAATGCATGATGTTTTTCATATTTCTTTGCTTAAGAAATACGTATTAGATTTATCACATGTGCTAAATTGGAATTCCTTACAGATCTAAGACCCAGGAATAATCATTGTTAAGCCCATTCGAGTGCTGGGAACTCACTAGTTGCACTTAAGAAATCACGAAGTTAATCAATGTAAGGTCCAGTGGGACTAGTTTAGCAAAGAAAGTGCAACTTGGGAAAATCTCAAAGAAATGAGATCTACTTTTCCATACTTGTTTGATCGAAATTGAATTCAAAAAACTGATAATTCTACCAAATATGGACAATTACTGGTCTATTTTACATTTATCTTAAAACACTGTTTTGATGATTAAATCTATTTTTTGTATGAACTAATGAATGGAAGGATGATAATTGAATTTTGTCCTAAAAACTCTATGAATTGGCTAATTTGATCATCAGGACGATGATTCTTTAAGAAGGGAGGAATGTAACATCTTGATTTTTAGAAGCTACTATGATAACCTCTTTTTGTGATGTTGTAACTATGGAAATGAGGATAATTATGTTAAGATATATCTTTTAATCTTAAAAAGAATGTGTTACTGATTTAAACCCTTGTTTACTGTAACTTTTTTACTTGGGACAGAGGTCATTATAACTTGTGTTTTGCGAAGTGTGAAACAACAGACTTGCTTTTACGTTTGATGAACTCATGTTGTTGTTGACAACATACCGTGAATCAATTCCATTGATCCAAGGTATGTTACGGCCTTCTTTTTGATCACTTTGTCGATTTACTTTCTAAATGGAATGAAATCTGAAACCAGACTGAAGGTCATTATAAATGTTTCAGAACCTGGTTACAAGTATAATTATTCGGTACCTTGATACCAATGGAAAAGGCTCGATTTCTGAACTACATACAAATTATAACGCTGGAAAGCGTGAGGCAGTAAGATTCTTGATGCAAGTGAGCCAGGTATATGTCGAGCATAGGATGAAATGTCCTGCATTATGCTGAATATAAACGTAAGTTAGTAAACTTACTAGAAGAACCCATTAATTAAAATACTAAAGCTACGTTTAAACCTATAACTATGTTTTAGCCTATAACCTAACTACTACCCTATGTGGATTTTAAATTAAATAGGATGTAAAATATTGCAAATCCTAATGATTTGCGACCTAGGTGAATACCTAGCTATGGAAAATGTAACCTAAACTAATGCTGACCCTTGAAGGGGGACTTGTGGACACATGCTGATGAGTGGATAAGAAGGGAAGGTTTTGAAATTTAATGACGAACTTTAATTACAATCCTTGAATTTTTAAATGCCAAAATTGGCAAGAGCAGAGAAGATAGAGGCACCAATTAGCAATATAGCTAAAAATGAAATCACAAGTAAAAATTTTGAAGAAAAGGGCCGCCAAACCTGAGTCGGTGGTGGCATGGAAATTAAGGAAAAAGCAATGCATTCAATGCATTTATTGATATCGGTCTTGGTGACCAGCTCGCATTGGAAAGGGGAAAGAGGAATTTTGTGGTATTCGTGTTCATTTGGGTTTCTTGTGATTGCTTTGCATTTATTTGGAGGTTCTTTCGAACCTGTAACCATTCTGGTCATTGTTGTTATTCTGAGTAACCACGGATATCTTTGAGCCTATGGGAGAAAGAATATAGTTGGGGAAAACCTTGTTGTTATCGCCATGGGAAAAGAGTAACTCATGTGGGCATGGATGTGGTTTTCTTCAAGAAACAAGAAATTTTACAGGCATGTTGAGCTCTTCTCTTTAAACCGTTTTACTCTTTGTTAAGCATCTTCATTAAAAGAACTCTGCTCTTATGTTGGGTGTTTTTGTAAAATGAAAATGTTGATACGATTGATGTGATTTTTGGGTTGAGTTGTCTATTGGAGATGAATATGATTTGGGTATTTTCTTTGCAAAAAGAGTAAATGAAATGAAATCTATCCTTGTTGTATGAGTTTTTGACAGTATTGGGTATTCGGTTGTATTACCCATTATGGGTTTGAGTTGATGAATGTATCAGTGATGTGAATATTGTTTTCTGAGTTTTGTGCATGTAAATGATTTGGGAAAAATCATGAGAATGCTTGATGAAACTATTTGTGTGAGTTATTATCCTAGTTGCTTTACATTGCATAGAATACGATTTCACCAGGGACAACAAATTCATTCCATTGTCTTACCCGTGCTGATTTAAAATGATTCAATGTCTCCATGTGGGTTGAAGGTCATGAATGGTTGTTGGGGAATAAATTATTTAAACACTGAGAAAGAATAACTTGGTTATTTGGTGAATGAAGTATGAGTGTATCATTTATCCTTCCTTGAATCCATTGATATGTTTATATAAATAAAGGAACTGCATATCCGAACCTTTTCATGGTGTTTGATTAGAACCGTACTAGAGTAAAATTGTGTTCTTGCGGTTGAAAAGGTGGGTTCTTTATTTAATACAGTGATATTATGGTCATATAGCTTGTTGTTCATCCTTGCTTGTTTCAGACCTAGCTAGGAATGTTCTTTTTTGGTGAATTATATATTTATATATATATATATGCAAACTGTAGTCTAAACTTCTTTACTACTTGCATTAAAACTGAATCGAAACTGGGTTCTTAGTCTGGGGTTTGGAGAAAAAATCCTTTTAATATTACGGTGAAAACATGATTTGTTGTTTGCTGTACAATCTTACTTGTTTGTATCTAGATGAAAATGTCCATTGGGTGAAAAATTTAAGGAAATGATTTTATTTAGAGGTGTCATTGATATCGATACTTACGGACCAGATGCTAATGAATTCTGGAATACTCCCTTGAATGGTAGTTAGTAAGTTTTGAATACTGAAATAGACTTATTCAGAAGGAATCACCCTATTGGATCAGGTCTGTACTAAATAGTTGATATTTAGCTAGGCAGTGAGAAGAGGTAATATGATTCTTCTTCCTTTCATTCGATTATTGACTTTAATTGTTCTCTCTCTTTGGCTATTATCATTGATTGATATCACTTCTTGTTTAAATCATCCAGTGCAGTTGTGATGAAAAGAAAGGGAATATTGGATGGGTAATTGGAAGTAATAATTATTTTCTTCTCTTATCTAGTTGAAATTCTATATTTGATATTGAATGAATTTCTAACTGCCTTAGGCATAAGCATCTATCTACATTTAACTGTTGTTTTCCTTCTTTTCTGATTTGAAAGAAGTATTATGCTGCTTGTTGAAATTTGAGAAATGACACCAGTGTTGTCATGGTGAATGACTACTTTTCTCTTCTGCATTTGATTGTTTGAAATTAAATGAGTAGTACGAAAGGGAAGTAGTTATGTTTGAATTCTTAATTAAAATTCATCTCTTGATATTTCAACTATTGTAAGGGAATGGAATTGATAGTAATTGCATTAGAACAACATTATATACATATGTGTATTAGCTCTTATAGATGTTTTTAATCTAGAACTATTTAGAGGAAATTACTTCTGGTAGTAATTGTTTTAAATACGGAATGAACCCCCTTACGTTATTGGAATAAAAATAGTAAGGAAATATGAATAAAGCGTTGCGGGTTGTAGTAATTATTTGGGAGAAAGTAAATCTTTTTGTTTGATTGTGATGGTAATTAAGGGATTGGGTTGTTAAGTTTTTCATCCTTATCAACACTTAATTCATAGATGATGTCCATCTCAATTTATAAACATTTCATAAAAGCAGAGTTCTTTTATTGAGATAGTTAATTAAGAGCACCTCATTTTAATGATAAGTGCTTAATATGCTCAATTCAATGAACTGACCCGTTCAAGTAAATTTTGCAGATGGTTTTCATGAGTAAAAATGAAGACATGTTGTTTTTTTATGCTTCTTCAACTTAGCTAAGGATGGATCATATCTGAGAATTTATTATGAATCTTTTTATTATTACAATGAAAACATGATTTGTTGTTTTTTGTACACTCTTACTTGTTTGTTTCTGGATGAAAATGTCTGTTGGGTGAAATTTAAAGGAAATGATTTTATTTAGAGGTATCGTTGATATCGATACTTACGGACCAGATGCTAAATAAATTCTGGAATACTCCCTTGGATGGTAGTTAGTAAGTTTTGAAAACTGAAATAGACTTGTTCAGAAGGAATCACCCTATTGGATCAGGTCTATACTAAATAGTTGATATTTAGCTAGGCAGTGAGAAGAGGTAATATGATTCTTCTTCCTTTCATTCGATTATTGACTTTAATTGTTCTCTCTCTTTGGCTGTTATCATTGATTGATATCACTTCTTGTTTAAATCATCCAGTGCAGTTGTGATGAAAAGAAAGGGAATATTGGATGGGTAATTGGAAGTAATAATTATTTTCTTCTCTTATCTAGTTGAAATTCTATATTTGATATTGAATGAATTTCTAACTGCCTTAGGCATAAGCATCTATCTACATTTAACTGTTGTTTTCCTTCTTTTCTGATTTGAAAGAAGTATTATGCTGCTTGTTGAAATTTGAGAAATGACACCAGTGTTGTCATGGTGAATGACTACTTTTCTCTTCTGCATTTGATTGTTTGAAATTAAATGAGTAGTACGAAAGGGAAGTAGTTATGTTTGAATTCTTAATTAAAATTCATCTCTTGATATTTCAACTATTGTAAGGGAATGGAATTGATAGTAATTGCATTAGAACAACATTATATACATATGTGTATTAGCTCTTATAGATGTTTTTAATCTAGAACTATTTAGAGGAAATTACTTCTGGTAGTAATTGTTTTAAATACGGAATGAACCCCCTTACGTTATTGGAATAAAAATAGTAAGGAAATATGAATAAAGCGTTGCGGGTTGTAGTAATTATTTGGGAGAAAGTAAATCTTTTTGTTTGATTGTGATGGTAATTAAGGGATTGGGTTGTTAAGTTTTTCATCCTTATCAACACTTAATTCATAGATGATGTCCATCTCAATTTATAAACATTTCATAAAAGCAGAGTTCTTTTATTGAGATAGTTAATTAAGAGCACCTCATTTTAATGATAAGTGCTTAATATGCTCAATTCAATGAACTGACCCGTTCAAGTAAATTTTGCAGATGGTTTTCATGAGTAAAAATGAAGACATGTTGTTTTTTTATGCTTCTTCAACTTAGCTAAGGATGGATCATATCTGAGAATTTATTATTCTTCTACGAGGAAATGGAAAAAGAGAAAGTTGTATTCTTCTTCTTTATGAGTTGCTAATGTTGTTTGGCATGAATGAAGTCTGGTTGTATGGGCTTGCAAATTTTATAAATTTTAATTTTGAGGATTGAGTACAAAGGAAAGGTTTGTTATTTTAATGGTTGTACCTCCTTGGAACTGTTTGAATAAGACTAAGAATATAAATTTTATTCATTGAATTTGGATATATTCAAATGATGGTTGATAGATTTTAAAGGGGAACTAACATCTATTTTTTACTTGAATACAACTTTTAAGTTGGAATGTGTAATTAATTCATACTTAGGTTAATATGGATTTTAAATTGACATTTGAAAAGAGTTAAATGAATATGAATTCTTAAATGAATGATATTCGGAACTGGTATATAAGCTAATGAATATAAATAAAGAGACAATTGAATCTTGTATCCTGATTTCGTTAATATCCTTGAGATGTTTGATCTAGAGGATATTTGGTATGAGGAATCATATCTCCTCATAACAAACCTTAACTAAAGTAAGGTTATAGGGAATAAATGAATACATTCATTTGGAATTAGGCCTCATTTAAATGACGTCTAATAAGATGGAATTCTGAATTTAAATTCATTTGCGAATAAAACTTGGTTAAGTTTAGTAATTTGATCTTACTACGTTAAGTTGTAGTGGACTGTTATTCCGTAGCTTAAATTAAGGAACTAAGATGGAATTAAGAAATCCTTCAGTAAGGAGGAGTAAAGGCATATCAATCTTTAAGACAATTTAAGTCTCTCTTAGCTATGCAACTGAAATGAGCAGTGAGGTTAGAAGATCAGCATGGTTGCTAAAAATTGTTCTTAAAATATTTAAGATTATAATCTAATCACACTTCTAGCTGGATGTGTATCCCTTGATGAGAAGAGTCCATAGGACCTTGGTACATGCCAGATGCAATCTGGTGTCTTCATGAGGGCGGGGCCTTCATAACGACTCCATGTTGCAGTTGACATGTTACTGTTATCCAAAATGTGCCCCTACTCATTTTTTGTGGCTAAACTCCTCTCATTTTTTTCCTCTCTTGTGCCGCAGTCATAATATTTTACTTTTTAGGTACTTAAAACCTTCTAGAAATGACACCATTGGATAGAGATCTTTCTTAGCTTTCCAGAATGGTAAAGTTTTCGTCCTAACTCCATGTATTTTTGAAGTTATGGCTCGACGGAGTTTTTTGGAAAAAATTTCCCTTGAAAGGCCCGTGGCCAATGAGATGCCACCACGTGGCACCTAGAGTGGCAGAGCACGGGGAAATTTTGCAAAATTTTCCAAATGACCAAAAAGGTGCAAAAATTCAATTTTTTGCCCGCCAACCCGATTTGGCCCTGTTTTGCCCTAAAACTTCAAATGGCCATATCTTTCGATCCAGAGCTCAATTTTTTGCGTTCTTTATATCAATGGAAAGATGGTGAAATTATCTACAAGATTCTAGGGTCATTTTTGAATTTTAATAGAGTTTGGAGAGATAAAATTGAAAAACACCTCTAGAACGTGGTCATGGACAGAAATGACGTTTCAACCACCGTTTTTAATGAAGAATGGCTCGCATTCTCTCCCAGCATGGCTAAAAATGTCAGGGGATGGGTCTGTAAGGATGCCCATGCTGTTTTGAATGTGTTTTGGTCAATGGTTGAATCCCTTCCATGTTTTCCCGTGTTTCTCTCTCCTAGGCTCGTCCCTTGCACTGTAAAAGCCAGATTTGGCTCATTTTCAAAGGGTTGAACATTTTTTGTGTATTGCAGATCCCCTTTCTCACCTTGGAAGTGATTTTGGTTGAATATTAGACCTTTTCTAAGAAATGTAACTCATTTTTGCCTCCCGGGTGTTGTAATGCAAGTGATTTTGATGTTAAAATAACAATACAGGCCCTGTGATTAATTTTTCATCCTCTGCTGGTGTTGTTTGACTAATTTCTGATTCTTCATTATAGTTATCAGTTTTTGCATGTTGTTTTGTTACATTTTATGAATTGTGTCAATCTGTAGAAGTGAGAAATGCTCACCACTCCTTTGGTGCATCACCTATTAACATTAGTTTTAGTTTATCTGCATTCTCTATCTCTGTCTCCTTTTGAATTTAGGGTAGGATTAAGAATTTAAACCTATGCAACTTGTAAGTGATAAATCTGATCAGAGGAGTTGAGGAACCAGCCTCTAATCTAGAGATTCCTTTCCCATTTTACAAGTCCCACACTTGGGGAGAGGATTCAATGTTGTGCAATCACACTGGATGTCTAAAATATCAAACTAGAAATTTGATCAACATCCAGGGGTGCTACTGATTTGCAACAACAATTTTGGCACGCCCGGTGGGACCTTAGAGGTCTTTATCTTCATTGCAACAAAATTTATGTGCATTCGTTGAAAGTTTATTTCTTTAAAAGAGCTATAAATTACACATCTGGCGACTCCAAGGAAGAAGAATCAGCTGGTTTTAGCAGTGCAGACCTGAAAACTCATGAGAAGAATCAACACAAGGTCAAGAGCTGGAGAGGAATAGGTGTTGTTTGAATATCTGCAATTATCTCTAAGAATAAGGCAAAGTGGGAGGAGAATCCAAAGGTCTCCATCTCCACCAAACATAACTCTCTCAACTCCTCCACCTGGTAGGCCTTTCATTCAATCAACAAGGGTTCTAAGGCCAATCAGAATGGCACAAAACAACCCCTATGTCAATTTCATTGGTAGCAGCCCACTTGCTCTTAATGCACAAAATCCAATCCCAGTTGCAGCATTGAAGAACATTCCATACTTCACTAGAGAAAATCAGACCTCACCTGGTGATCATGTTAAGGATATTGCTAACATTTGTGTAATCCATGAGATCAATGAGATGCAAGTTGTTGTCAAACTGTTGGCATTTTCATTCAAAGGGAAAGCTTTATAATAGTTTAGGAGTCTTGCCTCAGGTTCTATTCAAAATTGGAATCAGCTATGTATAGCCCTCCATGAGCAGTTTGGGGAAAAGGGAGACAACTTGTCCCTTTTGGAGCAGCTGACAACTATCAAAAGAGCTCCCAATGAGCAGCTGACTGATTTTAATTTCAGATTTCAAAAGACTTGGGAGAGAATTCCAGTGGTAGACAGGCCAACAACAGAAGGTGATTTTCTTTATTACCTTAAAGCTTTAAATTATGATATTTCTATGTTAATTCAGTCCATGGGAGGCACAACTATCCCCATTGCTTATAGCATTACCATTAGAGCTGAAAATTGTTTGATTCAAGCTGGTATGCTAGCTCCTAGGCCTCCAATGCCATTATTTCCAAGTTTAGAGAGCCCAAGTACTAGCCAAGTGCCTAATTTAGCTTCTATTTCCACTCCTAGAAATCAGAATTCAAGTGAAGCTTCCACTTCATCTTCTAGTGACTCAAATGAACTTCAAGAAGTCATGAAGCAATTGCAAAATCTAGGTAATGAGCTGGTTACACTCAAAAGGCAGCAAACTCAAGGTTCTAGACCTTCCTTCCAGCCTCAAGCTCAACCTAATAGGCAGCCATATCAACCTCATAGACCACCCAATCCAGCTGCAAATCTAAATCAAGCAAGGCCTCCTGCCAACAGACCATTTCAACCCTATAATCCCAATACTACATCTTCATCTAAAGCATTAGTGCCAGTACAAAATAATATAGCTCAAGAGTATGATTGGTGTTTCTCATGTAATGAACCTCATAACCAGTCCATGTGCTTCAACGGTGCCTTAAATCAAGCATTAATGGTGATAGCAACTGGTGTGGAGGGTGAAGGTAGTCAAGGAAATAACCAACAACAAGAAACATTCCAGCAGTAATCAGCTCCAAATGATACCACACTTGTAAACTAGCAGGCAGAAGATTTTTATGGCATGAATCAAACAATTTCCCAAAGTGTTGCAGCTAACACAAGGTCAAAGAGAAGAAATTTGGGTGAAGAACAGCCATTGGCCCCAAGTAATTCATGACCTTCTGTCACTCCACAAACTATTGGCAAACAAAATGTAATCCCAAGCACGCAAGGATTGCCTAAAACAGCTCCTAGGCCAACCCAAATGCCATTTGTTGTTTCCCATGTGCAAGGAATGAATGTGTAGGCCAAGGGACAGTAGAGGGATACTTCATCTCCATTCAGTATCATTGATCAGATGAAGAAGACAAATGTAAACATATCAATATGGGAATCACTATCTATCCTAGGCCAAAGAGATTTGCTACAAGCTGCCATAAAGGACTAGTCAACTTCAAATCAACAAGTCCAAATGCAAGAGAAGGTGCTCACAAATGCTACCCAGCCTAAGGGGAATCATGGAGGATAGCAAGGTAAAATATTGAAGCCCCCTCCATTCTACGTTTCATTGATTATTGGAAATCAATTAGTACACAATTGCATGATTGATTCCGGGGAAAGTAGTTCAGTAATGCCCAAGCAAATAGCTAATCAGTTGGGAATTCAGTATGAAACCATAGCCAAAGGGGTGGTGCAGTTGGATGGGACAGTAGTAACAACAGTCAGGGTAATTAAAAACTTGAGTCTTACTTTGCATGCCTGTCCCAACATGGTTGTTTTGCAAGATGTCTCAGTAATAGACCTTCCACCACTCTTTGCCATATGTTTGTCAAGGGATTTCATAGCTAAGATTGGAGGTTACTTGTCTGCTGATTGGTCACACATGCTATTTAGAACAAGATATGGAACCAAAGCCACAATCAGGTCTGAACCTATTACAAACTTTCACATTGAGCCTTACACTCAAAGTTAGATTAATGCCAATTGTTTAGCGTTTGATCAAGAAGATCATCCAAGTACTGATGAAGCTGACACCAAGGTTGGAAGCATCCCAGATTTAACTCTTGATGAATGGGAAAGCAAGGTGCATGCTTTTGATCCTTATCAAGAAATAGAAGAATCTGAGCTGGGAGTCTATTGCATACATGAAGAAAATCAGCCTATTCCTAGCATCACCAAGCCAAACCACAAAGATGACAATGAGGTATGGTAGTTGTTTTTTGATGGATCAAGGAGTAGACAAGGTGCAGGAGGGGGATCCATGCTGGTTTCACCTCAAGGAGTTAAGTATTATTCAGCTTTTAGATTTCAGTTTGCATGCTCTAATAACACTGCTAAATATGAAGCCTTGGTGCAAGGACTGCATTGGGCAATCAAGAGAGGAATAAAGAACTTGCAAGTATTTGGTGATAGTGAGTTGATTTTCAACCAAGTCAAGGGGTAGCATGCTATCAAGAATGATCTACTCAAGTGCTAAAAGAACAGGGTGTGGGACCTCATTGAATATTTTGAGGGTTTTGGCATCAAATTCATTCCTAGGAAAGAGAACCAAACCACTGACAGGCTTGCTGCAGTTAGGGAAGCCTTTGACGTTGTGGAGAGCATTCAAAAAGACAAGGTACAGCCAAACATCCATGTGATTGTGAGGCCTTCAGTGCCAAATAACAATGTAAGTTGGTAAGTGTTTGAAAATTATCAGTAAATCATCCATTTCTTGCAAGAAGAGGCTGAATTCTCAGCCAAAAATCAAGAAAAGTTAGAGCAGCAGTATGGTGACCAAGTGGTGCAGCTGAGAACCAACAAACTACCAAAGGGACTTATTACTTTGGAGCCCATTTTCAATCCTAATGATTAGTTTAGGAAGGAGAAAGCAAACATCCAAGTGAAGGGAGAAGATTCAGTGTCCATCTCAGTAGAAAGAGGTAAATCACTCCAAATTGGTAAGATGACAACTGAGCAAGAAAGGTATGAGTTCATACAACTTTGTCAAGAATTCCCTGATGTGTTTGCTTGGAGCTATGAAGATTTGAAAGGTTTCAATCCTGAGTTAGCTCAACACACCATTGAATTGGATCCAAATACTAAGCCCATCAGGCAGAAACAAAGGTTAGTCAACCCCCACATGGAGCCTCTCATGAGAAAAGAATTGAATAAGTTGATAGAATCAAGAATCATATTCCCTATCAAGCATTCTAGTTGGGTTGCCAACTTGGTTCCAGTCAGAAAGAAGAGTGGGGAAATCAGATTGTGTGTTGACTTCAGAGATTTGAATAGAGCATCTCTCAAGGATCATTATCCACTTCCTTCCATGGAGCAGATTTTACAAGTTGTTGCTGGCTCCGAGAGGTTTTCACTACTTGATGGCTATTCAGAGTATAATCAGATTATGGTGAAGGAAGAAGATCAGTTCAAGATAGCCTTTACAACTAAATGGGGAACTTATGCATACAGGAAAATGCCATTTGGGTTTTCCAACACTGGAGCTACCTTCCAAAGAGCAATGGACATGGCGTTCAAAGGTTTGATTAACAACATTGTACTGATATATCTTGATGATATCACTTTTTTTTCAAAAAATACAGCAGACCACCTCTTTCATTTGAGACAAGTGTTCCAAAGGTGTAGAAGATTTGGAGGCTCCTTGAATCCTAAAAAGTGTGTTTTTCTAGCCCATGAAGGAAAGCTCCTTGGCCACATTATCTCCAAAGAAGGATTAGTAATTGATCTAGAAAGAGTCAAAGCCATAAGAGCACTACCATTGCCAAGCCACAAGAAGGCCCTTCAAAGTTTCTTGGGAAGAATAAATTTTGTTCAGAGGTTTGTCCCAAATTTTGTAGCCCTTGTCAGACCTATCACCAAGATGCTAAAGAAAAGCATGGCTTTCAAATGGACATCAGAAGGAAAGGAAAGTTTTGAAGCAATCAAAGAAGCCATATCTCAAACCCCAACTCTCATTAACCCATATTTCTCCAAGGATTTCATCCTCTATGTGTTTGGAGGTGATGATACTATTTCTGTAATTTTGGTACAGTAGAATAAAGACAATGATGAGCAGCCAATTGCTTTCTTCAGCCAAAGCCTGAAGGACTATGAGGTGAGATATTCTTTCATTGAGAAGCATGTTCTTGCAGTAATCAAGAGCTTGAATAAATTCAAGCATCTAGTTTCAAACAATAAGGTCCAATTGCTGGTTTCTCATGCGGGGGTTAAAGACTTTCTCCTCAAGAAAGACTTGAATGAAAAAAGGGCAGGTTGGATTACTCATGTCATGGAGTATGACATTGAGATCAAAGTCACCAAGTTGGTAAGAGGCAAAGGATTGTGTGAGCAGCTGATCTTGAGCAAACAAGAGGAATCATGCAACGAGAAGGAGGTTGTTTTGGCGTTGCAAGACAGCCATGAGCAAGGTAGCACTCAAGAGGAGAATGATGGTGTCCCCACTCCTTGCTGGACCCAAGGTATAATGCACTTCCTAAGTACATGTCTATGTCCTCCAAAGATGAACAAGACCCAAAGAAGACACTTTAGGTTGCAAGCTGTCCCATATGCCCTTGTTGATGGTGTTTAATTCAAAAGAGATGTGAATGGAGTACTACTGAGATGCATTGGTACAAATCAGATTCATAAGGTGCTGGAAGAGTTCCATGGTGGACCAGCTAGTGGTCATTTTGCACCAAGAGTGACAGCTCTAAAGATCATGAGGGCTGATTATTATTGTCCCAAGATTTTCAATGATTGTTATGCATGGATCAAGAGGTGCAAGATTTGTGCATTTTTCACAGGTAAAGAGAGGCTAGCTGCCCTCCCATTGCATCCAATTTCAGTTGACCAGCCATTCATGCAATGGGGTTTAGACTTCATTGGAGTTATTAATCCCAATTCGAGCCAAGGGCACAAGTGGATTTTAACAGCCACAGATTACTTCACCAAATGGATTGAAGCAGTAGCACTCAAGGAAGCAAATGAATCTAGCATCATAGACTTCTATGAGGGAATAGTAACCAAATTTGGCATACCAGCTACAATAATATCAGATAATGCATTGGCATTCATTGGATCCAAGGTGACTCAATGGGTTGTCAAGAACGGGATCTACCTAAGTACTTCATCAAACTATTACCCCCAGAGTAATGGTCAGGCTGAGTCTACAAACAAGAACTTGTTGAGGATCATTAGGAGGACTCTTGATGAGAATCAAAGGTCTTGGCATACCAAATTGAAATCAGCCTTATGGGCTGATAGGATAACTCCTAAAAGATCTACAAGTAACTCTCCATTCAAGCTTGTTTATGGAAGAGAGGCAATTTTCCCATATCACTTGAGTTGCCAACATTGGAACTCATGAAACAATTGGAGTTTTTGGAGTTTGAGCCCATGGAAGTCAGATATGCAGAATTGATGGAGCTCCAAGAAATTAGAAATCAAGCATCCCAAGCAATGGAGAAGGATCAGGCTTTGATAAAGAAGACCTTTGATAGAAAGGCCAAGAACAGATCCTTCCAAGTTGGAGATCTAGTGTTAAAATGGGATGCAGATAGAGCAAAACTGGGAAGGCATTCAAAATTTGATGCCATTTGGAGTGGCCCATACATGGTCACAAAGTGTAAGGACAACAATGCTTTCCAATTGTCTTCATTAGATGGCGAAGAACTACGGATTCTAGTCAATGGAATCCATCTGAAGCATTTATACTAAAGGAAATGCTTCACCCTGTACATATTAGTTTAGGTTTTTCATTCCTCCAAGTGCTTGTGCACATTGTTTTGCTATAGATTAGTTTTTCTTTCCCTAAGTGCTTTGACACAAGCTTACTGTTCCTGGAGATGTGTTTGCAGGCCTTGCTCCATCAGGTGATATTCCATCTTCCTCCTTGCAATGTTCTAGTCAGTTGGGGTATCAAACATAGAATTTAATGACTCCATACCCAATGGATTGCTTCAGGGAACTGGTAACTTCATCCAGTAGGCAGATGACCCCTCTGAGTTGCCAAAATTGTTATCCAAAATGTGCCCCTGCTCATTTTTTGTGGCTAACTCCTCTCATTTTTTCCCTCTCTTGTGCCTCAATCATAATATTTTTCTTTTCAGGCACTCAAAACCTTCTGGAAATGATACCATTGGATAGAGCTCTTTCTTATCTTTCCAGAAAGGTAAAGTTTTCCTCCTAACTCCATGTATTTTTGAAGTTATGGCTCGACGGAGTTTTTTAGAAAAAATTTCCCCTAAAAGGCCCACGGCCAATGAGATGCCACCATGTGGCACCTAGAGTGGTGGAGCGCAGGGAAATTTTAGAAAATTTTCCAAATGACCAAAAAGGTGCAAAAATTCAAATTTTTGCCAGCCAACCTGATTTGGCCCTGTTTTGCCCTAAAACTTCAAATGGCCATATATTTTGATCCAGAGCTCAGTTTTTCTCGTTCTTTATATCAATGGAAACCTGGTGAAATTCTCTACAAGATTCTAGGGTCATTTTTGAATTTTGATGGATTTTAGAGAGATAAAATTAAAAAACTCCTCTGGCATGTGGTCATGTACAGAAATGACGTTTCAACCACCGTTTTTAATGAAGAATGGCTCGCATTCTCTCCCAGCATGGCTGAAAATGTCAGGGGATGGGTCTGTAAGGATACCCATGCTGTTTTGAATGTGTTTTGGTCAATGGTTGAATCCCTTCCATGTTTTCCCACGTTTCTCTCTCCTGGGCTCGTCCCTTGCACTGTAAAAGCCAAATTTGGCTCATTTTCAAAGGGTTGAACATTTTTTGTGTATTGCAGGTCCCCTTTCTCACCTTGGAAGTGATTTTGGTGGAATATTAAACATTTTCTAAGAACTGCAACTCATTTTTGCATCCTAGGTGTTGTAATGCAAGTGATTTTGATGTTAAAATAACAATATAGGCCCTGTGATTAATTTTTCATCCTCTGTTGGTGTTGTTTGACTAATTTCTGATTCTTCATTACAATTATCAGTTTTTGCATGTTGTTTTGTTGCATTTTATGAATTGTGTCAATCTACAGAAGTGAGAAATGCTCACCACTCCTTTGGTGCATCACCTATTAGCATTAGTTTTAGTTTATCTGCATTCTCTATCCAAATCTGTCTCCTTTGGAATTTAGGGTAGGATTAGGAATTTAAACCTCTGCAGCCTGTAAGTGATAAATCTGATCAAAGGAGTTTAGGAACCAACCTCTAATCTAGAGATTCCTTTCCCATTTTACAAGTCCCACACTTGGGGAGAGGATTCAATGTTGTTCAATCACACTGGATGTCTATAATAACAAACTAGAATTCTGATCAACATCCAGGGGTGCTGTTGATTTGCAACAATGGTTACAACACCCTCCCAAATCGAATCATCAAGTTTGCATAAGCTAGGACCAAGTTACTTGGATGATGATAGGAATGTGACCATGTATACGGGGTGACTTAGGAAGACTAAAGGTAACTAGACACACGTAGTCGTCTGGGGTCGACAAAGTATGTCTGTGTACCTTTAGTCACTGTGAGTGTCTTCCTATACTCTTTCATATTATTAGTTTGGGTTAAAGTTTAACCTTGGACGAGAGGACTGACAGAGGTCAAAAAAGACCATTCTAGATAACAGACGAAGTGAGGTGAAGGATGTATTCCATTGATGTGTATAACGTTTAGGAATATGATCATGCAAATCATGTGAAAATATTTGGCCAAAGTATCGCAAGTTGCTTGTTGTGTTGTCCTAATCACCTAGTTTAAGAGGCATGATTTCAAATGAGTATCGGTAATAGATATTCAGATAGGCCTCTTAAATGGAACACTTCGATGACCGAAATTGGTAGAGAACCAGGTATATTTTGTATACAATACATGGATTAACATGAAGGATTGGTAAGTAGCCGAGTCATGAAATGAGAGATCGTTGAAACTTTGAGCCATAAAATGGGAGATCGGTAGTTCTTCGAGTCATTACAATAGCATATGGTATCTCTGCATGTAAATGATTTGGGAAAAATTGTTAGAATGCTTGATGAAACTATTTGTGTGATTTATTATCCTAGTTGCTTTACATTGCATAGAATACGATTTCACCAGGGACAACGAATTCATTCCATTGTCTTACCCTTGCTGATTTAAAATGATTCAAGTCTCCATGTGGGTTCAAGGCCGTGAATGGTTGTTGGGGAATAATTTCTTTAAACATTGAGAAAGAAAAACTTGTTTATTTGGTGAATGAAGTAGAGTGTATCATTTATCCTTCCTTGAATCCATTGATATGTTTATATAAATAAAGGAACTGCATATCTGAACCTTTTCATGGTGTTCGATTAGAACCGCACTAGAGTAAAATCTTGTTCTTGTGGTTGAAAAGGTGGTTTCTTTATTTAATACAGTGATATTATGGTCATATAGCTTGTTGTTCATCCTTGCTTGTTTCAGACCTAGCTAGGAATGTTCGTTTTTGGTGAATTATATATTTATATATATATGCAAACTGCAGTCTAAACTTCTTTGCTGCTTGCATTAAAACTGAATCGAAACTGGGTTCTTACTCTAGGGTTTGGAGAATGAATCCTTTTAATATTACGGTGAAAACATGATTTGTTGTTTGCTGTAAACTCTTACTTTTTTATATCTAGATGAAAATGTTCGTTGGGTGAAAAATTTAAGGAAATGATTTTATTTAGAGGTGTCGTTGATATAGATACTTACAGACTAGATGCTAATGAATTCTGGAATACTCCCTTGAATGGTAGTTAGTAAGTTTTGAATACTTAATTAGACTTGTTCAGAAGGAATCACCCTATTGGATCAGGTATGTACTAAATGGTTGATATTCGGCTAGGCAGTGAGAAGAGGTAATATGATTCTTCTTCCTTTCATTCGATTATTGAATTTAATTGTTCTCTCTCTTTGGCTGTTATCATTGATTAATATCACTTCTTGTTTAAATCATCAAGTGCAGTTGTGATGAAAAGAAAGGGAATATTGGATGGGTAATTGGAAGTAATAATTATTTTCTTCTCTTATCTAGTTGAAATTCTATATTTGATATTGAATGAATTTCTAACTGCCTTAGGTGTAAGCATCTATTTGTATTTAACTGTTGTTTTCCTTCTTTTCTAATTTGAAAGAAGTATTATGCTGCTTGTTGAAATTTGAGATATGACACCAGTGTTTTCATGGTGAATGACTACTTTTCTCTTCTGCATTTGATTGTTTGAAATTAAATTAGTATGAAAGGGAAGTAGTTCTTTTTGAATTCTTAATTAAAATTCATCTCTTGATATTTCAACTATTGTAAGAGAATGGAATTTATAGTAATTGCATTAGAACAACATTATATACATATGTGTATTAGCTCTTACAGATGTTTTTAATCTAGAACTATTTAGAGGAAATTACTTCTGGTAGTAATTGTTTTAAATACGGAATGAACCCCCTTGCGTTATTGGAATAAAAACAGTAAGGAAATATGAATAAAGTGTTGCGGCTTGTAGTAATTATTTGGGAGAAAGTTAGTAAATATTTTTGTCTGATTGTGATGGTAATTAAGGGATTGGGTTGTTAAGTTATTCATCCTTATCAGCACTTAATTCGTAGATGATGTCCATCTCAATTTATAAATGTTTCATAAAAGCAGAGTTCTTTTATTGAGACAGTTAATTAAGAGCACCTCATTTAAGTGATAAGTGCTTAATATGCTCAGTTTAATGAACTGACCCGTTCAAGTAGATTTTGCAGATGGTTTCCATGAGTAAAAATGAAGACATGTTATTTTCTAATGCTTCTTCTGATTAGCTAAGGATGGATTGTATCTGAGAATTTATTATTCTTCTACAAGGAAATGGAAAAAGAGAAAGTTGTATTCTTCTTCTTTATGAGTTGTTAATGGTGTTTGGCATGAATGAATTCTGGTTGTATGGGCTTGTAAATTGTATAAATTTTAATCTTGAGGATTGAGTACAAAGGAAATGTGTGTTATTTTAATGGTTTTACTGCCTTGGAACTGTTTGAATAAGACTGAGAATATAAATTTTATTCATTGAATTTGGATATATTCAAATGATGGTTGATAGATTTTAAAGGGGAAATAACATCTATTCTTTACTTGAATACAACTTTTAAGTTGGAATGTGCAATTAATTCATACTTAGGTTAATATGGATTTTAAATTGACATTTGAAAAGAGTTAAGTGAATATGAATTCTTAAATGAACGATATTCAGAACTGGTATATAAGCTAATGAATATACATAAAGAGACAATTGAATCTTGTATTCTGATTTTGTTAATATCCTTGAGATGTTTGATCCAGAGGATATTTGGTATGAGGAATCATATCTCCTCGTAACAAACCGTAACTGAAGTAAGGTTATAGGGAATAAATGAATACATTCATTTAGAATTAGGCCTCATTTAAATGGCATCTAATAAGATGGAATTCTGAATTTAAATTCAGTTGCGAATAAAACTTGGTTAAGTTTAGTAAGTTGATCTTACTACGTTAAGCTGTAGTGGACTGTTAGTCTGAAGCTTAAATTAAGGAACTAAGATGGAATTAAGAAATCCTTCAGTAAGGAGGAGTAAAGGCATATTAAGCTTTAAGACAAGTTAAGTATCTCTTAGCTATGCAACTAAAACAAGCAGTGAGGTTAGAAGATCAGCGCGGTTGTTGGAAATTGTTCTTAAAATACTTAAGATTATAATCTAACCATACTTTTAGCTGGATGTGTATCCCTTGATGAGAAGAGTCTGTAGGACCTTGGCACACGCCAGCTGCAATCTGGTGTTTTCATGAGGGCGAGGCCTTCATGATGACACCATGTTGTAGCTGACATGTTACAACGCCCTCCCGAATTGAATCATCAAGTTTACATAAGCTGGGACCAAGTTACTTGGACGATGATAGGAATGTGACCGTGTATATGGGGTGACTGTACACCGGAAAAGTGACAAGCGATTGTGGTAATCTACAGGTAACTCTTCCGCATACCCTACCTCCCGAGGTCATGCCGAGACAGCTAGTAGAGATAGAATAAGTGTGGGATGCAAACGAACTAGTTAGGCAATCTAATGTCTTCGACACGTACTAATGGAATTTGTGAATCTAAGGCAAAGAAGGCCCTTCTAACTTGGACTGGTGTGATAGATCGATCAGCAAGGATGACTGCTCGAAGGCTCCAATTAATATCGAGCTCTGGCGTGATTCGATCTATGGGTTGTGGAATACATGGGAAATGACCTAGGATAGTTTCGTGTACATCTCCAGATAAGGTCATATGGTGGATGGTGAATACAATTGACTCTACGGACAATTCTCTAGCCTAGTCTAGAATTCTGTAGCTTTGTTAGCCGCTATATCTAGTAAGGAAAATTATTTGATGATGATGGGTGGAAGTGGAATGGATTGGAATACTAGTGTGCGTAGGCCAGTGTTTATATCTGATTGACTTATGGATTCGTTAGGCTGTGGAATTTGTGGGTCATAACCGTAGACTCTTGGTTGTTGCGGTCCTATTATGGTCATATACAAAATCAAGTCCTAATTCCTAGTATCCAGTAATCATACGCTTTCTCAGCTTCTATGTTTAGGACCAATAACTACGTGATTTTCTTAGAATATCTCACAGGCATTCGTGTGACCTGGATCCTTAAAATAGTATCTATGTCTGTGAGAGTGTCTCCTGCACCTGGCTGTGGGACCAAAGGATCGCAACCAAAGGTTTGTTCTCTTTCGAATCCTTCTACAGTAATGTGAATGTTTTTCCTAGGGCAATCTATAGTTCGGTTGATTTGACCAAAACGTGTGTGCTTGGTCGTCTTCTATATTTAACCCTCTCAACTGAGAACTAATTAGTTGTAAATCTGTTGTTGTTTGGAAGACTTGTATTCTAAGGTTTTGGTCTATGTCAATTATTACTGTGACGAGGTTGGGTTGAGGTATGATTGGCTCAAATACGTATTCCCTGGGCTCCTGAGGTCCCGTGATTGTCATACAAAACAAAATTTAAATCTAACTGCAACAAAGCAAATTTTGACTATCTAAAACATATATAACTTCTATTTTTATATTTAACTTTCTAAGAAGAAAAGTAGCTATTTAAGCGTATCTAGAAATAAAAACCAAATAACAATTTAAAACAAACAAAATAACCGAGTGTAGTTATTTGTCTGTGCAATTTGTAGATTTATTCTAAATAATGAAATAACTTGCTTTATCTATTTGAGTAATTTCTCGATCCTACCTCAGAAGTGAGGAGTGAATCATAGTTTCTCAGAAACTATCAATCCCCATAGCTTCCCTAGTAATATTGAGAATAGAATTTACTGAAATGAAGTAATTAACTGCTTTATTTGATGTGATTCTAACTAGAACTTTGAAACTTAAAACCTGGATTCCGCAGAACAGTGGCGAATATGATGGTGTGTGTGATCTTGTCCCCTCAGTGTGATCTCCTCGTTCTTTCGTGTTCACATGGATCTAGAAAAGCGTGTAATGCTAGCATCGATAGAAGTAGATATTGGGACAAGGACAACTCAAAATACAGACTGAATATAATGCGAGTAGGAGAGGGATAGCGCAATAGTACAGAGCTTGGCTTATGTAATTCCTAGCGGGATTTACTGTGAGTCATGCAACATAAAGCATCTAGAACCTGAAACTATCCTATTTGAAGAGCAAAACCTATAACTTTAATGGCTTCCTAAGCTATTCTACTCCAATGGATTGGATAAAACAACAACATTGTTTGCTCAAGCTGGATATGTGGCTTAGCAACAGTTGAACAATGCTAACTAGACATATAATGAACTAAACCAAGCGCTCTAAACAAAATGAAAGCTAAGTATATTGCAAAGAGAAATTCAGAGACAAACTTCAGGGCCATTTGCTTGAGCACAAGCCACTTATTTATAGCTTTCATTCACCCAAAGATCAAAACCAAACTGAACTCTAAAAACTATAAACAATGGCCAAACACTATTCAAGGGGACCAAAAACATAAATGTAAGCCAAGTCGGCAAGGAAAAGCTGGTGGAACGCTGATCTTTACGTGAGTCACGTCAAAACGCTTTCTGGAAAATGCGTAAAGGACCGCCACTCTGAGCAGGGCGGCGGTTACAGGACCGCCACCCTAATTAGGGCGGCGGTCATGAGACCGCCACCCAGATTAGGGCGGCGGTCATGAGACCGCCGCCCAGGAAGGGTGGCGGTTTCGTTACTGAAGAGAAAAAGGCCAAGAAAAGAGGGGAAAAAGGAAAAACAAAGGACGCGGGGGCTAAGCGGGGCATGCGGGATTTTAACGCACACTCGGAGAGATTTTTCGGATCCGAACACCTTGCGAGGAGACCTGTATCATCATTGGGGCACTTGTTACACTATTCTAGTAGTACAGTACCTTACAATTTTGGGTACGTACATATTGCCCCCTCGGAGAAGTGTTTTAGCCATGAAGAGGCGTAAAACGGTGGGTCCGAGTATGGCAGTCCCGAAATGGGAAGTTAGAAGTTATACCTGACACGTCCGTGTGTTGAAATGACACTATCCAAAATTCCCGCTACCTGCAAAATGAAAAGAGGACTCAAGTATAGATAGATACAATAGTTTGAAAAATAAACGCTAAGAATAATAGGGAATGAGAACATACCATTTGTGCGGGGATAAGAACTTACCTCCATCAGCACTCCAAACCTGTGAAAAGTTATTTTTAAAATGAAACAGAGTGCCATATATATGAAAGTGGGCCCATTTTCCTATTCATTTGTGCGAGTCGATTTGATTTATTTTGAGCTCTGGGACCCACAGTGACGGTTTCTTGCGTGAGTAGAGTCGAAACGTTCGCAGCGAGATCGTGATCATGCCTCCACGTGCGGAACACTGACCTCAGCAATCACAGGTTAGTTTTCTTCAGTTTATTGTTTTTCCCCCCCTTAATTTTGAAATGCTAAATACTCTGTAATGGGGGGTTCATTTTTGAAAATGCTAGGTTCAAAAGGTCCACCTAGGGGGGGCGCCTACTGGGTAGGCTTTGTTTTTAGTTAAAATGGTCTTTTCTGGCACTTTTTAGGCCTTTTTAGGTTAAAAGCCTGCGTGGGTTTTCGGACCATGACCGCTGCCCTGGCCAGGGCGGCGGTTACATAACCACCGCCATGTTTAGAGCGGCGGTTACATGACCGCCACCTTTAAGGCAGCGGTTACGAAACCGCCTCCCTGCTCAGGGCGGCAGTTTTGCACAGATTGCAAAAAAGAACTTGTTTTTAATATTGTGTTTGTATTTTTAGCATTTCTACATGTTTTTATGAATTTCTCAGCATTGCCTGGATGCTAACTTATTTTTTTTTGTGTGTTTTTGAGTGTATGTAGGCGAGAGAGGAGTACATCCGATGGAGCAGAGAGAGAGAGTGTGATTGGCTCTCAGGGGTATTAGATGCCCTTTCACAGGATGAGGAGGAAACACTTCAGAGGGCTGGTATACTACACATATCGCGCGTGCCCCATGTTGAACCATCTAGTCACATCCTTTGTGACTTATTCTCTTACTGGGATGCAGATCGAAAAACCTTCCCATTGCTAGGGGTCCGTGGTGAGTGGACCATTACATTGGAGGACGTCTACCACATTCTGGGGGTCCCGATCATCGGGAGGTGACTCACTTTGGAGACAGCAGGCTCACGGGCACAGATTGCCCAGTGGGTGACTTATATGGGAGATGCAACCATCTCCACGGGGTTGAAGAAGGGGGTGAGAGTTTGATCCATTCCTTCTTTTCCCATCCCCGTATTTCATCAGGCCATCATGGGGATCCTTGCCTTGAGATTGATCGGGGATAAGGGAGGGGACACATTGTTATACTGTTGGGCCCCCATTATTACACATATAGAGGGCCATGGTCAGATATATGCTTGGGGAGCAGATATTCTTGGGACCACCTACCATGATCTATATAGGGTGGTGCGTTTATAGGGGCAGTCATTGAGCCACCCGACTCTAGTCATGAGTTGGGTTTATGAGCACTTCATCCCTTATGGCAGGGGTGTGGAGGTTGCAGATCCAGGAGTTGTTCAGGCAGCGAGATGGTCAGACATGTCGGTGCTTAGAGCACCTCATCAGCCAGTTGCCTCTCTGACTACCACTGATATGGAGGTGACACCATACAAGACCATGACCGGTATATGGGGCAAGGAGGCCCTTACCTTGATTTCCTACTCCACCACAGGGCAGCTTATCGATCGAGTGGGATGAGTGAAGGTGCACCCCTTTGGCCGAGTTCCTCAGTAGTTTGGCCTTCCATACATGGGTATGCTTCCCCCAGTGGCACCAGTTTACAGATCAGTTTGTGAGGCTAGAGGGGGGCCTAGAGGTCAAGGTTGGACAGTGATTACTCCTGGCATTCCCATTGTAGCCAGGAGGATAGTTCATGCTAGAGGGAGAGCCGGTGCGCCTCAGGCACCTTTGCTTCAGATTGTTGCGGGTCCTGCTCATAGCAGCGATGAACCTATTGATATTGACTCCAAGTCCGAGGAGTTTACAGAGGGAGGGACAGAGGAGGAGACCAAGGACAGCGATCCTGAGTGGCATGACACTAAGGATATCATGCAGGCAGAGAGGGCTGAGCAGAGCAAAGAGAGGGACACTCTCTCAGGGCCATGGTGGAGAGGATGAACCAGTTACAGGGCGACATGTTGCTCCTACCATAGGGTAGTCCCTCAGTCGGCAGTGGCATCCACGGCAGGTGCAGGCCCCAGCGACCCATCTTGGACGCCTGGGGATCCGAGTAAGTTACCCTTTCTCCCTTTTAATGTTTATTTGTAGGCTCTCCTTAGTTGCTATTTTGTATCTTTTATCCTCTTGCTTAGTTTCTAATTCATTTTCTCCTTTGTTTGCAGAGACTGTTGATGAGTGGCGGGATTTGATCCGCAAGGTATGTATTAATTCCCTGATGATCCCCATGGATAAGACCTACGCAGAGCTGTCTGTGGATCCTGGGGAGCCTTCAGTAGCCGGTAGGCATACCGACGTTTTTTCTCTAGTCTGGCATGTGGCCAGGATGGTATCAACTCTTCACACCGAGCTAGCAGGCTATAGGACGGCTGAGCGTCTAATGAGGAGCCGTTCTCGCGGTGAGACCGTGGCTGCTTCTAGGGATCCTGAGCCCTCCGTACATTTAGAGTGCTGGCGTAGCCGGAGTCCTAGGCATGGGCGTGCACCTTCGGAGGGGTCGCATAGGGATTGAGATGCCACTTGGCTCTCGTGTATTTTGTATTACATATTTCTTTGTATATCATGGGCTCTTTGAGTGTTTTGACCATGCTTAGTGTATGATGGCATTGTTTATAAACGTTGATCATTTATATATATGCATTTGTTTTGGATCAAAATATTGGCACTCATGGTTTCTTTTCTATTTCCAGTTTCTTTGTATATACTACGATGTATTTTTATATGCTTTTTAGAATGTATGCAATGGAGAAAAAATGTTGCAAATGTTTGTTTCCTTTTGTGTATTTCATGATGCTGATATATGTAGATGTAATGTGATTTTGAATCTTAGTTTCTGTAAGAAATTTTGGATACCTCATGTTTGTTTTGCAAAGTTATGAATATAACCAGTATCATGAACAGATAAAATTGCCCCACTCCTAACTCCACGCAACTAGTAAGATGCGAGGGCTCTTCACCGAGAGCTAGAAAGGGCACAAGTTATGAGGTGTAGTTGAAATGATAGCGATGAAAGACAGACAAAGCTTTGGTGGAACCAAATAGAAAACTACAAGCTTACTCCACCCAAGTGACTTCATAGTTTAGAATGCAACTTACCTTGCAGTTTATCTAGACTTAGATCCGTAGATGGCAACATAGTAGATAAAATCTAGGTTTTTAGGATTTTAACTCTCTTGGAATTTTGAACATTTGATTCATTCGTTTTTGACTCAAAATTTGAATTGTTTGTTTATGAATTTTAATGTTTGCTTTGTCAAGAGGACCCCCTATACTTTGCCCCATGCTACTAGTAAGAAGCGTGGGTTTATCACCATGGACAAGGTATAGGTGAGTAAGGGCATTTCCATCCTTTCCCAACCCTACGTCACTAGTAAGAGACGCAAGCTCATCACCGAAGGTTGGTGGGGCAAGGAAATGTGTAAAATTAAAATTTTCTGTTTAATCACTTGTTGACTTGTTTTCTTGAGTAAAATGTCAGTATGTGATTATTTCCAAAGAGATATACATATGGGATAGATGTGACACCATGAAGCTTCTAGAACAAACCATAGGTAAGGCACCTATCCTAAGAAGAAATCAAAGCGAGAATAAACTTGCAGATCTTGGTATGGTTACCGTTAAGACTTCGTCATGTCCTGAATTTATTTGATAAAATGATTCTGAGATGATTTGATGATATCATGAAAATAGAGAGGTATGATTAGAAAGTTTATGCCAACTACATCATGAGTTTGTAATGAATTGCTTTGAGAATAGATTCTTTGATCACCATTTATGTAAGAAACAAGTGGATAAAATGATCTTAATCTATATGAAGATGCAATGTAGATAATTATAAGTAGTGCTAGCCGCTAATGCGTAGAACCGCTTGAGGTGAAGGGAATTGATTGTTTCGCCAAATTCCTCACCTTCTAGCGTACATAAGAGGTAAGCACCATTTCTATAGTATTTCATGACTCGGTACGGGCCCAACCATTTGGGCCGGAATTTCCTTCCTTCGCCAGTCTTCTTGTCGATCCGGTTGTCTAGCCTTAGAACTAGATCACCTTTGTATATGTCACGTTCATAGACCTTCCTGTTATACTGTCCAGCACATTTGGTCAGTAAAAGCTCTATGCCGTTGTTCAGCATCTAACCTAGTTTCATCTAGGATTTCTAGTTGGGAAAGACGTGCTTCTCTGTAAGCGTCTTCATCCAGAATCCCTTGTAGTGAAATGCGGAGACTAGGTATTTCGAACTCAAGTGGGAGAACTACTTCTGCCCCAAATACTAGCGAGAAAGGAGTTACTCCCGTTGGTGTTCTTATTAAGGTTTGGTGGGCCCACAAGGCCGGATATAACTTCAAATGCCAATCCTCGTTTATTTTCTTATACCGTTTTAAGGAGAATGGATTTCAGCGTCTTGTTTGTCGCTTCAGCCTGTCCATTGGCTTGAGGGTAATACAAGGAAGCCGTATGATGGCTTATCTTAATTTATTGCATAGTTCGCGAACCTCTTCATTCTTAAAAGAAGTTCCATTATCAGAGATAATGATTTGCGGGATACCGTACCTGTAAATGATTTGGTTCAAAATGAACTTGGCGATTACAGAACCAGGTACAGTAGTAAGAGGCATAGCCTCTACCCATTTGGTAAAATATTCAGTGCCCGTGATTATAAAATTATGGCCGTCTGTGGATGAGGGAGAGAATTTCCCTATTAAGTCAAGGCCCCATGTAGAAAAGGGCCATGGAGTAGCAATTGGTTGTAGAGCTTGTGACGGCATATGAATCTCATGGGAGAATTCTTGGCACTTATGACACCTATGTATAAACTCTATTGCGTCATGTTCTAGAGTGGGCCAGAAATAGCCCATTCGATATATTTTTCGAGCGGTGGCATGGCCACCGAAGTGGCCTCCACATATTCCACTGTGAGATTTATGGAGAATCTTCTTGGATTCTTCCATGTCGACACATCTTAGGAGCATTCCATCGAATTCTTTTTGGTAGAGAACTTGCTCTATAATGACGTATTTAGCTACGATAATGCGTAACCACCTTCTTTGTTGCAGTGTAACTCCTTCTATGTACGTATGGTCCATGATGTAATTAATGATATCAGTGTACCAAAGGCACTCAAAGATAGAGGGTCGGGTTTCGATGTAGTATACGCACTCATCTGGAAAGTCTAAATCTACTAAATCACCTCCATCTAATGGGTTGTCAGCTAACCAATCTACGATGATTTGTCCTTTAACCGACTTCTGATTTACAAATGTTAATTCGAATTCTCCCATTAAGGTTATAAAACGTCCAGCCTTTTTAGACAAGGACCCTTGTGTGAGGAAAGTTCGTAAATGGTCCGTTTTTACCATGACCCTTGTTTCTTGGTTTAGCATATAATGTCTTAGGCGTTTAGTAGCAAAGACTATGGCAAGGCATTCTCGTTCTGCCTGTGTATAGCGTGTTTCATAGTCGAGCAGTGTTCGGACTGATGAAATAAATCACACGTTCCCTCTTGTCATCGTCCTCTTGGGCCAACATACAAGCTAACGAGACATTGGTAGCCCGTGAATATAAAATTAACGGGCGATCTAGCTTTGGTGGCATTAGCGTAGGTGGTGATAATAGGAAACGCTTAACTGCATCAAAGGCTTCATTACAGTCTTTAGTCCAATCAATGCAGTAATCCTTTTTGAGTAAATTGTTGATTGGATGAATGGCGAAGCTTAAGTCCGGGATAAATCTCCAGATTGCACCTAGTTTTTCGAGAAATGACCTGATTCCAGATTCATTCGAAGGTGGGACCATTTCGAGGACAGCCCGAATTTTGGTTGGATCAACATCTATTCCTCGTGACGATATGATGTAACCTAGGAGTTTTCCTCCTGTTACACCAAAGACGCATTTCTCTGGATTTAGTGTGACTCCGTATTCTATTAGGCGTGAAAGAATGACGCGGAGTACTTCCGGATGGTCGCAACACTTCTTGGCCTTAGCCAATAAGTCATCTACGTAGGACTCCATGATTTTATGAATTAAATCGTGGAATATATATGTCATAGCTCGCTGGTAGGTAGCACCAGCGTTCTTGAGACCGAATGGCATAACAGCGTAGCAATAGGTTCCCCAAGGAGTTATAAACGTAGTTTTAGCTTGATCTTGCTCAGATATTTTGATTTGATTGTATCCCGAGAATCCATCCATGAGAGACAAAAGTTCAAATCTAGCTGTTGCATCAACAATGACATCTATGGATGGTAATGGGAAGTCGTCCTTAGGACATGCTTTGTTGATGTCTCGAAAATCTATGCAGATGCGTATCTTTCCATTCTTCTTGAGAACGGGAACGATGTTCGATACCCATCGGGAGTAGTCGACTAGTTTGATGAATCCTACCTGGAGGAGTTTTATTACCTCTTCCTTTACCATGAGAGCTACCTTGGGCTTCATGGGTCTTGATTTTTGTTTAATTGGTTTTGCATCTGATTTAGTGATGAGGTTGTGCACCGCAATGTGGGGTGCGACTCCTGTCATCTCCTTATAATTAAATGCAAATGCCTTCTGATGTTCTTTGAGGATCTGAGTATGTATTTCTACTTCTTCTGGGGTTAACGAGGATCCTAGTTTCAATATTCTCGGTTCATCTTTTGTCCCGATGTTGACATCGATTGTTTCTTCGATCAAAGAGGCGTTACCTTCTTCGAACTTAGGTGGTGCTGGAGGTAAATCCAAATCATCCCCATTTTCTACTGCGTATATGCTAGGTTCCATTTGTGAGGGAAGATCCATCACGGGATTTCCGAAGTAGGAAGACGAATGTGGAATTAAGGATAAATCTAGCATATGATAGGAGAGATGTAGTGCTGCATAGGCATTTAAGTAATCCAAAGTAGCCGCATCACTATCAATACAGTCTAGGATGGTAGATTCACTTCCGCTTGAAAGGGGATTTGTCATTGTTTTTATCAATGGTTCATCACAAATGGACACCGTGAACTGGGTATCTTCTAACTCATTGCTTGGAGTAAAACGTGATGCTGAAGTTGCTATTGAATCGGCGAGAAGATTTTTCTCTCGCGGGATTGCTTCAATGGATATGAAGTTAAATGCCTTGCTTAAATCTAATACGACTTCTTTGTAAAGCTGCAAATGTTCGGCTTTGGTTTCGTATACTTCGGAAACCTGGTTTGTCACTAATTGCGAGTCTCCTAAGACTCTGATGTTATCAATACCAATTCTTTTGGCTAAGGTGAGGCCAAGGAGGAGGGCTTCGTACTCAGTGTCGTTGTTTGTGCATTCAAAATTTAACTTAAAGGCAAATGGGAGGACTTTCTCTTCGGGTGAAGTAAGAATTATACCTGCCCCCGCTCCATAACGGCATTTAGCTCCATCGAAATGGAGAGTCCAATATTTAGCCGGGAGTATAGATGTTGGGGTATCTGCTGTGTTTGCGCACTCAACTTCTACCATGCAGAGGTCCTCTGCTGGAAGGGAACCAACACCTAGGGAATATCCTATGCCTACTGAATCAAATGGTAAGAACATTGGTAAATCTTGTTCTATTAACTCAACGATTTTTGCAGTAGTCCCTAATGATACCGTTTCTATAGCCTTATCGTTGGGGGTTGGGGTTGTTTTGGCTATGCTGATAGTTTCAAGATCCGTTGTAGGTACCAACTTCTCCTCTGGTTTTGGGTCAGTGGGTTTATTAAGTTGGTTTGTCGGAAGTTCAAATTCTGAGTGCACACCTGGTCTTTTCTTTAAATCAGCTAGGTGCAAATCGAAAGGTTTTGGATCGCCTTTGGCTACAAATACCTTTCCTAGATGCAAGAATCTTACTTCTTGAAATAACGTAGAAGGGATTGCCTTCATTCGGTGTATCCATGGTCGGCCGAGTATCATATTATAATTAGTTTCCCGATCTATAATATAAAACTCAGTCAGGATTGTTTTGGGTCCTAAGGTGACCGGTAGTATTATAGTTCCTATCGAAGTGGCTTTAAGGCTATCATAGCCTCTCAATGTATTTCGAGTGGTGGAACAGTTTGTTTCCCCATATCCTAGTTTTTGGAGGAAAGAGAAAGGGACTATGTTAACTATGGCCCCATCGTCAACCATTACCCGTTTTACATAGTTATTATAAACCCATACTTGTAAGTGTAAGGCTGGATCACCTCGGCGTGCGATCTCAGCATCTGTAGGCATTTTACTTATTTTGAATATGAATTCGACATCCTTGTCCGGCTGCCCCGGAGGGTGGATATCAAAATCTACGTGATTTACTTGTGTTTCAGGAGGTGGAGTGATGTTAATTAGATGACCTAGACCTAATGCTTCTAAAAGAGCAGCTCTGTGAGTAGGAGAGTTCTTTAGTAAATCCAAAAATGAAATGTGTGAGAAGGTCTTTGTTAGGTCACTAATTAAATCATAGGCACCCACGGGTTTTTCTACTATTTGTTGACTCTTATCCATTTCTGGCAGATGACTTGGGCTCGGTTGAGAGAAATATTCTCGTGTTCTTGTTATAGCTTCGATAGGTAGTTCAGCGTCTAATTCTACCAAACTGACTATCTTGGGTCTCGGTTGACTTCCTAACTGTGGCGCAACTGATGGATTTAGTGAAGTCGAGGCTTCATGATCATTGTTTCCCGTCATTGCACTTTTGTTTGTTCCAGTTGGATTCAGCCTGTTGCTATCATGATTTGGGAGTGGATCGTTAAAGATCTTGAGGGGAGCATTCTGAGGGGAAACTACCCCTGCGAGCGTATTTGGTGGTGGTGATACGGGATCTGCCAAAAACAAATCTGTGAAGAACTGTCTTTGTTCTTCTGGCAAACGTTGCATGAATTTATTGTAGTCACGAGCACATTCTAGTATCATGACCCTGAATTTTGTGGAAACCACAATAAGAATTGGGATTGTAATTCCTGTTTTGTTGGTTTGGTGTATATTGCGGCCTAAAATTCTGATCAAACTGTTGCCTATTAGGATTAAAATTTTACGTTTGTTTCTAGCTTTGGTTTTGATAACCAAATGAGTTTTGGCTTGGCCCTTGTATAGGATTTCGCTGTTGTTGTTGTTGTTGTTGTTGTGGGTGGTTAAAATCCACTGTATTGATTGTCGGGGTAAAGTTGTTGTTTCGTTGATTGTTTGCTTGTGATGGAGTATTGACCACATTTACCTTCTTGGGCTGGTCGGTTACTCCATCCGTTGTTACACCCCGATTTTTGTTAAGGATTTTAGGTCCTTGATTGATGTTTGTGGTAGTTGTAGTGTTTTGGCTGGAGGTGATTAACCTCCCGTTTGCTCCATATGTCTTACGACCACTATCTATCGCTGCTTGATCTATTCGAAGAGCGCTCTCAAGTACTTCATCGTAAGTTCTTAGCGGGAACTTCTGGACTTCTTCCTTCACCTCTCTGCTGAGAGAATGAAGGAATAAATTGCATAGTTCCATCTGATCCATGTTTGGAGCACTTGCTGAAGAATAAAGAACTGTACGCCACCTCTGGATGAAATGGGCGACAGATTCGTTGTGTTCTTGTTTGATGTGCAAGAATTCCCTGATTCCTGTTCTCAACAGTTTGTTCATGTCGAACGCCTTAATGAACTCTGATACGAGTTGTTTAAATGAATGGATGGAGGCTTCAGGTATTCTATAATACCAGTCGAGAGCAATGCCTTCCAAGGTTTTGGGGAATATTTTAGCAACAACCCCATCCCAAGGGAGTAATTCACGTATGGCTGTAGCGTAAGCTTTGATATGCGCGTTTGGATCTCCCTCACCTTTGTACTTGGGTAAATCAGGAAGGGGTCTTGGAAGCATGACGCTTCGTATGGCGAAGTCTAAGGGCTCTTTCAGATATTCTGAATAAGTCCCTATCACATAGGTTTCGACCATTGATGGTGGTTGCTGAGGGAGTGATGGTGGGATGGGTTGTTGATATGGCGCAGCGTATGCATTGGCAGGGGCATAGGGAAGTCCCTGCGTTTGAGAAAAAATGCCGGGAGAGGAGAACATATCTCCTTGTGGTGATTTGGAGTACATGTTTAAGTATGACGGGGTATTGTCTAGGAATGGATTGTTTGATACTAGACCGGGAGGAATAGTGTTAGAGATGATGGGCCTTGTTGGCGTTTGTTGCGGATACTGAGGAGGCATGCCTAACGTGCCTACTCCTGTGAGGAGATCTACTTGGCCAGGGTGGTATGGAGGATTGGAACTTCCTACTTGCATGAACTGAGGATTTTGACTTGCTTGAGCAAGTTCTAACCCTCTCACTTTTTCTACTAACGTTGAAATGACTTCATTTGGTGAAGTCACGGTGCTTTGCCTTAGCGGCATTTGTTGTATACCCTGGTGTTGTATAGGCATGTGATATCCTGCTATGAACTGATCGCTATCTTGCCAAGTTTCTCCGAGAGTATTTCCTATATGCAGTGGCATAGAGGTATTTTCTTGAAAAGAGACCTCGGGTTGTATTTGTAAACCTCCTATAGATGGGTACATACCCCAAGAGCGTTGTTCACTTCTAGGATAATGTATTGACTGTTCATCATCTAAGACCAGGTATGGGTCAGATTGTCTACTAATTTGTGGTCTAAGTAGCATCTGAGGAGACGAACCAGATTCTCTGGTAAATGTCATATTGTTCGAGCCTGAAGGCTCTGTTTGTTGCGTTCGAGGGGGTTGATCTAACTCCTCAGTTTGAAAAGATGAATTATATCTGATTCTTGGGGTTTGTGTTGACAACTGATTAGTTGAATAGTTGTCACCCCATACTGAGAGTGAGGGTGATGATTGTCTATTCTGTTGGGCGTAGTATGCCTCGAGACCCAAGAGGGGTCTGCCATATGCATCGAATCCCGACATATTCGGGGGGTATATGAATACCCACAGAATAATGGGAAGGAGCGAAGGTGATTTGTGAAGGGCTGAGGCGGAGAAGATAAGATGAAACTTGGAAGAACACGTGATAATATGAGAATTAGTAGGAAGTTTACGTCAGTTGTTTGTTTCACGTCAGGTTCACCAATTTTGTACGCCGGAAAAGTGACAAGCGAGCGTGGTAATCTACAGGTAACTCTTCCGTGTACCCGACCTCCCGAGGTCGTGCCGAGACAGCCGGTGGGGATAGAATATGCGTGGGATGCAAACGAACTAGTTAGGCAATCTAATGTCTTCGACACGCACTAATGGAATTTGTGAATCTAAGGCAAAGAAGGCCCTTCTAACTTGGACTGGTGTGATAGATCGATCGGCAAGGATGACTGCTCGAAGGCTCCAATCAATATCGAGCTCTGGCGTGATTCGATCTATGGGTTGTGGAATACGTGGGAAATGACCTGGGATAGTTTCGTGTATGTCTCCAGATAAGGTCATATGGTGGATGGTGAATACAATTGACTCTACGGATGATTCTCTGGCCTAGTCCAGAATTCTCTAGCTTTGTTAGCCGCTATATCTAGTAAGGACAATTGTTCGATGATGATGGGTGGAAGTGGAGTGGATTGGAATACTAGTGTGCGTAGGCCAGTGTTTATATCTGATTGACTTATGGATTCGTTAGGTTGTGGAATTTGTGGGTCACAACCGTAGACTCTTGGTTGTTGCGGTCCTGTTATGGTCATATACGAAATCAAGTCCTAATTCCTAGTATCCAGTAATCGTACGCTTTCTTAGTTTTTATGTTTAAGACCAATAACTGTGTGATCTTCTCAGAATATCTCACAGGTGTTCGTGTAACCTGGATCCTTAAACTAGTATCTATGTCTGTGAGAGTGTCTCCTGCACCTGGCTGTGGGACCAAAGGATCACAACCAAAGGTTTGTTCTCTTTCGAACCCTTCTACAGTCATGTGAATGTTTTGCCTAGGGCAATCTGTAGTTCGGTTGATTTGACCAAAACGTGTGTGCTTGGTCGTCTTCTATATTTAACCCTCTCAACTGAGAACTGATTAGTTGTAAATCTGTTGTTGTTTGGAAGACTTGTATTCTAAGGTTCTGGTCTATGTCAATTATTGCTGTGACGAGGTTGGGTTGAGGTACGATTGGCTCAAATACATATTCCCTGGGCTCCCGAGGTCCCGTGATTGTCATACAAAACAAAATGTAAATCTAACTGCAACAAAGCAAATTTTGACTATCTAAAACATATATAACTTCTATTTTTGTATTTAACTTTCTAAGAAGAAAAGCAGCTATTTAAACGTATCTAGAAATAACAACTAAATAACAATTTAAAACAAACAAAATAACCGAGTGTAGTTATTTGTCTGTGCAATTTGTAGATTTATTCTAAATAATGAAATAACTTGCTTGATCTATTTGTGCAATTTCTTGATCCTACCTCAGAAGTGAGGAGTGAATCATAGTTTCTCAGAAACTATCAATCCCCACAGCTTCCCTGGTAATATCGAGAATAGAATTTACTGAAATGAAGCAATTAACTACTTTATTTGATATGATTCTAACTAGAACTTTGAAAGTTAAAACCTGGATTCCGCAGAACAGTGGCGAATCTGATGGTGTGTGTGATCTTGTCCCCTCAGTGTGATCTCCTCGTTCTTTCATGTTCACGTGGATCTAGAAAAGCGTGTAATGCTAGCATCGACAGAAGTAGATATTGGGACAAGGACAACTCAGAATGCAGACTGAATATAATGCGAGTAGGAGAGGGATAGCGCAAGAGTACAGAGCTTGGCTTATGCAATTCCTAGCGGGATTTACTGCGAGTCATGCAACATAAAGCGTCCAGAACCTGAAACTATCTTGTTTGAAGAGCAAAACCTGCAACTTTAATGGCTTCCTAAGCTATTCTACTCCAATGGATTGGATAAAACAACAACACTATTTGCACAAGCTGGATATGTGGCTTACCAACAGTTGAACAATGCTAACTAGACATATAATGAACTAAACCAAGCACTCTAAGCAAAATGAAAGCTAAGTCTATTGCAAAGATGAAAATTCAGAGACAAACTTCAGGGCCATTTGCTTGAGCACAAGCCACTTATTTATAGCTTTCATTCACCCAAAGATCAAAACCAAACTGAACTCTAAAAACTATAAACAATGGCCAAACACTATTCCAGGGGACCAAAAACATAAATGCAAGCCCAAGTCGGCAAGGAAAAGCTGGTGAAATGTTGATCTTTACGTGAGTCGCGTCAAAACACTTTCTGGAAAATGCGTAAAGGACCGCCGCTCTGAGCAGGGCGGCAGTTACAAAATCGCTGCCCTGATTAGGGTGACAGTCATGAGACCGCCACCCAGGCAGGGCGGTGATTTCGTCACTAAAGAGAAAAAGGCCAAGAAAAGAGGGGAAAAAGGAAAAACAAAGGACACGGGGGCTAAGCGGGGCATCCGGGATGTTAACACACACTCGGAGAGATTTTCTGGATCCGAACACGTTACGAGGAGACTTGTATCATCATTGGGGCACTTGTTACATTGTTCCGGCAGTACAGTACCTTACAATTTTGGGTACGTACAGTGACTCAGGAAGACTAAAGGTAACTAGACAAACGCAGTCATCTAGGGTTGACAAAGTATGTCTGCATACCTTTAGTCACTACTAGTGTCTTCCTATACTCTTTCATATTGCTAGTTTGGGTTAAAGTTTAACCTTGGACGAGAGGACTGACAAAGGTCAGAAAATACCATTCTAGATAACAGACGAAGTGAGGTGAAGGACGTATTCCATTGATGTGTATAACGTTTAGGAATATGATCATGCAAATCATGTGAAAATATTTGGCCAAAGTATCGCAAGTTGCTTGTTGTGTTGTCCTAATCACCTAGTTTAAGAGGCATGATTTCAAATGAGTATCGGTAATAGATATTCAGATAGGCCTCTTAAATGGAACACTTTGATGACTAAAATTGGTAGAGAACCAACTATACTTTGTATATAATGCATGGATTAACATGAAGCATCGGTAAGTAGCCGAGTCATGAAATGAGAGATCGTTGAAACTCCGAGCCATAAAATGGGAGATCGGTAGTTCTTCGAGTCATTACAACAACATATGGTATCTGTTATATGATTGAATGGCATTGGATGTGTGTTCCATATTGTAAATATGAGAATAGAGAACATTGGTTTTAAAAGTATTGTGTGTTCTAAATTATATTAATGGGAAAGAGAACAATTATTAAAACTTGGTCGTGTGTTCTAAATTATATAAATTAGAACAGAGAACGTTTAAAAAAAAATTCCCTTGTTCTAATGACTTAAAATGGGGATGTTACATCTTGGTATCAAAGCTGAAGGTTACAACTCTTGGACCTAATGAGTCCACAATTTAATAAGGATTACATTTTCTTATTGAACAGAAAATGGTTAGAACAAGAGGAAATGCTGCGAACAACCCGCTATAAGGTGGAGAAGTAGCTACTGCTCAAAAGCTAGATGAAATCCTTGCTACCCTACTAGATATGAGAGATCGTTTGACTGTTTTGGAACAGCAAGCAATGGGCAATAAGGAGGAGGAAGAAGATGCTGATATAAATGATCAGCCACCTCCTATGGACAACACCAATGGAGGGAATCCAGGTGTTGATAATAGTAATGCGAATGCTCCTAATCATCTTAAAAATAAAAGGGAAAGATTAGCAGCTGAAATTACAAATGACATAAAGAGAATAAGTCCTCCAAAGTTTGATGGAACAACACTTGGAGATGGGGCTGAAAATTGGCTCAGTGAAATGGAGAAGTACTTTGCAATAAGAAACTTCTCCGAGGAGACCAAAGTGATATGGGGAGCATATTAGCTTTCTCAAGAAGCATCATCATGGTGGGACAACCGTAAGGTTGAGTTGACCATTGTCGAAACAGATATAACTTGGGATCAATTTAAAGGTTACTTTAGGCAACGATGGCTGCCTAAACTTTTTTTTGATAAGAAAATTACTGAATTTCAAAACTGGTCTCAAGGTAGGCTGACGGTGACAGAATATTGGGAAGGGTTTACTAAACTCCTTAAGTATGTACCGCAGTACCAAGCTGACGAGAAGTTTAAAATATGAAAGTTCATAATGGGACTGAATCCCATCATTGGTGGCAAAGTAGATGTCCACGGTCCAACCACTATGGAAGGAGTTGTCGAAAAGGTAATAAGACAAGAACAAAAATTAAGAGCAATCTCTGCTCAGAGGGAGGAGATTAGGAAGAAGATTCCCAACTCTTCTTCATCTCTCGCACCCAAAAAAGGTTTGGTATGAAAAACAAAATTGTTGTGGATAACAATAAGAAATCAGTAATGAACAAACCTGTTAATAGTGTGTGGAGCAGCTTTGCAAAAATTAGTGGTAATGGACAAAAGTCCTATGGAAGCCAGAGTGATAACTTCAAGGCTGGCAGTAAATTCGAGCCTAGGAAGGGGCCCGTCGAAGGCTACTTCAACTATGGAAAGGACCATTACGCGAGTCACTGTCCTCTGAAGAAGGATGATCGTGATCAGCAGCACAGGATACATGCTGCGGTGGCTAACAAACAAGCTGAAAAGTAAGTCAAACCCATAAAAGTTCCAGGTAAGTTATTTGGTAAACCTGTAGTCATAATTTTTGTTATTGGAGCTACTGAATGTTTTATCTCTACTAAACTAGCAATGAAATTAAAAAGGAAAGCTGAACGAATGGATAAGACATGGATAGTGCATTATGGGAATAATGTTGTCCATACAATCGATAGTGCCTTTTTGGGGCAATTCTTGACTTGCCCAATTTCTCCACAGAAGTTGACCTGTATATCACTCCTTTAGGGTCATTTGATATAATTATAGGAGTTAATTGGTTGGCAGAACATAAGGAAAAGGTCACCTATTATGAAAAACACATTTTCTATTTTGATGACCTGCAGAAAGTAGCAGTCATTCAAGGTGTAAAGCGTGAGGTTGCAGTTAGGAAACTAACAGCTATGCAACTAAAAAGGGCTAAAAATAGAGGTTGCACTTTGTATTCCATAAGAATGAAAGAAAATGCTGAGGAAGATAATGATTTCATGGAAAAGTATCCATTATTAAGATATTTTAGTGATGTATTTCCAGAGGAGTTACAGGTCTTCCGCCCAAACGAGAGTTTGACTTTGCAATAGAGATCAAGCCAGGAACCAAACCCATATCTAAGGCACCATATCAAATGACCACCCTTGAGTTGGTGGAACTTGAGGCTCAGTTACAAGAACTTTTGAAGAAGGAGTTGATAAGACCGAGTGTCTCACCATGGGGAGCGCCGGTAATATTTGTAAAGAAGAAGGATGGCACACTTAGATTGTGCATTGATTACAGAATGTTGAATAAGGAAACTATTAAGAAACGATATCCACTTCTTAGGATTGATGATATGTTCAACCAGATGCGTGGAGCATCAGTCTATTCAAAAATAGATCTTTGATCTGGATATCACCAGCTAAGAATAAAGGAAGAAGATATTCATAAAATAGCTTTTAGAATAAGGTACGGGCATTATGAATTCACGGTGTTGCCTTTTGGGTTGATGAATGCACCTGTCACCTTCATGAATTTAATGAACAATATTTTTGAAGAATATTTAGACAATTTTGTGCTTGTATTCTTGGATGACATTCTTATATACTCCAAAAATGTCGAAGAGCATCAAGAGCATTTAAGGATAGTGCTAGAAGTTTTAAGGAAGAGAAGGTTGTATGGTAAATTATCTAAATGTTCCTTTTATGATGTAGAGGTGCATTATTTGGGGCATGTTATAAGTAAGAACGGGATATCTGTGGACCCTTTAAAGATCACAGCTATAACTGAGTGGCCTGCGCCTAAGAACATGCATGAAGTAAGAAGCTTCATGGGCCTACCAAGGTACTATAGAAAGTTCGTTAAGGACTTTTCAAAAATTGCTGCCCCAATCACTTCACTACAAAAGAAAGATAAGAAATTTGTCTGGAATGACAAATATGAATCCTCCTTTAAAATTTTAAACGAACAGTTAAGTACAACACCTATTCTGAATGTACTTGACCCAAATGGAGATTTTACAGTCGTAACAGATGTGTCTGGAGAGGGTCTCAGAGTCATTCTGTTACAAAATGACCATGTCATAGCTTAGGAAAGCAGAAAGCTTAAGTTACATGAATAAAATTATGCTCCACATGACCTAGAGCTCACTGCCATTGTTCATACACTTCAAATGTGGAGGCATTACCTTCTTAGTAAGTCCTTTGAGGTAAAAATTGACCATCTGGGGTTGAAGTATATTTTTACTCAACCAAACCTGAATGCAAGACATCGAAGATGGTTAGAATTTTTATCTCAGTATGATTTTGATATAAACTACATCAAAGGCAAGGAAAATAGGGTAGCAGATGCTCTAAGTTGTAGGAAGCACATCTCTACTCTTATAACATTAAGAACTCAGTTTAAAGACGAGGTAAAAGATGTCATGGAATCTGACTCTTATTTTTAGCAAGTTAAAACAACACTTACTGCAGATCCAAAGGATGTGAAGTATAAAGGATTCCATTTTGATAACGAAGGGATTCTGAGGTTTGAAAATAGGGTATATATACCCTTGGCAAATGATTTAAGAAAGAAATTATTAACTGAATTTCATAATTCACCTTTTTCTGGACACCCTGGTATTATGATAATGCTTGCTGATCTCAAGAAACAATATTTCTGGAAGGGAATGAAAAAGGATGTGGTGGAGTTTGTGACACACTGCTTGGAATGTCAGTGTGTTAAGGTGGAACATATGTATCCCACCGGATTATTGTATTCCCATAGCATTCTGCAGTACAAATGGCAAGTGATAACAATGGATTTCGTTCAAGGATTACCTATGTCAAGGAATAAACATGACATCATCTTGGTCATCGTCGACAAACTAACCAAAGTGGCACACTTCATTGCTGGTAATTTAAAAGATGACGCACTAGTATTAGCAAGAATATTTGTACATGAAATTTTCAGATTGCATGGAATACCCAAATTGATCATATCGGACAGAGATCTGAGAATGACATCAAGATTTTGGTAAACGCTTAATGCGGCCTTAGGAACTAAATTAAACTTTAGTTCTGCATATCATCCGAAAATAGATGGACAAACTGAAAGAGTCAATCAAGTTTTAGAGGATATGTTAAGAATGTATTGCATGGACCAGTAGCATACATGGGAGGAATAGCTTCCACTGGTTGAATTTTCCTATAATAATACATACCACACCTCTTTAAAGATGGCGCCTTTAGAAGCATTGTATGGAAGAAAATGTAGAACCCCTGTTAGCTGGGACAACGTAGAGGACAGAGAGGTAATTGGGCCAAAAATCCTTACGGAAATGGAACAACAAATTAAAATGATTCCTGAACATTTAAAGGAGGTTGTCAATATGTAAAAGAGTTATGTAGACTTAAAGCGGGTTGATAGGAATTATAAACTTGGTGAGAAGGTCTTTCTTTGGGTCAAGCCGAAAAAGAGTTCTATAACTTTTGGCAAGGCTGCCAAGTTATCGCCTCATTATGTGGGACCTTTTGAAATTGTTGAAATAATCAACCCTGTAGCTTATCGTCTAGCATTACCTCCTGCTTTATCACAAATGCATGATGTTTTTCATATTTCTTTGCTTAAAAAATATGTATCAGATTTATCACATGTGCTGAATTGGAATTCCTTGTAGGTCTAAGACTAGGGAATAATCATGGTTAAGCCCATTCGAGTGTTGGGAACTCGCCAGTTGTACTTCAGAAATTGTGAAGTGAATCAATGTAAGGTCCAGTGGGACTAGTTTAGTGAAGAAAGTGTAACTTGGGAAAAATCTTGAAAAAATGAGATCTTCTTTTCCATACTTGTTTGATCGAAATTAAATTCAAAAAATTGATAATTCTACAAAATATGGACAATTACTGGTCTATTTTACAGTTATCTTAAAACACTATTTTGATGATTAAATCTGTTTTTGGTATGAACTAATGAATGGAAGGATGATAATTGAATTTTTTCCTAAAAACTCTATGAATTGGCTAATTTGATCATCGAGACGATGATTCTTTAAGAAGGGAGGAATGTAACATCTTGATTTTTAGAAGCTACTATGATAACCTCTTTTCGTGATGTTGTAACTATGGAAATGAGGATAATTATGTTAAGATATATCTTTTAATCTTAAAAAGAATGTGTTACTGATCTAAACCCTTGTTTACTATAACTTGTTTACTTCGGACGAAGGTCATTATAACTTGTGTTTTGCAAAGTGTGAAACAACAGACTTGCTTTTGCATTTGATGAACTCATATTATTGTTGACAACACACCTTGAATCAATTCCACATTGATTCAAGGTGTGCTCCGGCCTTCTTTTTGATCGCTTTGTCGATTTAGTTTCTAAATGGAATGAAGTATGAAACTAGACTGAAGGTCATTATAAATGTTATAGAACCTGGTTACAGGTATAATTGTTGTTGCAAATCAGCAGCACCCCTGGATGCAAATCAAGGTTCTGAAATGATGTTTTAGAGCATCCAGTGTGATTGCACAACATGGAAACCTCTCTCCAAGTGTGGGACTTGTGAAAATGAGAGAGGAATCTCCAGATTAGAGGCTGGTTCCTCAAAATCCTCTGATTTAGATCTATATTTTGCACAACTACAGAGGTTCTACATCCTAATCCTACTCTAAATTGCAAGGAGACAGGGATAAAAATGCAAAAATGAAACTAAACTAATGATGGTGATGCACCAAAAGGAGTGGTGAACAATTTTTTTTGCCATGTAAATAGACACAAATTCATGAAATGCAACAAGGGAAAACATACACAAGCTGATAGATGTAATTAGAGGTCTTAAAATGAAGTAAAACAATACAAACAGAGGACTGAAAGCATTCACAGAGTTTACACTGTCAATTCCATGTAAAAATCTCTTGCATTCCACCATCAAAGAGGTATAAACCTGTTACAAAATGTGAAAAAGGTCTGATTCTTACAACTATCACTTGCTGGAGGTGAAAGAAGAAGTTTGCAATGCCAAAAAGTGTTCAAACATGAAGAAATGAGCCAAATTTGGCTTTTACAGTGCATGGGTCGAGCCCAGGAGAGAGAAAAAATGTAAAAAACATGGGAGCCCATTCCTCATTGATGGAAAATGCATTAAAACAGCATGGAGGACCTTACAAACCCATACCCTATCATTTTTTACCATATTGGAGAAGAATGCGACCCATTCTGTATTAAATTTGGTTGTTGAAATGTCATTTCTGGCCATGGACACATACCAGAACCATTTTTGAATTTTATCTCTCCAAACTAAACCAAAATTATAAATTGACCATGGAATCATGTAGAGAATTTTAACATCTTTCCAATGATATAAAGAACGTGAAAATCCGAGCTCTGGATCAAAAGATATGATCGTTTGAAGATTTAGGGAAAAAAACGGCCCAAAAACGGATCGGTGGGAAAAAATTTCAAATTTTACCTCTTTTTTGTCTTTGGAAAATTTTTCAAAAATTCCCCATGCTCCACTGGTTGGATGCCACATGGCAGATTCCTATTGGCTGTGGGCCTCAAATGGGAAAATTTTCCACAAAAACTCCGCCGAGCCATAACTTGAAAAATATAAGGAGTTAGGAGGCAAACTTTACCTTTCTGGAAACCTGAGAAAGAGCTCTATCTGATGGTGCCATTTCAAGAAAGCCTTGAGTGCCTTAAAATCAAAAAATGTGGACTGAGGCACAAGAGAGGTAAGAACACAAGGAGTTAGCCACAAGAAATGAGCTGGGGCACATTTTGGATAACAGTAACTTGGCGACACACGGAGGGCTCATCTACCTGCTAGATGACGAGTACCAGTATGTCTGTGTAGTCCATTGGGAGAAACCTTGAGTCAAATATCCTATAGCTCCATGCAAACATATTAGGGAACTCTTGAAACAGTTAGACAAACTCATACCTTTTAGATCAGTTGACATCTTTCCAAAATGGTTTGTTCTCTTCTACCAAGATGGATACTGAATCCTCTCTCTTAACCTGAATGTTTGCTTTCCCTTTCTAAACTGGATCATTGTGATTAAAAATGGACTCCAAAGTGATAATTCCCTTGGGAAGCTTGTTAGTTCTCAGCTATACCACTTGGTCACCATACTGCATCCAATTTTTGTTGATTCTGTAGCCTGAACTCGGCTTCTTCTTGCAAGAAGTGGATGACCTTGTCGGAGCCATTCTCAAAACTTGCCAAGACATTATCTGGCACTGGAAGGCCCTCATAATGGGTGGATGTCCTTGGAGATGCTCTATTTGTCTTGTTGAATGCTTTCCATAATGTCAAAGGCTGCCCCTACTGCTGCAAGCCTTCAGCAGCTTGATTTCTTTCCTGGAACCAGAGTTGATGTCAAAACCTCAAAACTCCATGAATGTCCCACATTGTTCTTGTAGCACCTGAGTAGATGATTCTTGACTCAGCAGCTTGTCCCTTGACCTGATTTCCAATCAATTCACTGCTCCAAGACTTGGAGTTCTTGGTTTTCTTCTTGATTGCCTGAAGGCATCCCTAGAATTTGGAGCTTCATATTCACCATGGTGTTATTGGAGCATGCAAGTTGAAATCTAAAAGCTGAATAGTACCTTACTCCTTCATGAAACAAGCAAACACATCCTGACACCTTGTCTACACAGCTTGCATCCATCAAAAAATAGCTTTCATACCTCAGTTGTCATCCTTGTGGTTTGGCTTGGTGATGTTAGCAATAGGTTTGATTCTCTTCATGTATACATAGACCCCTAGCTCAAATTCTTCTACTTCTTGATAAGGACAAAAGCATGTACCTTGTTTGCCCATTCATCAAGAGTTAGATCCGGGATGCTTCCAACCCTTGGTGTTAGCTTCATTGGTGCTTGGGTGGTCTTCTTGATCAAATGCTGAACAATTGGTGTTGATCTGACTTGGAGTGTAAGTCTCAATGTGGAAGTTTGCAATAGGTTCAGACCTGATTGTAGCCTTAGTTCTATACCTCATTCTGAACAGCATGTGTGACCAATCAGCAGACAGATATCCCCCAATCTTGGCTGTGAAGTTCCTTGACAAGCATAGGGCAAAGAGTGGTGGAAGGTCTATGACTGATACATCTTGTAAAACAACAACATTTGGACATGCATGCAAGGTAAGACTCAAGTTTCTAATCACCCCAACTATTGTTACTACTGTCCCATCCAGCTGCACTGCCCCTTTGGATATGGTTTCATACTGGAGCCCTAGCTGATCAGCTATTTGATGAGGCATCACTGAGCTACTTGACCTGGAATCTATCATGCAATTGTGCACTAACTGATTTCCAATGATTAATAAAACATAGAAAGGAGGGGGCTTCAACATTTTACCTTGTTGTCCTGCATGATTTCCCTTCAGGCTGGGCAGCATTTCTGAGCACTTTCTCTTGCATCTGAACTTGCTGATTCAAAGTTAGTCAGTCCTTCATGGTATCTTGTAACAAGTCTCTTTGGCCTGGGATAGATAGGGATTCCCACATTGATATATTAACATTTGTCTTCTTCATCTGATCAATGATACTGAATGGTGATGAAGGATCTCTTTGCTTATCCCTTTACTTGTACATTCACTCCTTGCACGTGGGCAGCAATAACTGGTATTTGAGTTGGTCTAGGAGCTGTTCTTGGCTGCCCTTATGCATTTGAAATTGGATTTTACTTGCCAACCATTTGTGGAGCCATGGAAGGTTATGGATTGGTTGGAGCTAATGGTTGTTCTTCACCCAAATTCCTTCTTTTTGACCTTGTGTTGGCTGCAACACCTTGAGAAACTACTTGATTCATGCCACAGAAATCTTCTGCTTGCCAGTTTACCAATCTGGTGTCATTTGGGGATGATTGCTGTTGGAATGTTTCTTGTTGTTGGTTGTTTCCTTGACTGCCTTCACCCTCCTCACCAGTAGTTGTCACCATTAATGCTTGATTCAAAGCACCATTGAAGCACATAGATTGGTTATGAGGTTCATTGCATGGAAAACACCAATCATACTCTTGAGCAATGTTGTTTTGTGTTGGCACTAATGCCTTAGAGGAAGATATGGCATTAGCATTATAGGGCTGAAATGGTCTATTGGCAGGAGGCCTTGTTTGATTTACATTTGCAGCTGGATTAGGAGGTCTTTGTGGTTGGTATGGCTCCTATTAGGCTGAGCTTGGGGCTGGTAAGAAGGTCTAAAACCTTGGGCTTGTTGCCTTTTGAGAGTAACCAACTCATTGCCTAGGTTTTGCAATTGCTTCATGACTTCTTGAAGCTCATTTGGGGCACTTGGAGATGAAGTAGAAGCTTCATTTGAACTCTAATTTCTAGGAGTGGGAGAAGGAGCCAAATTAGGTGCTTGATTGGTATTTGGGCTCTCTAAACTTGGAAACAATGGCATGGGAGGTTTAGGGGCTAGTTTTCCAGCTTGGATCAAACAATTTTCAGCCCTAATGGCAATGTTATAAGCCATAGGGATAGTTATGCCTCCCATGGACTGAATCAACATAGAAATATCAGAATTTAGAGCTTTGAGATAATAGAGAAAAGTACCTTCTGCTGTTGGCCTAACTGCCACTGGAATTCTCTCCCAAGTCTTTTGAAATCTGAAGTTGAAATCAGTCATTTGTTCATTGGGATCTCTCTTGATGGTTGTCAGTTGCTCCAAAAAAGACAAGTTGTATCCCTTCTCTCCAAATTGCTCATGAAGTGCTATACACATCTGATTCCAATTTGTGATAGAACCAGCTCCAAGGCTTCTAAACTATTGCAATGCTTTCCCCTTGAATGAAGATGCCAGCAACTTGACAGCCACTTGCATCTCATTGATTTCATGAATTACACAAATGTTAGCAATATCCTTAACATGATCACCTGGAGTAGTCTGATTTTCTCCAGTGAAGTATGGAATGTTCTTCAAGGCTGCAATAGGAATTGGATGTTGTGCATTGAGGGAAAGTGGGCTGTTACCTATGAAGTTGACATAGGGGTTGTTTTGTGCCATTCTAATTGGTCTTAAAACCCTTGTTGACTGAATGAAAGGCCTACTAGGTGGAGGAGTTGAGAGAGTTCTGTTTGGTGGAGATGGAGACCTTTGAATCCTTCTTCCACTTTTTCTTACTCTTAGACATAAGTGTAGATATTCAAACAACACCTCTTGTTCTCCAGCTCTTGACATTGTAGTGATTCTTCTCATGAGTTTTCAGGCTTGCATTGCTGAAACTAGTTGATTCTTCCCCTTTGGAGTCGCCAGATATGCAAATTATAGCTCTTTTCAAGCAAGAAAATTGCAGCAGATGCACATCAACTTTGCTGCAATAAAAATGAGACCTCTAAGGTCCCACCGGGCGTGCCAAAACTGTTGTTGCAAATCAGCAGCACCCTTGGATGTAAATCAAGGTTCTGAATTGATGTTTAGAGGCATCCAGTGTGATTACACAACATGGAAACCTCTCTCCAAGTGTGGGACTTGTGAAAATGAGAGAGGAATCTCAGAATAGAGGTTGGTTCCTCAAACTCCTCTGATTTAGATCTATATTTGCACAACTACAGAGGTTCAATCCTAATCCTACCTCTAAATTGCAAGGAGACAGGGATAGAAATGTAAAAATTGAAACTAAACTAATGATGGTGATGCACCAAAGGAGTGGTGAAACATTTTTTTTGATGTAAATAGACACAAATTCATGAAATGCAACAAGGGAAAACATACACAAGCTAATAGATGTAATTAGAGGTCTTAAAATGAAGTAAAACAATACAAACAGAGGACTGAAAGCATTCACAGAGTTTACACTGTCAATTCCATGTAAAAATCTCTTGCATTCTACCATCAAAGAGGTATAAACCTATTACAAACTATGAAAAAGGTCTGATTCTTACAACTATCACTTGCTGGAGGTGAAAGAAGAAGTTTGCAATGCCAAAAAGTGTTCAACCATGAAGAAATGAGCCAAATCTAGCTTTTACATTGCATGGGTCGAGCCCAAGAGAGAGAAAATATAAAAAATGTGGGATCCCATTCCTCATTAATGGAAATTGCATTAAAATAGCATGGAGGACCTTACAAACCCATACCCTGTCATTTTTGACCATATTGGAGAAGAATGCACCCCATTCTGTATTAAATTTGGTTGTTGAAATGTCATTTCTGGCCATGGACACGTACCAGAACCGTTTTTGAACTTTCTCTCTAAAAAATAAACCAAAATTAGAAATTGACCATGGAATCATGTAGATAATTTTAACAGCTTTCCAATGATATAAAGAACGTGAAAATCTGAGCTTTAGATCAAAAGATATGATCGTTTGAAGATTTAGGGAAAAAACGGCCAAAAAAATGTATCGGCAGGAAAAAATTTAAAATTTTACCTCTTTTTGTCTTTGGAAAAATTTTCAAAAATTCCCTGTGCTCCACTGGTCGGATGCCACATGGCAGCTTCCTATTGGCTGCGGGCCTCAAATGGGAAAATTTTCCACAAAAACTCCGCTGAGCCATAACTTGAAAAATATAAGGAGTTGGGAGGTAAACTTTACCTTTCTGGAAAGCTGAGAGAGAGCTCTATCTGATGGTGCCATTTCCAGAAAGCCTTGAGTGCCTTAAATTCAAAAAATGTGGACTGAGGCACAAGAGAGGCAAGAACACAAGGAGTTAGCCACAAAAAATGAGCTGGGGCACATTTTGGATAACAATAATTATTCGGTACCTTGATGCCAATGGAAAATGTTCGATTTCTGAACTACATACAAATTATAATGCCAGAAAGTGTGAGGCAGTAAGAGTCTTGATGCAAGTGAGCCAGGTATATGTCAAGCATAGGATGAAATGTCCTGCATTATGCTGATAATAAACATAATTTAGTAAACTTACTAGAAGAACCCATTAATTAAAATACTATAGCTACGTTTAAACCTATAACTATGTTTTAGCCTATAACCTAACTACTACCCTATGTGGATTTTAAATTAAATGGGATGTAAATTATTGCAAATCCTAATGACTTGCGACCTAGGTGGAAACCTAACTATGGATAATACAACCTAAACTATTGTTAACCTAAGGAGGGGACCTATGGATACATGCCGATGAACGGATAAGAAGGGAATGTTTAAAATTTAATGAAGGACATTAAATGACGTCCTTGAAGTTTTAAATGCCAAAATTTGGTAGGAACATGGGAGTTGGGGATATCTAATTAGCAGTGTAGTTAAAAATGAAATTACATGTAAATGTTTAAAAAGTGAAACTCTCCAAACCTGAGTCGGTGGTGGCATGGAGATAGAAGAAAAAGAAATGCATTCAATGCATTTATTGATCTTGGTTTTGACACCAGCCCACCTTGGAAAGAGAAAGAGGAAATTTTGTGGTTTATTGTTGTTCATTCAGGTTTTGAGTTTTTTCTCTGCATTTCTTTTGTGGTTCTTTCAAACCTGTAACTATTCTAGTCATTGTTGATGTTATTTTGATTACCCACGGCTGTTTTTTGAGCCTGTGGAAGTGTGGAGATTGTTGAGAGACTTTGTTATTTGTCACCGTGGAAAAGAATAACTCCAGAGGGCGGTGGACGTGGTTTTCTTCAAGCAATAAGAAGTTTTACAGGCATGTTGAGCTCTTCTCTTTAAACAACTTTTCTCTTTGTTAAGCATCTTCATTAAAAGAACTCTGCTCTTATAACTGTGTGTTCATGTAAAAATGAAAAGCTAAAATGTTTCGGTGTGACCTCTGGTTGAGTTGTCATTTTAAAACAATTACGATTTGGTTATTTCTTGATACTTTTTAAAGAAAATGGGTGTTTTTCCTTACTGAAATAGAAAATGAAACGAGTTTCCTCTCTGTTGTTTTGAATTCTGAAAGGAATGTGTAATAGGATTCATCATCAATTGTGGGTCGATCTTGCTGAAGACGACAGCGATGTGTATACTGTTTCTATGTGTTGTGCGCACTAATGGTTATGAAAAACTATAAAAATGCTTGATGAGACTATTGAGTGACTGTTCTCTTGTCATATTACAGTGCATGGTGGTAAGAATCCTCCCAGGGACAGTAAGATTATAGTAGCATCTTTATATTTGTTGTTCTAGATCAATGTGATGTCCTACCTATTTATTCTTGGTACTTGTGTATGATCTTGTTTGAAAGTTGAAAATTTATTATTTAATAATGGAAATAGAGTGGGTTGTCAGACCTATAGGATGGACTGGGTAGAGCATCCAATTTATATTGCAAACTGTAGTCTAAACTTCTTTGCTTCTTGAACTAAAACTGATATCGATATACTCAATTTCTTACTCTGAGGGTTTGGAAAAGTGACTCCTTTTAATTATTATGGTGAAATCATGATTTAGTTACCTTGTTGTACACTCTTACTTATTTCATACCTAGATGAAGTTATGTTTGTTGGGTAAATAAATGAAACTAATGGAAATAATTACAATTAGAAATTTTGTTGATATCTGTGTACTTTCAGTTCAGATGCTAAAATGAATTCTTGAATTCATTCCCTGAATGGTAGTTAGGAAACTATTGAAGACTGCAACAGATCTGGATTCAGAAGGAATTATCCTATCGGTATAACATGCCTGTACTGTCATGGTTGCCAATATTCAGCTAGGCCGTGAAATAACTAGAGATGACATGAAACCACTCCCTTTCATTCAGATTATGGACTCCTGAATTGTTCTCCCTCTTTGGATTTCTATCACTAGATTGATATAACTCCTTGTTTCACAAAGTCAATCAATTCGCAGTTGTAATGATTTGGAAATAGTGTTTTCCTTTCCTTAGTGTCATGTGGATGTTTTAATATATTTTCTTATCTTATCCAGTTGATATTATATATATGATATTGAATTCACATTGCTTACTGACCTTAGGCAGGATGTGATATGCATTTTACTGTTCTGTCTCTCTCTTCTCTCTGAAGTAGAATGAAGTATTATGCTGCTTGTTCAAATTTTGAGAAAGTTACAATAGGTTGTTGTCATGGTGACGTATGATTTCTTTTCACTTCTGGCATTTGATTTAGTTTGAAGTCTAAGTGAGTACAACCGAAAGATAAGAAAGTTGTATCTTGAATTCTTAATTAAATTGACTCAGTATATGGATATTTCAATTCTTGATGAGGGATATGGAATTGATAGTAATTGCCTGTAGATCAACATTATATACATATCTATAAATCAGTTCATATAGTTGTTTCTCAATGCGTAGAACTATTTAGAGGAAAATACTCCTTTTTAAGTAATTGTTCTAAGTTTGGAATGAACCTCTTTTCTTTTCATTGGAATAATAGCTATGAGAATGGTGAAATATGACATCATGATAGTGTTATCGGGTTATAGTAATTATTGGTGTGCTGATATTTATTATTATTGTCTTAAAATGATGCTAATTATTGAAATCAGGTTGTTAAAATTGTTCAACCTTATTGGTGCTTAACTATCGTACATGATGTTTATCTCTATTAGGAGACGTTTCATAAAAGCAAAGTTCTTTTATTGAGACAGTTAATTAAGAGCACCTCATTTTAATGATAAGTGCTTAATATGCTCAGTTTGATGAACTGACCTGTGCAGAGTAAATTTTACAGATGGTTTCCATGAGTAAAAATGAAGACATGTTGCTTTATGATGCTTCTTCTGATTAGCAAAGGGATGGATCTTTTCTGAGATTTTATTATTCTTCTCTGAGGAAGTGGAAAAAATAAAAAGTTGTATTCTTCTTTCTTTACGAGTTGTTAATGTTGTTTAGCATGAATTAAGTCCCGTTGTATGGACTTGTACATTGTATAAATTCTAATGTAGAGAAATGAGTAAAAGGAAAGGTGTGTTATTTTAATGGTTGTACCACCTTGGAACTGTTTGAAAATGATGAGAATAAGATTTTATTCATTGAATTTAGACTTATTCAAATGATGGTTGATAAATTTTAAAGGGACATAATACCTATTCCTTACTTGAGTAAAACTTGTAAGTTTGAATGTGCAATTAATTAATACTTGGGTCAATAAGGATTTTAAATTGACTATTAGTAAAGAGTAAAGTGAATACAAACTCTTAAATGAATGATATTCAAAATTAGAATATAAACTAATGAATATTAGTAAAGAGACAATTGAACTCTGTATTCTGATTTTGTTAATATCCTTGGGATATTTTAATCAAAAGGATATTCGGTATGAGGAATCATATCTCCTCATAAAGTAAACCTTGACTGAAGTAAGTGTTGTATATATCTTCCCCCCAGGTAGATATAGACAAGCGGAAGAATATGGAAATTCAAACCTCAGCCCATGGCGCACAGAAAGCATAACAATGAGTTCATGTATGCGCCAAGCTCAGCCCATGGCGCACAGAAATGGCGCATAACAATGAGTGTCAACATGAGAATGTATGCGCCAAGGCGCAGGAACGTGGTGCACAGAAATGGATGTCGACAATGTAAAGGATGCACCCTTGGTGCACGGAAATGGCGCACAACAATGAGTGTCAACAGGGAAAAAGTTGCGCCTTGGCGCACATAAGAGGATGTCGCTTAATATGCTCAGTTCAAATGAACTGCACCCTTGGTGCAAGAAAGGAATTTTGACACAGATGGAATTTGCGCCCTTGAGTAAAAACGAAGACATGTTCAACATTTTCTGATGCGCCTTCTTTTGATTATGCTGAATGCGATGGATTGTATTGATATTTATTATTGTCATGCATCTACAAGGAAATGAGCAAAAACGCTGACAGAAAGACCCTGACCCAGATATTCTTCTATCTTTATGAGTTGATTAAAGGTTGTTTGATATAAATAAAGTCGGTTGTCATTTGGACTAACTAAAATGTATAGATTTTAATTGGGTGATGGATGAGTTCTTAAAAAGTAAAATACAGTGTTTACTTTTTTTAATGGTTCACCTACCACCATTGATATTGAATTGAATAAACCTGAGAATATAATTTGGACTCTCTCTCTTTTCTCTCTTATTCCTTAAATTGTAAGGATTATTCTAAATGTTGGGCATGGTTTTGGATCTTCTCTTTAAACTTGTGGGAAATAACATCTATTCTTTACTTTGAATGGGCAACTTTTAGTGTTGTATCAATGTGCAATTAATTCATACTTGGGTTAACCCTCTATGTGTTTCATTTTAAATTGACACTTGAAAAGGATTTATCTGTGTGAATATGATTTCTGTGGTCTTAATTGAACGTATGTTCTTATTCGGTGCATCACCTCTTAGCTTAAGCTAATGAATATCCTTGAAATAACTTAGAGGTTTTGAGAACCCTTGTATTCGTGTGATCTGAACAGTTAATAACCGGCCTCATCCGGAGATGTTTCCGATTTCGGAGGTCCCATACTTGGGAAAAGCTATGTTGGCAATCACATATCTCAACCCATCGAGTTAACAAACCTTAACTGAAGTAAGGTTATAGTGAATAAATGAATATATTCATTTAGAATTAGGCCTCATTTAAATGACATCTAATAAGATGGAATTCTGAATTTAAATTACAGTTTGCGAATAAAACTTGGTTAAGTTTAGTAAGTTGATCTTACTATGTTAAGTTGTAGTGGACTGTTAGTCCGAAGCTTAAATTAAGGAACTAAGATGGAATATGCAATCCTTCAGTAAGGAGGAGTAAATGTATATTAATCTATAAGACAATTTAAGTCTCTCTTAGCTACGCAACTGTAACGAGAACAGTGAGGTTAGAGGATCAGCATGGTAATTGAAAATTATTCTTAAAATATTAAGATTATAATCTAATCAGACTGTTAGCTGGATGTGTAGCCCTTGATGAGAGGATTCCGTAGGACGTTGGCACGCCAGCTACAATATGGTGTCTTCATGAAGGCGGGGCCTTCATGATGACACAATGTTATAGCTGACATGTTACAATGCCCTCCCGAATTGAATCATCAAGTTTACATAAGCTGACAGACCAAGTTACTTGGATGGGGATAGGAATGTGACCCTGTATACGGAGTGACTCAGGAAGACTAAAGGTAACTAGACACACGGAGTCGTCTAGGGACGACAAAGTATGTCTGTATACCTTTAGTCACCATGAGTGTCTTCCTCTACTCTTTCATATTGCTAGTTTGGGTTAAAGTTTAACCTTGGACGGAGAGGACTGACAGAGACTCAAAAAAGACCATTCTAGATAGCAGACGAAGTGAGGTGAAGGATGTATTCCATTGATGTGTATAACATCTAGGAATATGATCATGTAAAGCATGTGAAAATCTTTGGCCAAAGTATCACAAGCTGCTGGTTGCGTTGTCCTAATCACCTAGTTTAAGAAGTAGGATATCAGATGAATATCGGTAATAGATATTCAGATAGGCCTCTTAAATGGAATACTTCGATAACCAGAAAATGGTATAGAGAACCAAGTATACTTAGTATACAATGCATGGATTAACATGAAGGATCGGTAAGTAGCCGAGTCATGAAATGAGAGATCGTTGAAACTCTGAGCCATAAATGGGAGATCGGTAGTTCTTCGAGTCATTACAGCAGCATATGGTATCTGTTATATGATTGAATGGCATTGAATGTGTGTTCCATATTATAAAAAATGTGAACAAAGAACATTGGTTTTAAAAAGTATTGTGTGTTCTAAATTACATTAATTGGACAGAGAACAATTATTAAAACTTGGTCGTGTGTTTGAATTATATAATTCAAAATAGAGAACGTTTATAAAAAGGAAAAATAAATTAATTCCCTTGTTCTAATGTCTTAAAATGGGGATGTTACATCTTGGTATCAGAGCTGAAGGTTACCTCTTGGACCTAATGAGTCCATAATTTAATACAGGTTTACATTTTCTTATTAAACAGAAAATGGTTAGACCAAGAGGAAATGTTGTGAACAACCCGCTACCCAGGTGGAGAAGCAGCTACTGCTCAAATTTTCCTAGATGAAATCCTTTTGTCCTACTAGATATGAGAGATCGTTTGACTGTTTTGGAACAACAAGCAATGGCCAATGAGGAGGAGGAAGAATATCTGGTATAAATGAATCAGCCACCTCTAATGGACAACACCAATGAAGGGAATCTAGGTGTTGATAATAGTAATGCGAACGCTCCTAATCATCCTGAAAATAAAAGGGAAAGATTAGTGACTGAACTTACAAATGATATAAAGAGAATAAGTCCTCCCAAGTTTTATAGAACTACACTTGGGGACGGGGCTGAAAATTGGCTTAAGTGAAATGGAGAAGTACTTTGCAATAAGAAACTTCTATACGAGGATACCAAATTTAGATATACAAGGAAATATCAGATTTCTCATAGAAGCATCATCATGATGGGACAACAAGTAAGGTTGAGTTGAATATTGTCAGGTTTTCAAATAGATATAACTTGGGATCAATATAAATAGTTACTTTAGGCAAATGGCTGCCTCAACTTTTTTTTGATCAGAAAATTACTGAATTTTAGAACTGGTCACAAAGAGAGGCTGACGGTGACAAAATATTGGGAAGGGTTTACTAAACTCCTTAAGTATGTACCACAGTACCAAGCTGATGAGAAGTTCAAAATACCTTAAAAGTTCATAATGGGACTGAATCCCATCATTGGTAAGGTGGATGTCCATGGTAATAACCACTATGGAAGGAGTTGTCGAAAAGGAAATAAAACAAGAACAAATGCTTGTCAACACAAATTGAGAGCAATTTCTACTCATAGGGATGAGATTAGGAAGAAGATTCCCAACTCTTCTTTATCTCTCGCACCCAAAAAGGGACCCTGGAAAAGGTTTGGTATGAAAAACAAAATTGTTGTGGATAACAATAAGAAATCAGTAATGAACAAACCTCTTTAATAGCAACGGATCGGCTTTGCAAAAATTAGTGGTAATGGAAAAAGTCCTATGGAAGCCAGAGTGATAACTTCAAGGCTGGGTAAATTTGAGCCTAGGGGGGGTAAGGCTTCTACAAATGTGGAAAGGACTATTATGCAAGTCACTTTCCTTGAAGAAGGATGATAGCGATCAGTAGCATAGGATACACGCTGCGGTGGCTAATAAATAAGTTGAAAAGCAAGTCACCCCCATAGAAGTTCCGAGTAAGTTATTCGGTACACCTGTAGTCATACTTTTTGATACTAGAGCTACTGAATATTTTATCTCTACTAAACTAGCAATGAAATTAAAAAGGAAAACTTTTGAACAAATGGATAAGACATGGACAGTGCATTATGGAAATAATGTTGTCCATATAGTAGATATGTGAATTTTTGGGACAATTCTTGACAAGTGCTTAGTTTCTCCACAGAAGTTGACCTGTATGCTTCCTAACTCCTTTAGGGTCATATGATATAATTATAGGAGTTAATTTTTTGAACTGGAAAATATTATCACTATTTAATTTCTTAGAAAATTGGAAAATGAAATGCTCAAATTGGACAACCAAATATTTTCAATAGCTAAAACATCATTACAGAGAGTTTCTTTTCCATTTTATACAATTTCCCTTTCCAAAGTTTTTTTTTTATTATTGGCAAATAGGTTTTTGAAAGGGACTATACCCTTGATTTCAAAAGAAGGCCTAAAAGCCAGGATAAGCAAGAGAACCAGAGAGAAAAGGATCAGAATGTGTGCATGTATACTTTGCTTAATGCTAAATCAAATGAAGCAAGAACTACCACCTAAAATAGTTCTACAATTTAGCTAAAACAAAGCATAAACACCATCATGATAAGAATTAAACAAGGGTTAGATGCTAGCATTCATCAATACAAACTTTGAAACTAACAATGCTAAATATCTAAACTCCTCTATTCTCTAACAACAAATAAATGAATGGACCTAAGTAAGCTCCATGGCTATCAAAATAGTTGTCCTTAATGCTCCAAGAACCTAGGAATGGGGGCTAATCAAAGTTGGGCTACAAGACCCTTTTGACACCTCCCATATGACCCAAGCACTTTAAGAAAGAGGCTTAACTCTTCAAGATGATGAACTCTCAAAAGGGCAAGGTGCAAGCTCTTAGTCTCTTTGCTATATGCTTTGCATTTACTCTCTTAGAAAGTTTAGGTGTAAGTAAAAAGGTAGGTGGAGGGCTCTTTATATAGCCCAAAGGATAAAGGATTCAACACATTCTCATGAATGTGGGATAAAGGTAAAACATGATTAGGAATGGATAAGGTTGCTTTATTAAAGGTAACCTTACTTTAGAAGGGTTTAATACATGTTTAGCAAGTCATGGGAGTTGGGGGTATTTTAATTAATCAAAGGTGATTAATTAATAGGTAGGTGTAAGCTTATAGAAGCCAATTAGAGGAATATTAGTGTGATTTAGGCTATTATAAGGGGATTAAATCAATTAAATATTGATTTATTGGTTAAATGGAAGGGAAAGCTAATTAATTAATAATAATTAATTAGTCTAGGTAGAAGGGGTGATTTATTAACGGAAGGTCGTTAATTAGGGTATTTGTTGGATAGGACAACTTAATTAATTAGCTTAGTGTAATTAATTAATGATGATATGAGGGAAAATGAGTGCCTTTGACGATATGTCGTTGATTTGCGAGAAAGGGGATAATTAGCACAATTTAAGTATTTAAATTGCTTGGGCGTAATTATAGGTGTCTACATTTTCCCCTCTTTGGGGTGGCGTAAGTGATGCCACTTCAAAGATAGTAGACAGAAGAGATTTTGAAGAGATGGAAGAAAAATTAGTAGGAGGGAGAGATGCCCCCTCGAGTGTCGATGGGGTGATGAAGGAAGCTCGATCGACGATCGAAAAAGGTGAGAAGTAGGCAGAAGAATGGGGACGAGGCAGGATGCCCCGAGGAGAGGGAGAATTAGGGGTGAAAGGGAAGTCGTGTAGAAGAAATATGGATGAGGGGAGAGAAGAGCTTAGCCTCTAGCTGCTTATTTGTTTGGAACAAATTTGATGTCATCATATTGCCATAGGAACTACATCATCGGTCCTTATGAAAAATATAAGCATACGACAAAGGTAGAATGACATGAAAAGCCATACTACGAACAATTGTCCATTGCTGAAAGTACCAACTCCATGCAACATACAATAATGCAATGCAATACGAGAAGGAAACAAGCTCATATAACAGGGAAAACAAGTACGAACGCACATATCTAACCCAACAACGGTCAAGACAGTTGTACAAATGTTTTGTTATCAGTGCTGAAGAGATCCACAAGTTCGTGATTGACGACAAGGGTTAAAAATGATGCCCCAAGCAAGGATACATGCAAGGGGAAATGAAAATGGACACGGGGTCCATGAAAAGCATTTGTGCGCAACGAAACAGTACCAGGCAACCAAAAGTGCCCCAGAGTACAGACGAAGCAAGCAACTAGCTTTTGTGAATGGTTATGAATCCAGTGATCCGCGAGTCGTATTAATCGGGGAAGATGTGAGACAAACCAACAGGATATGGAGAAAATACCATGCGCAAGACACAAGTTTCAGCCGTAAGAAGCAAGTTACCATTTTGTAGGGTGTTTTACTTTTTAGGAATTTTTTGAAAAATTTTGCCTTGTTTTTTAGATTTTTTTGATATATATTGTTTTTGTTGTTTTCTCGAAACAATGTTCTATTGTTTTTGTGTTTTTCTCGAAACAATGTTCTATTGTTTTTTTTGTGTTTTCTCAAAACAATGTTCTATTGTTTTTGTGTTTGGTGAAACAATTTTCTATTGTTTTTATGTTTTCTCAAACAATTTTCTATTGTTTTTGTGTTTTCTCAAAACAATGTTCTATTGTTTTTGTGTTTGGTGAAACAATGTTCTATTGTTTTTGTGTTTGGTGATAACAATTTTCTATTGTTTTTGTGTTTTTCAAAACAATTTTCAAAGTTTGATGCGCACAAACAACTCTATTCAGCAAGTTTGGTGAAACAATTTTCTATTGTAAGGTATTGTGCTTGTGAATAACATCCTTAACTTTATACTCATCAGGTAACCTGTTTGATGATTAGCTGTGAATCACCTACAGTGTTAGGTGGGGAATATACATGTTGGGAATATTCCACTTGATGGCTAGAAGGTGCAATGAGTGCTTCATAGCGTCGCAATGTTGTTCGTGTGCAAGGGAATCAACCAGGGTGAGAAATGCCTGTGACAATATGATCACCCCAAAGGCAAGTAAGGCAAGGACCACTTTTCACCAAGGAACCTTGAAACGTAAAAGATCCATCAAAATGTATCTGCCATACGACGAGATTCTCTCAATGTAGAGAAAAGATGCATCTGGAAGATCCAGACTCAAAGGTTTATGCTTTGCAAAGGTGCTTCCGCTAGCTGGTCATACAAGTACTTGTCCTTTAATTGATTTTTGATGGACAAATTCCCGGATATCAAACTCACTGAGTAGAATGATCCAATTAGCCATTCTACCTGTGAGGCCAGGTTTGGACAACTATGAATACTTGAGTGGGTCGACCTTGGATATGAGCTTGGTCTTAGTATTTAGCAGGTAATGGCGAAGTTTCTGAAAGGTAAAAACAACAGCCAAGCAAGCCTTTTCAATCTGAGGATAATTACATTCATAGGTGATGAGGGTGCGACTCAGATAGTACACTGCTTTCTCTTTATGGCTAAGGTCATATTGCACCTCGAGCAGTGCACCAATAGCCATATTGCGTACTCGGAAATATAGAGCAAAAGTGGTTCTCCCGAGTGGGAGGCATGAGGACAGGTGGATTAGCCAGGTACTGTTTAAGCAAAGCTAAAGGCTTGTTGATTGCTCAGGTCCCCAAATGAAAGTGATGTCCTTCTTAAGAAAATGAGTGAATGAGTGACATTTATCTGCAAGCTGGGAGATAAAGCGGCGAATGGCTTGAATTTTCCCTTGCAAGCTACGCAGTTGCTTGATATTCTCAGGTGGAGGCATTTCTGTGATGGCAGATACTTTAGCAGGGTCCACCTCAATACCTCGTCTTGACACAATGAAGCCTAATAGTTTCCCAGATAGCACACCAAAGACACACTTCTTTGGATTTAGCCTGACTTTGTATTCACGTAGGCGTTCAAAGATACGCCGCAAAATGATAGGATGTTCCTCTCTTGTTTTGGACTTTCCCAGGATGTCGTCTACATAGTCTTCCATGATGTCATGAATCATATCGTGAAATATTACTGTCATGGCCCGCTGATAAGTTGCTTCCACATTCTTAAGGCCGAATGGCATCACCTGATAACAGAAGGTGCCCCAAGGAGTTGTGAAATTTGTTTTGTGTTGGTCTTCCTCAGCGATCTTAATTTGATTATAACCCGAAAAGCCATCCATAAGTGATAGCATTTCATACCCTGCGGTTGAGTCAACAATCATGTCAATGTTGGGCAACGGAAAGTCATCTTTAGGGCAAGCTTTATTGATGTCCCTAAAATTTGTGCAAATTCGGATACCAATAGGTTTCTTCTGGACAGGAACAATGTTCGATATCCATTTAGAATAATCAATTGGCCTGATGAATCCTGCTGCAAGCAACCTTTCCAACTCTTCTTTAACTAACAAGGCCACTCTTGGGTGCATCTTTCGAAGCTTCTGTTTGATAGGCTTAGCGTCTGCATGCACAACCAAGTTATGCACGACCAAAGTTGGATCTAAGTCGGGCATGTCTTTGTAAGACCATGCGAACACATCAATAAACTCTCGCAGTAGCATAGTGAATGTCTTTTGTTCTCTGGCTGAGAGTGATGCTCCCAATTTTACTATCTTGGGATCTTCTTCAGTACCAATATTGACATCAATGGTTTCTTCAACTAACAATTTTGATAAATCCTCCATACGCGTGGGATCGGGAGGTAGGTTGAGATCTTCATCCAAGGATGTCTCTACGAGATTTTCATCCTTGGCGTGGTCACTTTGTTTGTCCTTTGATTTTCTTATTTGTTTGTCAGCCAATGCCTCAAAGAGGTTTTCACTGTGTGACTTGGACTTTGATTTTTTCCGAGGCTTTTCTTTAGAACTCTTGCCCTGCTTTTCTTTAAATTTTGCTGACCACGAAGTTCAGCCTCCTCGCCGAAGTAGGCGCAGGTGTCTAAGTCGATAAAGAAACCCTTCTTGTGATCTCCAATGGGAATTGTATCCCTTATGCCCATGAACTCTGCAATAGCCTCATCATTCTCGAATAAATCTAGTGGCACGTGACGTTGTTGGTCCCATTCAACAAGGGAGGGGTATACAAGGTCAAGGGTTGGTTCATTGGGGGTGATGGTTAGGACAGCATTATTCATGAAAAGGTTCGTGGAGGCCAGATCCTCATATTGGCTACAACAGGAATCCGTATCGCTGTCTAGATAATCGGAGCTATCCTCATGCTCAGAACAAGTCACATCTTGATCGTTGGGGTGTGCTCCATAAGGGCGAATCCCAATGCCATATCTTTCTGTTTTGAAATGTGGAAGAGGGACTGGTTCTCTTTGTCCTTGTTCATTCCTCCCACATCCTAGGCCTTTGTAGCCCATGGAGTACATCATTCTGCTAGATTTTTCATATTCTGGGGTTTGATAACAAGATGGCTGAGTGTCCTCAGGGACCCAAGTAGTAGGTGGATCAAGTAATTTTTCCTCAGCTAACAAGCCTCCAGGTAGGAACGACCCAATAGTATGTTCCTCTCTAGGTCTCCTGAAGCAGTAGTTGGGTCGACCTCTAGTCTTGGGCGACAAGGAGAGGTCTGAAACCAAGAGCGCTTGTTGTACATTATACTCCCCACAGCCATATTCCAGAATTTTCATCTCCCATGAATTAAATGGAGATGTTGAAGTAGATGCCCCATGAGTGCAAGAACGAAGAGAATTTGAATCTACTCGAGATTCCATGGCCTCAGAATGAAGAGGGACAGCTATATCTGTGGAGGGACATGCATATGTACCCTTTCGTGCAAAGCTATTAAGAGCTCTACAATGAGCAAAGGGCTCTGAGTCTCCTGGTATTGTTATTGTATGTCCCTCATGCTTCAGCTTGATGCATTGATGAAATGTTGATGGCACTGCTTGCATGGCATGGATCCATGGTCGGCCTAGAAGCATATTATATGGAAGTTCCAAGTCTAAGACGTGAAACTTTGTCTGATGGCAAGTGGGGCCCACCTCCATTGGCAGCGTAATGGTGCCTGCTGACTCTCTTTCCGCGTTGTCGTATGCGGTGATAGTGATGATATGGGACTCAAGATCTACCTCTGTATGTCCCAATTGTTTGACCAACTTAAGCGTGCAAATATTCAATCCTGATCCATTGTCCACAAGCACCCGTTTGATTTTCCTGCGGGTGACAACTACCTCAATGTATAAGGGAAGATTATGTGTAGGATTCTCAGTAGGGACCTCCCTATGGTTGAAAGTGAGATGCTCACTGGGTGCAATATTTGCCACCGCGGCTTGAAGGTATGCAGGATCAACTTCTAAAGGCACTCCCGACCCCTGAAGAGTTTGATACAAAATTTCCTTATGCACATTGGATATCTTGAGAAGATCTAAGATCGAGATCTTAGCAGGTGTCTTCTCAAGTTGTTCTAAAAGGTTATATTTACCAGTTTGTGGGGTCAACAGAGAGGGTTCTGGAATCACGAGGCGGGCACGCCTTGTTACCGCAGCGCAGTCCTTTCCCTTGATCCGGATGGTATTGACACGGTCAGTAGGGGAGCGAATACATCCGATAAGTGAATCGTAATGATTGTTATCTCTCTTGGTATACAAGTAATTCGTGGCTTTATAGGTTTGGGATGACTCTCCCCGATCCGGTTTTTCCTTTTCCGACTTATCATGCTTGGGGAATGGTTCCTTATAAATCCCCATTTTCTTGTTAGGTGTTTGCATGTGGCTAGGGTTATCCACCTCTATCTCCCCGTTGTCAATGAGGTCTTGAATATAGTGGCGAAGTCGCAAACATTTGTCTGTTTTATGACCTTTAACGCGATGCATTTCGCAGTATTCATGCTCCTTATACCATGAAGGTTTAGGAGTGTTGTCATCGAACGGTTGTGTTGTAGGATAGGTCATCATGTGGGCCGCATCCAACTGTTTTAGTATGACAGACAACGGTTCATTGAGGGAGGTGAATGTTCTTCGCTTTGGTGGTGGTTGAATTGGGCCCTTGGTCAGTTTAAAAGGTTGACTGGTTTGGACCGTTTGAACACGTTTGGAATCAGTGATTCCGTCTCCCACCACGTTTTTGTTTTTGTTAAAGATCTTTGGCTTTTCAGCGGGTTTGACACTTTGGTTGTCTTTAGATTGGGTTTTGAGGGTGCCTTTGGCAATGAGAGCCTTTTCTATTTGAATCCCTTTCTCGATAACCTCCTCAAAGGTGCGGACACAATGCATTTGGAGGTGGAAAGCTATATCTGGGTTGAGATTAGGGACGAAAATACTGACTAGCTGCTTCTCAGGGAAAGCGCAAGGGAAGCGACTAGCTATCCCTCTCCATCGTTGGAGGAAGCTGGCGAAGGTCTCATTTGGGCGTTGTTTTGTGCTGCACAAGTCTGCCATGGTGACGTCACTCTCTATGTTATATGAGAAATGACGCACGAATCTTTCCGCCAATTCTGGCCAGGTGAAAATTGATCCTCGTGGCAAGCGCGTAAACCATTCTAATGCTTGACCTCCGAGACTCTTAGGAAAAAGTCTGATGAGGTAATTATCACTATAAGACACCTCTTGACATGCCATGTAGAAATCTTTAACATGATCCCTTGGGTCTCCCTTTCCTTTGTATTTGTCGAACTTTGGCATATCAAATTTCTTTGGAAAGGGTTGAAGGGTCATTGTCTTGTCAAAAGGATAGGGGCATAGTTCTTCGTATTGGTATTTCCTAATACTCCCTATATTGCTTTCTTGTATGCTCGCAAGCGTTGCTTTCATAGATTGTACTTCTTGTGCGAGCAATTGTTCTTTAGTGGGAGAAACGGGGATGTGTACATGATGATACCCTGTGTCTTCTTCTCCTTGGTTTTCTCGATGGAGTTCGTGGATCCTAAACTTAGGCTTTGACTTTTGAACATTCTTGTTTGTGTCTTTCTGTACTTGGAAAGTAAGCAAAGCTAGTTGTCGGCTTAAGTTACTGAGTTGTTGTTGGATTGTGACTTGGTTTGTGTCTTCTTCTTCTAAAGGTTCCTCCTCTTCGTATTGTGGAGGTTCTTCCCCTGTCTCATGTTCTATCTTGTTTCTTCGTGGCACTTTGATGAGGGGTATTCTATGCCCTACCACTTTATCATTTTCTACATAAGAAGTGGAAGCATGTCCGCCTGTTAAAATATCTTCCATATTGATAAGGGGGTGTTCCTCCTTAGTAGTGTCATTTGTTTGTAGTATTGGTTCCTTCTCAATGGGCAATTTGGCCCCTAATTCCATGACCCGTGCCAAAACTCTATCTTTGTTTCTAAGGAGAAACTCATCTAGTAGAGTGGGGTCAAAATCAAAGTTTGCGTGTGGTGATTCTAATTCATTTCCACTATGATCGACCATCTCTTCTGTTTCCTTTTCTGCAGAAAATAGTGGTCCTAGATCGTGTCCGATAAATGGGTTTGACCCTTGTCTGTTAGAGGTTTCCCAAGCTTGCGCCTGTTGTTCCTCATATGTTTGTTTCTTTAACCCTAGACGCGTCTTAGGAGCCATGTTTTCGTGATAAGTTTCACTAAGGTAAGTTGTAGATTTGTTCAAAATTCAATGACTACCCCTAAGTGAAACACAAGATGTACGTGTTAAGAGTAAATTAACAGTGTGAGAATACCAATGTGATAGAATGATAAAGTCACCAATGAAACAATCGTTTGGTATCAAAACTTAATCAAATGAAGTACCTCCTAGATTACGTTTTAAAGTAATTTACGACGCCAGATGATTAACAAGATGTCTCCACTTATGCCAAGTTCAAAGGAATGAACAAAACGTAAGTAAATACATGAAGTTAAATGCGATCTCCCAATCAAGATATACGATGAGCAAGCTCAAGTCTGATTAAGACCTATATCTCAAAAAGTGTCAATTACGATTTGCGAATGACACAACAATATCACCAAGATATGTTAACCCACTTTGCAAGAAAGTGGAGTATTGATATCGAGGTGTTATTGATATAACACGCACAAATGGTAGTTCCTAACACCTTTTGAAATCGAGGTAATAATAAAACTGAACAAAAAAAAGCTCAAAGTATAGCTAGGAATAGTTAAGAATGTGTGCAGCGTAACCGTACAATATAGGTATTTATGTCGAGTTTACAAGAAACAAGACGTAAATATCGAAATTGTAATGATACGAGACAAACAAACTAACTCCTCTATGGAAGTCCGCAGTGATGAACCACGCCTAACTACAATGACGATCTTGACGTGGGTATCAAGATCACAATGGCTACCAAATGACGTGAAAACGCCTCCACTCACTTTAGACGTTTAACTAACCCAGCCGCAAACATGGATGGGTGTAAACGGACATAAAAGTGAGAGAAACAGTCGAATGGCAACACAAAGGTAATCACACCTCTTTTGATCAACAAAGTGTCAAAAGAATATGAAGGAAATAAATCAAGAAAAAATGACAAAAAATGCTAGTCTTACTTCGGCAGAGTTTCGCCTCGCCCTAAGGCAAGTAAAAACTAGGCGAAAGTAATACGTCACACGTTTCTCAAAAAGAAGGTTCACAACTCAACACTGTTTTAAAGTGGTCAAAGTGGGCTCCTGGCCAAAGTATATTCTCCTAGGTGGTTCTCTCGCCCTAGGTGTTACAAAGTTGCCACGAGCGAGCGCGATTTACCCAAAAAGTCGCACTGACTAGTTTGGGAGTATCTCGGCTTTACTTTACCCCCTTCAAGAACAGTAGGCAACTAGTGCGTCTACGTGTACTATCACTGGGGTCGCCACAACGGACAACCTGTAACTCTATCTCACAAAGGAATCACTAGTCAAGTAGGTAGTGCGGAGCACTTCCCGTTTCGTCCACAAGGTTCCCTCTTGCGTGGACTACTTTGGGGTTCCTGGAACCACCCCCATTGTTGTAGCTTAAGGCGTTATGCCAAAGGGGTTATGTTCCAGTTGAGCGGAGAGGGACGTACCCTTTTCCGAAACCTGCAATACAGTGTTTTGAATATGTTGTTCTTTTTATCTTGTTTAATTAGGTGTGGTTTGCTTGAACACCTTTTGGCAACCTGTATAACAACTGTATTAGTAGTTTTTGATTTCGTTTTGATTCCTCCTTTCTTTGACAAGCGTTTTTAGGTCCTGCACTCAAGCGTTAGTAGTTCTCCAAGAAAATCACATTATTTAAAAGAGGATTAAAAGTTGCTTTTGATTCTCAAGATCATCCAAGGATGCAAGAGAAGAGCATACACAACAAATAATCCAACTAAAAAGTAAATAAAATCTTTTCAATCAATGAACCATACAAAATTTTTGATAAATGTTCATTCCCTTAAACCAAAAGTGAAAGATGAAGTTTCCAATTTACCAAATGTTATAAAATGAAGACTAAAGTTGCTTTTGATTCTCAAGATCACCCTAAGGTGCAAGAGAAGAGCATACACAAACTTTAGCCCAACTATATAGAAATGGAAAACTTCAAATCAAAGGACCGTTGAAAAATGCTTTGTAAAAGGTTCATTCCCTTAAGCAAAATGAATAATTAAATTTCCAAGTTTAATCCCAATGTTAAAAAGATATAGATCAAAGTTGTTTTTGATTCTCAAGATCACCAAAAGGTGCAAGAGAAGAGCATACACACGCTTTGATCTAAATCGAGTAAGCATGGAAATACAACATTCATCAAAACATTAGACATGTTAGAAAATGACCAGTTTTAAAATAACAGAAAAACCTGCAACTTCTGTAAGTGTAAATCCCGAATTTATGTTTTCATTGCATAGTTAACTTCAATACCTTTCCAACGCAAAAAAAATGGAGTCATTTCGAGGTCGGGAGCAAAAGTTATGGCCTTCGGAAGATGGGTTACGCATATGCTCTTATGCTCATGGGTATGCACTTGACATGCACTTAAAAAATGTCAAAAAAAAACGTCCCTTAATATGCAAAATGGGCAAATTTTTCCAACCAAGATTCAATTTTGACAACAACCCATCACATTAATATATGAATAGAAGACTCAACGCTATCAAACATTAACATACATGCTCAAGAATTTAAGATTTTCAAGAAATTGACAAAACTAGCATGTAGAATGATGAAAAAGTAAGCTCTAAAAATGAAAACATGATGAAATCTTGAAATTTTCTCACCAACATTAAATTTTGACAGCAACCCACCACATTAATATGTAAATATAAGACTCAGCACTATCAAACACTAACCTACATGCTCAAGAATTGAAAATTTTCAAGAAATTGACAAAACTAGCATGTAAAATGTTGAAAAAGTAAGCTTAAAAAATGAAAACATGATGAAATCTTGAAATTTTCTCACCAAGATTAAATTTTGACAGCAACCCACCACATTAATATGTAAATAGAAGACTCAGCACTATCAAACACTAACCTACATGCTCAAGAATTTAAAATCTTCAAGAAATTGACAAAACTAGCATGTAGAATGTTGAAAAAGTAAGCTCTAAAAATGAAAACATGGAGAAATCTTGAAATTTTCCCCTCAATTCCAAATTTGACAGCACTTCACCTCCTTCATACCTACAAGGAAGACCCAACACATGCAAACTCAACAAAACATGTTAAAAAAAACAAGTTAGATCAACATGTGTAAAAGAGGGTTAGTAACCAAAAATAAAACTTAACTACAAAAACTTGAAATTAAGTGCAAAGGACAATGGAGTAAGTCCCACCGGGCGTGCCAAATGTGTGCATGTATACTTTGCTTAATGCTAAATCAAATGAAGCAAGAACTACCACCTAAAATAGTTCTACAATTTAGCTAAAACAAAGCATAAACACCATCATGATAAGAATTAAACAAGGGTTAGATGCTAGCATTCATCAATACAAACTTTGAAACTAACAATGCTAAATATCTAAACTCCTCTATTCTCTAACAACAAATAAATGAATGGACCTAAGTAAGCTCCATGGCTATCAAAATAGTTGTCCTTAATGCTCCAAGAACCTAGGAATGGGGGCTAATCAAAGTTGGGCTACAAGACCCTTTTGACACCTCCCATATGACCCAAGCACTTTAAGAAAGAGGCTTAACTCTTCAAGATGATGAACTCTCAAAAGGGCAAGGTGCAAGCTCTTAGTCTCTTTGCTATATGCTTTGCATTTACTCTCTTAGAAAGTTTAGGTGTAAGTAAAAAGGTAGGTGGAGGGCTCTTTATATAGCCCAAAGGATAAAGGATTCAACACATTCTCATGAATGTGGGATAAAGGTAAAACATGATTAGGAATGGATAAGGTTGCTTTATTAAAGGTAACCTTACTTTAGAAGGGTTTAATACATGTTTAGCAAGTCATGGGAGTTGGGGGGTATTTTAATTAATCAAAGGTGATTAATTAATAGGTAGGTGTAAGCTTATAGAAGCCAATTAGAGGAATATTAGTGTGATTTAGGCTATTAGAAGGGGATTAAATCAATTAAATATTGATTTATTGGTTAAATGGAAGGGAAAGCTAATTAATTAATAATAATTAATTAGTCTAGGTAGAAGGGGTGATTTATTAACGGAAGGTCGTTAATTAGGGTATTTGTTGGATAGGCAACTTAATTAATTAGCTTAGTGTAATTAATTAATGATGATATGAGGGAAAATGAGTGCCTTTGACGATATGTCGTTGATTTGCGAGAAAGGGGATAATTAGCACAATTTAAGTATTTAAATTGCTTGGGCATAATTATAGGTGTGCACATGCACTACGCACACGTACACACAAATGCGCACGTGTATACGCACATATGTTACATGCACATGCGGATGCATATGCTCAGACACATTGACAAAAACATAAA
>CM034153.1:392694006-392716506 GCA_019776745.2 Taxus chinensis
CACACACAAGCGCACACACATGGACATGCACACGCACACACACACACACGCACACCCACATGCACCATGCACATGAGTGTGCACTGACACGCACATTCCCACGCACACTCGAAAGTGCACAAACACGCACACGTACATGCACACACACACACAGATGCACACACAAAAGCACACACACATGCACATGCAAAAGCACACGCACACACACACACACACAGAGATAGGCGCACACACACATGCAAGCACACGCACACGAACGTGCGATGACATGTAAACTTTGACGAACACTCGCAAGCGCGCGCGCACACACACACATGCACATGCACATGCACACACACACGCACACGTACACGCATAAACACATGCACACGCACACACACAAACGCACATGCACACGCACACGCACAAGCACATGTACATACACAAACACACGCACTCGCACATGCACAGATAATTACACATGAACACGCACAAACAGACACAATCACACATGCACTTGGACATGCACACACAAACGCACATAAACATGCACACGCACACGTACGCGTCATTGAACATGCCAACGCACACAAACACACACATGCACATGCGCGCACACACACACACACACACACACACACGGATAGGCACACACACACGCACACGCACACGCACACGAACGTGCACTTACACGCACTCACAAGCGCACATAGACACGCACACGCACATGCACATGAACATGCACATGCACGTGCACATACACACACACACGCACACACACAGTCACAAGCACACGCATAGGAACACGCAAACGTAATCGCACACACACATGGACAGGTGCCCGCATGAGCAGATCTACACGCAATCACACACACACATGGACATGCGCACACATGAGTAGACACACATGCATAAGCACACACACACGCACGTGCACACGCAATCACACACACACATGGACATGCACACACACACACACACACACACACACACACACACGCGCGCGCGTTCACGCACAAGCACACGCACATGCACACGCGCAAGCCGAGAGACATGCACACGCACACCACACGCACATGCGCAGGCACATGCACACGAACACGCACACGCACATGCACATGCACAAACACATCCACATGCACACGCACATGCACACGCACACGCACACGCACACACACGCACACACGCACACGCACACTCACAGACACACACACATGCACACGAACGTCCACTGACATGAACACTCTCATGCACACAACCACACACGCACGCATGCACACACACACACACCCACACACACACACACACACGTACACCCACATGCACCCGCACACGCACACGCACACGCACACGCACACACAGTCATAGTCACATGGACACGCACGTGCACACACACACACACGCAAACACACACGCACTTGGACATGCACACACACACACACACACACGAACACGCACACAATCATGCACAGGCACACACACACACACATGCACACGCACACGCACATGCACACAAACACACACACGCACACACACATACACATGCAACGCAAATGCACACGCACACGCACAGGCACAAGCACACATACACACACAAGCACACACACACGGACATGCACACGCACACACACACACACGCACACCCACATGCATCATGCACACGAATGTGCACTGACATGCACATTCCCATGCACACTCGAAAGTGCACAAACACGCACACGCACATGCACACACACACACACAAAAGCAAACACACATGCACATGCACACAAACACACACACACACACACACACACAAAAAGATGGGCGCACACACGCATGCAAGCACACGCACTACGAACGTGCATTGACGTGCATTGACATGCAAACTCTGACGAACACTCGCAAGCACGCACACACACACACGCACACGCACATGCACATGCACACGCATGAACACATGCACACGCACGTACACACACACACACGCACATGCACACGCACACGCACAAGCACACGCACACGCACACATACATACACAGACACACGCACTCGCACATGCACAGACAATTGCACATGAACATGCACAAACGGACATAATCACACATGCACCTGGACATGTACACACACACACATGAACAGGCACATGCACACGCACGCGCACATGAACACGCACATGCACATGAACACACACATGCACTCGCGCGCGCGCACACACACACACACACACAGATAGAGGCACACGCACACGCACATGTACACACACACGCACACGCACACACACACACACGAACGTGCACTTAAACACACTCGCAAGCGCACACATACACGCACACGCACATGCACATGTACATGCACACGCACGCGCACATGCACACGCACACACACGCACAGTCACAAGCACACGCACACATGCACACGCACATACACATGTAACGCAAATGCACATGCACACGCACACGCACACACACAAACACACATACACACACAAGCGTGCACACACGGACATGCACACGCACACGCACACACACACACACACGCACACCCACATGCATCATGCACACGAATGTGCACTGACATGCACATTCCCACGCACACTCGAAAGCACACAAACACACACACGCACATGCACACACACACACAGATGCACACACAAAAGGACACACACATGCACATGCAAAAGCACACGCGCACACACACACACAGATAGGCGCACACACGCATGCAAGCACATGCACACGAACGTGCACTGACATGGAAACTCTGACAAACACTTGTAAGCGCACACACACACACATACACATGCACACGCACACAGACACGCACACGCACACACACGCACATGCACACGCATACGCACAAGCACACGCACACGCACACATATATACACAGACACACACACTCGCACATGCATAGACAATTACACACGAACACACACAAACGGACACAATCACTTGGACATGCACACACGCACACGCACACGTACATGAACACGCACATGCACACGAACACACACATGCACTCGCGCACACACACACACACACACACACACACACACACACGGGGATAGGCACACGCACACGCACACACACACACACGCACAGGAACGTGCACTTAAACGCACTCGCAAGCGCACACAGACACACACATGCACATGCACATGCACATACACACATACGCGCACATGCACACGCACACACACACGCACAGTCACAAGCACATGCACAGGAACACGCACACGTAATCACACACACACATGGACATGTGCCTGTATGAGTAGACGCACACGCAATCACACACACACATGCACACGAACACGCACACGCACAAGCACATGCACAAACACATGCACACGCACACCCACACGTGCACACACACACACACCCACACGTGCACACACACGCACACGCACACGCATGCACACAAATGTGCACTGACACGAACACTCTCACGCACACAACCGCACTATAACATCCCCATTTTAAGATACCAGAACAAGGGATTTTTTTTTTTTTGATAACGTTCTCTGTTATGAATTATAAAATTCAAACACACGTTCAAGTTTTAATAATTGTTCTCTACCCAAACAACACAGTTTGAATCACACAATTTCTTTTTTTAAAGCGAATGTTCCTTGTTCGCGTATTTACAATATGGAACACACATTCAATGCCATTCAATCTTATAATAGATTCTATATGCTGCTGTAAATGACTCGAAGAACTGCCGATCTTCCATTTTCATGGCTCAGAGTTTCAACGATCCTTCATTTCATGACTCGGCAACAACCGATCCTTTATGTTCATTTATGCATAGTATATTATATATACCTGTTCTCATAACCGTTTCCGGTTATCGAAGTGATCCATTTAAGAATCCTATCTGAATATCTATTACTGATATTCATCTGACATCCTGCATCTTAAATTAAGTGATAAGGACAACGCAACCAGCAATTGCGATACTTTGGCCAAAGATTTTCACATACTTTGCATGATCATATTCCTGGATGTGATACACATCAACGGAATATGTCCTTCACTTCACTTCACCTATTATCTACAATGGTCTTTCCTGGTTCCTACCAGTCCTCTCCGTTTAAGGTCAGTTTTAAAATTCCAATTCCAACTAGTAATATGAATGAATATAGGAAGGCACTCCTTGTAACTAAAGATACGCAGACATATGGTGTCATTTCCCCACGACTCTGTGTGTCTAGTTATCTTTAGTATTTCGGAGTCACTCCGTATACCAGATCATACTCTATTCCCTGCTAAGAGCTACACATTCAGCCTATGTATTCTTGATGTTTTAATTCGGGAGGGCATTGCAATATGTCAGCTGCAACATTGTGTCGTCATGAAGACCCCCGTCTTCATGGAGACACCTTGCTGTAGCTGGCGTATGCCAATGTCCTGCAGAATCCTCCCATCGAGAATACACATCCTACTCAAGTGATTTGGATATGATTTAATAATTAAGAGTCAACTTTCAGCATCCATGCTGATCCCTTTATCCTTGTTTCCGTTACAGTTGTATATAGCTAAGAGGGACTAAATCCATCCATTAGCTTTCTATGCATCTTCTCCTTCGTATTGAAGGGCTACATTTCCCTACTTGGTTCACTTCTTAATCATTGGATTAAGCAGTCCGTACCGACGGACGTGATAAGTTCAACCTATTAAACTTAGCCAAGATTTTTCCCAACTGTAACTAAATTCATAATACTAACTTATTAGACGTCATTTAAACGAGGTCTAATTCCCAAGAATGTATTCATTTGTTCACCTTAACGTTATATAGTTAAGGTCCATCAGTTATGGATATACTTATCCTATATCCTTTATTCTGAATTCAGCATACGAGATCATTAATGGAGTTCGAAAGCGAAGTTGATTACTCCCAAGTTAATTGATATTCCTTAGCTCCTAAGCTAATCCTGAATACCCTTTCGATTAAGGAATCATATTCTTCTTAAACCTTTTTAATGTCAATTAAAAATTCATCTTTACCCAAGTATGAACTAATTACATTTTTCAACTTAAGAGTTGCATTTAGATAAGAATAGATATCAGTTTCATTTAACATCCATCCAAGGACAATGAAGCAAATCCAAATCAAGAAATAACACTATATTTCCAATTTAGCCAACAATATCAAACTGATATAATTATTAAAATATCACACTTGTAATTGTATTCAACATTTCATGTCATTATCTGTACATTTGCCAATCCAACTGAATGGGCATGGTTTACAAAAAAAAAACATCAATACAACTCATAAACAGAAGAATATACTTTCTTCTTTCCACAATTCCTCGAAGAGGAATAAAAGCAACAATTACAATTCATCTTTCAGCTAATCAAGAAGTATCAGAAAACAGCCATGTCTTCATTCTAATCAAATTCCATCTGCAAAATGATTTGCACGGGTCAGTTCAATGAACTGAGCATATTAAGCACTTATCCTTAAAATAAGGTGCTTCAACTAACTGTCTCAATAAAAGAACCCTGCTTTTATGAATCGACAGTAAAACATCAATCACGAAATAGGCACAAAAGAAAGATCAGTATAACAACTGAACTATCAAAATATCATCACAATCAGCCAAAGGACTGCTGTCCCGTTTCCACATAACCATTACAAGTCTTAATTCACAATAATTACAAAGTTAGAAATACAAATAGCTTACTACTGATATAACATACTGTTATCCTTTCCACACCTTTCATTAATAATAAATGCAAGGATGAAACTAACTGAAATGTAAACCTCTTTACTTTCCTTTCAATTCATGCATCATATTAGAATCCAAGCAATCAAGCACAGACAAGAAGGCGAACAACAATGCATATAGTCGCTCATATCAAAGCACTACAAGATTCGTTACCAACGAATTATAGATTTCCAACTGAATAAAAGAAGAACAGATCATTTTTCCCAGTCATTCATCCATGACCCTATTTCTTTCCAAATGGCTGTTCTAAAAATGGAATCCAAATGAAACACAAATCAAGATAACAGTTCAGAGTGAAACGTACAAAATCCATTCAGAATTCACTTTCCAGCAGTAGAGTAATTTCATTCATAATCAGCTTTAATGAAAACAGGGAAGAATTCATCATCCATATCCATATTTCATTTGAATCAGGCTCATATGAAAATCCAAAACAGGTTAGTACCACATTATGTTCATCCAAGATCAAACAGTATAAGGATGCATACCATATATTTACCATACTAAAGAAACCATATTTCTTTCACTGTATGCTAAACAGATAAACAGTTATACAATCATACAGTCAATTAATCACATGATTTCCTAATCCTATGAACGTATCCCATTCAAAATAACATTTTATTCATTGTTGTTACCTACAGCAAGTCCAATAATCACATGACTATGAATTTCACCAAGTCAGAACAGTAGGCAGAAGAAGAATTCATTTTCCTATATTTTCTTTAAGAAACAATCATTTTGTTCAGAATGAAATAAAAACACCCAAATCGTGTTTATCTTAGCATGACAGCTCAACTTATAAAGATAACAAAACAATCGTTCTTATTGAAAAGCAACTCACATAACCTGTACAGTTTCAATCCAATATACCACAAACAATGAATATCCATTTCGAGTTCTATCTTGATCAACCGTTAATTCCAAAAACAACATTCTCCATTTTCTTAATAAGGTACAAGACTCAAATATAATATTCATATATCAATACCTCTATAAAGGCAAACCCACGTAGGGTGTCAATAGCATAAGCTTGGTACAGTCAGGTCAGACTCAAAAAACAAGCTAATTCCCATATTTTCCATTTATTTACACAGAAATCCAAGTCACGTTCGCATTCACAAGACAGTTCAAATCAGAAGGTCAAACCACAACTACAAGACGCAATGGAATCAACCCTCCATCACAGCAAGAAGAAATTATAATCATTCATTGCACCGAATACAAAACCAATTTGTAATCGTGTCTACAGTCCAAACAGGAAGACCGAACTGCATCATTAAAACACAATAAACCATTCTATCAGCACAGCAAGGAGAAACACAATTCATTAATAAGTTCAGAAGGAAAAACAATTAACTTTTCCTACTTTCACGAATACCCAATACGTATTCGTTCATTTCCTATACAAGAAAAGGCACAGCAATGAAAATATTGCTATTACTTCATTCAAATCGAGTTCAAATACTCATAGAAAACCCAAATGCCATTTCTATTAAAATCCGCAACAGTAGAAGGAAAAGGATCCATTTCCCTAAAAATTTCAATAAGAAACAACTTCAAACACCTATTGCTTCTTCCATTCCAGTTCGTTAGCAAAAGAACGTTTGTTTCAATAGTGAAAACAACTCATATAACATGTACAGTCCCATGATACACATGACGAATTCCCCATTACTGTTAAACAACCAGCACAACATGGAGGTGTTTCCACTCAAATAAAATACAAGGACAGATCAATCACGACAGCAAGAAAATGATTTAACCCCATCATTTCCAAAAATGACAGCAAGGGTCGACGAACCCAAATCATATCAACATAACACGACTGTATTTCCATTTCCTCTTTACATGCAAAGGCAGTTCCAACACAACAACAAGGAAACAATTACACAATAAGGAAACGATCACACAGCCTGTTCCAATTTCACATAACATGAACAGAGAAAGAAACTATCTATTTCAATCCACCATACTGTCAACCATATAATACAGTAATTCATGTTCCAACTCGATTTGTGCAAAGACGAATCAAAGCCTAGCAACCAGAAGCGAAGCTTCTTAAAATTTTCCCAAAAAAAAGAAAACAAAAATCAACAAAATCCAAATCAATCAACTCGACAGCAATCACACAATCCAAACCCAAGAGCAGGGTTGTTTTAATGAGACATTTAAACAAAGCAAGAATTTTTAAAGAGAAGGGCTTAACATGCCTGTAATCTCTTTTCCAGAACCCGAAAAAAAGCTTCGTTTGCCGAGTTATTTCCTTCCACCGCGGCAGCACAAACTTCCCAACACTCCTTTCTTCTTCAGGCTCAATAACAACCTTAAAATCTCCAAGAACAGTGTCAAATTCCAAGAGCTGGTTCGACTGAACCAGACCAGAAAAACCAAATGCAGAGCAACTTTGCAAAAGCCCGAATCGACAGAATGAAAATCAAAATTCCCTCATACACTTTCCAAGGCGAGCTAGTTGTGAGGACCAAGAACAATTAATGCATTAAAGGCTCTGCCTTTTCCTAACTTCCCACGCCACTGCCAACTTGAGTTGGCGAACTCAATTTTCAAATTTCCCATGCATAACTGAATTTGGCTCTATCTCCAAATGGATGCCTCCATTTCTTACCTGCCCCGCCAAAACTGGCACTGTCCACGTATGGACTTACCAATAAATGCTAATGAATACCCTCCTTCATCCTTATCCTTTCCCTCCAAGGGTCTGTGCGCCCCTTTAGATTAGGATTAGTTTAGGTTGCATATAGTGTTCAACCTAGGTCTTAGTTTAGCCTTAGGTTATTAGGGCTTAGGTCTATTTTTCCCCTTTTTTTTGTAATTTAAAAATTCACTTAGGATAGTAGTTTAGGATGCATGTTAGGACTTAGGATTAGTTTAGGGTTTTTAATTCCTACTAACCACTAACACCAAACAACTTCCATCCAGCCTTCCAACTGACATTCACGTTAATGCAGAGCAGGACGTTCCGTCCTTTGGATCACGTGTCAAGGCCACCCGTGTCCAGGCATTTCTTGCCTCACGAGGTCCCAAGTTCGACAGTATAGGGTTCAAAAATCAAACCCCTGTCGTTGGCATTTACGTGCCAGCTGCTCATTCCTGCAATCAGGTGCTGCACGTTCATATCAACCTCTGGTTTGGTTCAAGAGTAAATCGACATAGAAATCACAAGAAGCCCTCAGCATACTTTGGATCAATGAAATTGATTCAAGGTGTGCTGTCAATCAGCAACGAGAGTTTAGCAAGTATACGACAATTTGTCGTCACATCAGCAAACATGCAAGTACAATAACTGCTGTCCTAACAATAAATCACAGTATGCAAGAATCCAAGTTAACAACACATTCCTTTAAGATCAGAATTTATCTTAACATGTTTGCTTTCATTCCAGCAGTTATAACAGCATGAAAAACTTTCACCAAGATAACATACAAAATCAGAGAGTTACAACCGCACGCGCGCACACAAACACACACACACACACACACCCACCCACACGTACACCCACATGCACCCGCACACGCACACGCACGCACACATAGTCATAGTCACACGGACACGCACACGCACACGCGCACACACACACACACACACACACACACACACGCACACACACACGCAAACACACACGCACTTGGACATGCACACACACACACATGAAAACGCACAGGCACACACACACAAACATGCACACGCACACGAACACACACACGCACACGCACATACACATGCAACGTAAATGCACATGCACACCCACATGCACAAGCACACATACACACACAAGCGCACACACACACGCACACGCGCACACACACACGCACACCCAAATGCATCATGCACACGAACGTGCATGCACGCACACATTCCCACGCACACTCGAAAGCGCACAAACATGCACACGCACATGCACACACACACAGACACACACACAAAAGCACACACACATGCACATGCAAAAGCACACGCACACACACACACACAGACAGGCGCACACACGCATGCAAGTACACGCACACAAACGTGCACTGACATGCAAACTCTGACGAACACTCGCAAGCGCGCACACACACACACATACACATGCACACACACACGCACACACATGCACACGCATAAACACATGCACATGCACACGTACATACACAGACTCACACACTCGAACATGCACAGACAATTGCACACGAACACGCACAAATGGACACAATCACACATGCACTTGGACATGCACACACACATGCACACGCACGCGCACGCGCAATGAACACGCACAGAGCACACAAAACACACACAGCACTCGAACACATGCACACACACCACACAAAAACACACACACACACACACACGACAGGATGATATGCAGAACTGAAGTTCAATTTAGTCCCCAAGGCCGCATTAAGCGTTTGCCAAAACCTTGATGTCATCCTCGGATCTCTGTCCGATATGATTAATTCTGGTATTCCATGCAATCTGAAGATTTCATGTACAAATCTTCTTGCTAGCACTGGTGCATCGTCCTTCAAATTACCAGCAATGAAGTGTGCCACTTTGGTCAATTTGTCGACTACAACCAGGATAATGTCATGCTTATTTCTTGACATAGGCAATCCTTGAACGAAATCCATCGTTATCACTTGCCATTTATACTGCGGAATACTGTGGGGATACAATAATCCAGCGGGTGCATATGTTCCGCCTTAACACGCTGACATTCCAAGCAGTGTGTTACAAACTCTGCCACATCCTTTTTTCATTCCCTTCCAGAAATATTGCTGCTTAAGATCAGCGAGCATTTTTGTAATGCCAGGGTGTCCAGAAAAAAGGTGAATTATGGAATTCAGTTAACAATTTTCCTCTTAAGTCATTTGCCACAGGTATATATACCCTGTTTTCGAACCTCAGAATTCCTTCATTATCAAAACGGAATCCCTTATACCTGACGTCCTGCGGGTCTGCAGCAAGTGCTGATTTGACTTGCTGGAAATAAGGATCTGATTCCAAGGCATCTTTCACCCTCATCCTTAAACTGAGTTCTTAACGTTATAAGAGTAGAGATATGCTTCCTTCGCTACCCTACCTAAACCCCGATTTTCCCTTTCCCTTAATGTAGGCGTTTATATCGAAATCCATACTGAGACAGAAATTCTAACCATCTTCGCTGTCTTGCATTCAGATTTGGCTGAGTAAAATATACGTCGGCCCTAGATGGTCTGTTTTTAATTCAAAGGGCTTGCCTAAAAGATAAGTGCCTCCACATTTGAAGTGCATGAACAATGGCAGCGAGCTCAAGATCGTGTGGAGCATAGTTTCTATTCATGTAACTTAAGTTTTCTGCTTTCAGAAGCGATGACATGGTTATTCTGTAACAGGAATACCTCCAAGGCCTTCTCCTGAGGCATCCGTTACAACCATAAATCTCCATTTGGATCAGGTACAGTCACAATAGGTGCTGTAGTTTAACTGTTCCTTTAACTTTTTAAAGGCAGATTCACATTTGTCTATCTAGACAAATTTCTTTTATTTCTTTTGCAACGAAGTGATTGGGGCAGAATTTTGAAAAAGTCCTTAACGAACTTTCGATAATATCCAGCCAAGCCCATGAAGCTCCTCACTTCGTGCACATTCTTAGGCGCCAGGCCCACTTGAGTTATGCTGTGATCTTTGAAGGGTCAATAGCTATCCCATTTTGACTTATAACGTGTCCAAATAGTGCACTTCTGCATCATAAAAGGAACACTTGGACAGTTTGCCATACAATTTCCTCTTCTTAAGATTTCCAGCACTATCCTGAGGTGTCTTGGTGCTCTTCAACATTTTTAGAGTATATAGAATGTCATCAAGAATACAAGCACAAACTGGTCTAAGGTATCTGGAAAAATATTGTTCAGCATTTTGTAATCAATGCATAGCCTCAAGGTGGCCATCCTTTTTCTTACAAAAATTATCGGCGCTCCCCAAGGTGCGACCTCGGTTTTATCAGCCCCTTAGTCCCAGAAGTTCTTGTAACTGAGCCTTCAGCTCTACCCAACTCAATGGTAGTCATTCTATAAGGTGCCTTAGATATGGGTTCCGTTCCTGGTTTGATCTCTATTGTGAAGTCAAACTCACGTTTGGGCGGAAGACCCGGTAATTCCTCCGGAAATACATCACGAAAATCCCTCAACAATGGGTATCTTTCCATGAAATCATTATCTTCTTCTGCATTTTCTATCACTTTTACTACATATAAAGTGCAGCCTCTATTTTTAGCCCTTTTTAGTTGCATAGCTGTCAGTTTCCTAACTGCAACTTCCCGTTTTACACCTTGAATGACTGCTGCTTTCTGCAGGTCATCAAGGCAACAGATTTGTTTTTCATAACAGTCAACCTTTGCCTTATGTTCAGCCAACCAGTTAACTCCAATAATGATATCATATGATCCTAGAGGAGTGACATACAAGTCAACTTCAGTGGAGAAACCAGGCAGATCAAGAATTGCCCCAAAAAGGCACATTTCGACTGTATGGACAGCATTATTCCCATAATGCACTGTCCATGTTTTATCCATTCTTGCAGCCTTCCTTTTTAATTTCATGGCAAGTTTAGCAGAAATAAAACATTTTGTAGCTCCAGTATCAAAAATTACAACTACAGGTTTACCGAATAACTTACCCGTAACTTCTATGGGCGTCACTTGCTTTTCAGCTTGTCTGTTAGCCACTGCAGCATGTATCCTATGCTGCTGTCCGCGATCATCCTTCTTCAGAGGACAGTGATTCGCATAGTGGTCCTTTCCACAGTTGAAGCATCCTCTAGCTGGCCCTTTTCTAGGCTCAAATCTGTTACCAGCCTTAAAGTTATCATTATGGCTTCCATAGGACTTCTGTCCAATGCCATTAACTTTTGTGAAGTTGTTCCGCACGCTATTTACAGGTCTGTTCATCACAGGTTTCTTGTTGTTATCTACAACAATTTTGTTTTTCACACCAAACCTTTTCCAAGGTCCCCTTTTTGGTGCAAGATATGAAGAAGGATTGGGAATCTTCTTCCTTATCTCTTCCCTGTGAGCAGATATTGCTCTCAATTTCTGTTCCTATCTGATTGCCTTTTCGACAACTCCATCCATGGTGGTTGGGCCGTGGACATCCACTTCGCCTCTAATGATGGGATTCAGTCCCATTATGAATTTCCGTATTCTGAACTTCTTGTCAGCTTGGTACTGTGGCACATACTTAAGGAGTTTAGTAAACCCTTCCCAGTATTCCGTCACTGACAGCCTTCCTTGCGACCAGTTCTGAAATTCAGTCATTTTTCAATCAAAATAGAGTTGAGGTAGCTATCGTTGCCTAAAATAACCCTTAAATTGATCCCAAGTTATGTCTGATTTGACAATATTCAGCTCAACCTTGCGGGTGTCCCACCATGATGATGCTTCATGAGAAAGCTGATATGCTCCCCATATCACTTTAGTCTCTTCAGAGAAGTTTCTTATTGCAAAGTATTTCTCCATTTCACTGAGCCAGTTCTTAGCTCCATCCCCAAGGGTTGTTCCATCAAACTTTGGAGGACTTATTCTCTTTATATCATTTGTAAGTTCAGCTGCTAATCTTGCCCTTTTATTTTCAGGGGGATTAGGAGCAATTACATTATTATCATCAACACCCGGATTCCCTCCGTTAATGTTGTCCACAGGAGGCAGCTGATCATTTATTTCAGCTTCATTCCCCTCCTCTTCATTGCCCATTGACTGCTGTTCTAGTACAGTCAAACGATCCCTCGTATCAAGTAGGGCAGCAAGGATTTCATCCAACTTTTGGGCAGTTGCTGCTTCTCCACCCTGTAACGGGTTATTCGCAGCATTCCTTCTTGTCCTAGACCATTTTCTGTTCAATAAGAAAATGTAAACCTTATTAATATCGTGGACTCATTAGGTCCAAGAGCTGTAACCTTCAGCTCTGATACCAAGATGTAACATCCCTATTTTAAAATACCAGAACAAGGGAATTTTTTTTTTTTGATAACGTTCATTGTTATGAATTATAAAATTCAAACACACGTTCAAGTTTTAATAATTGTTCTCTGCCCAAACAACACAGTTTGGATCACACAATTTCTTTTTAAAACGAATGTTCCCTGTTCGCATATTTACAATATGGAACACACATTCAATGCCATTCAATCTTATAACAGATTCTATATGCTGCTATAAATGACTCGAGGAACTACCGATCTTCCATTTTCATGGCTCGGAGTTTCAACGATCCTTCATTTCATGACTCGGCAACAACCGATCCTTCATGTTCATGACTCGGAAACAACCGATCCTTCATGTTTGTTTATGCATGGTATATTATATATACCTATTCTCATAACCGTTTCTGGTTATTGAAGTGATCCATTTAAGAAGCCTATCTGAATATCTGTTACTGATATTCATCTGACATCCTGCATCTTAAATTAAGTGATAAGGACAACGCAACCAGCAATTGCGATACTTTGGCCAAAGATTTTCACATGCTTTGCATGATCATATTCCTGGGATGTTATACACATCAACGGAATACGTCCTTCACTTCACTTCACCTGTTATCTAGAATGGTCTTTCCTGGTTCCTACCAGTCCTCTTCGTTTAAGGTTAGTTTAACTCCCAATTACAGTTAGTAATATGAACGAGTATAGGAAGGCACTCCCGGTAACTAAAGATACGCAGACATACAGTGTCGTTTCCCCACGACCCCATGTGTCTAGTTATCTTTAGTATTCTGGAGTCACTCCGTATACCAGATCATACTCCTATCCCCTGTCCACAATTACACCTTCAGCCTATGTATTCTTGATGTTTTAATTCAGGAGGGCATTGCAATATGTCAGCTGCAACAGTGTGTCGTCATGAAGACCCCGTCTTCATGGAGACACCTTGCTGTAGCTGGCGTATGCCAATGTCCTACGGAATTCTCCCATCGAGAATACACATCCTGCTCAAGTGCTTCGGATATGATTTTAATAATTAAAATCAACTTTCAGCATCCACGCTGATCTCTTGATCCTCATTTCCGTTACAGTTGTATAGGGCTAAGAGGGACTAAATCCATCCATTGTCTTGCAATGCATCTTCTCCTTCGTGTCGAAGGGCTGCATTTCCTTACTTGGTTCACTTCTTAATCATTGGATTAAGCAGTCCGTTCCGACGGACGTGATAAGTTTAACCTATTAAACTTAACCAAGATTTTCTCAACTGCAACTAAATTCAGAATTTTAACTTATTAGACGTCATTTAAACGAGGTCTAATTCCCAAGAACAGTATTCATTTGTTCTCCTTAACGTTATATGGTTAAGGTCCATTAGTTATGGATATACTTATCCTATATCCTTTATTCTGAATTTAGCACATGAGATCATTAATGAAGCTCGAAAGTGAATTTCGATTACTCTGAAGTTTAATTGGTATTCCTTAGCTCCTAATCTAATCCCGAATACCTTCCAATTATGGAATCATATTCTTCTTAATCCTTTTAATGTCAATTAAAAATTCATCTTTACCCAAGTATGAATTAATTGCATTTTTCAACTTAAAAGTTGCATTTAGGTAAGAATAGATATCAGTTTCCATTTAACATCCATCCAAGGACAATTAAACAAATCCATAATCAAGAAATAACATTGTATTTCCAATTTAGACAACAATTCAAACTGATATAAACATTAAAATATCACACATGTAATTGTATTCAATATTTCATGTCATAATCCGTACAATTGCCGATCCAACCAGATGGGCATGGTTTACATAAAACATCAATACAACTCATAGATAGAAGAATATATTTTCTTCTTTTCACAATTCCTCGAAGAGGAATAAAAGCAACAATTTCAATACATCATCAAATCAAAAAGCATCTGAAAACAACCAAGTCTTCATTCTAATCAAATTCCATCTGCAAAATGAATTGCACGGGTCAGTTCAATGAACTGAGCATATTAAGCACTTATCCTTAAAATAAGGTGCTTCAACTAACTGTCTCAATAAAAGAACCCTGCTTTTATGAAACGACAGTTAAACATCAATCACGAAATAGGCACAAAGAAAGATCAGCATAACAACTGAACTATCAAAATATTATCACAATCAGCCAATAAGACTGCTGTCCATAATCATTTTCCACATAATGTTAAACATACTGTTATCCTTTCCACGCCTTTCATTAATAATAAATGCAAAGGATGAAACTAACTGAAATGTAAACTCATTACTTTCCTTTCAGTTCATGAATTAAATTCAAAGCAATCAAGTACAGACAAGAAAGCGAACAACAATGCATATAGTTGCTCCCATCTAAGCACTATAAAATTCATTATTCACGAATTCCAGATTTCCAACTGAATGAAAGAAGAAAAGATCATTTTTCCAAGTCATTCATTCATATCTCTATTTCTTTCCACATGACTATCCTAACAGTGGAATCCAAACGAAAGACAAATCAAGATAACAGTTCAGAGTGAAACTTACAAAATCCATTCAGAATTCACTTTCCGGCAGCAAGAATAATTTCATTTATAATCAACTTTAAATGAAAACAGGGAAGAATTCATGATAGAACAAGCAATATCAAGATGCAGACCATGTAATTGTTGTACTAGAAGATTCCATACTTCTCTCACTGTATTGTTAACCAAACAAACAGTTATACAATCACGCAATCACTTACTCATATGACCTTTTATATCCATGAACGCATACAATTCATAATAACCAATTACACATTGTTGTTACCCACAGCGAAACCAAATTCTTATGCACCGTAAAGTTCCAATATTATTTTTCAGAGTCAAAATAGCAAAAAGATAAGAATTCATTTCTCTAAAATTTCATTAAGAACAATCCTTTTGACCAAAATGAACTCAAACACCCAAATCATGTTCATCTAAGCAAGACAACTCAAATTATAAAGATAGCAGAACAGTCGTTCTTATTGAAAAACAAACTCACATAGCCTGTACAATTTAAATCCAGTATATCACAACAATGGATATCCAACTCAAGTTCTATCTCGATCAACCGTTAACTCCAAAACAACATTCTCCATTTTCCTCATGAGGTACAGAATTCAAAATATAACATTCATATTTCAATACCTTAATAAAGGTAGACCCGCATAGGGCGCCAATTGCATAATCTTGGTACAGTCGCGACAGACTCAGAAAACAAGTTGATTTCCACATTTTCCATTTATTTAAAACAAAAATCTAAGTCAAGTTCGCATTCACCAGACAGTTCCAAACAGGAGGACAAACCTCAACTATAGGACGCAATGAAATCAATTTTCCATTACAGCATAAGGAAATATAATCATTCTTTGTACGAAATACAACCAATTGTAATTTTGTCAATCAGTCTGAACAGGAAGACCAAACAACATCTATAAAACACAATAAAACCACCCTATTCCCTCAACAAGGAGAAACGAAATCCATTAATAACTTCAGGAGGAAAACAATCAACTTTTTCCTACTTTCACGAATACCCAGTACGTATTCGTTTAGTTCCTACTCAAGAAAAAGGTACAGTAATAAAAATAATGCTAATACTTCGTTCAATTCGAGTTCAATTACTCAAAGGAAACCCGAATGCCACTTCCATCCAAAATCCAAAACAATACAAGGAAAAGGATTTACTTTCTTAAAGGAATTTTCAATAAGAACTACTTCAACAACTATTATTTCCTTCCTTCCAGTTCGTTAGCAATAAACAATTGTTTCAATAGTGAAAACAACTCATAATAAGTGTACAGTCCCAAAATACACATATCGAATTTCCCGTTACTGTCAAACGACCAGCACACAAGAAGGTACCTCATTCGAGGAATACAAAAACAATTAAACTCAGCAGTCAGAGGCAATATTTCCTATTATTTCCAAAATGACAGTCAGATTCAATGAAACCCAATTCATAGCAATATACACGGCTGTATCTTCACTTCCCCTTTTTCTTTTACATACAAGGACAGTTCCCAACACAATAGCAAAGAAAAGATTACATTTAAGGAAACAATTTCACTATAAGGAACGATTACACGGCCTGTACCAATTTCAACAACACGAACAGTGAAAGAAATATCTATTTTAAACCTCCATACAGTCAATAACCAATACAATAATTCATCTCCAATTTGATTCGAGCAAATACAAATCAAAACCGAGCAACCAGAACGATTCATCATATCATTTTCCAAACAAAAGAAGCAAGAATCGATGAAACCCAATTCGAATCGACTCGACAACAGTCACAGAATCAAAACCCAAGAGCAGGGTTGTTTTAATGAGACACTTAAACAAAGCAAGAGTTTTTAAAGAGAAGGGCTTAACATGCCTGTAATCTCTTCTCCTGAACTCGAAGAAAACTTTGTTTGCTGCGTTTTTCCTTCCACAGCGACAACACAAACTTCCCAGCACTCCTTTCTTCTTCAGGCTTAGCAACAGCCTCCAAATCACCAAGAAAATGTCAAATGCCAAGAGCTGGTTCGACTAAACCAGGCCAGAAAAACCAAATGCAGAGCAAATTTGCCAAAACCAAACCGAAACAATGAAAAATCAAATTCCCTCATACACTTTCCAAGGCGAACTGGTCATGCGGGGACCGAAAACAATTAATGCAATTAAGGCTCTGCCTTTTTCCTTACTTTCCACGCCACCGCCACTTGAGTTGGCGAACTTAATCTTTCAAATTTCCCATGCAAAACAGAATTTGGCTCTATTTCTAAATAGATGCCTCTATTTCCTACCTACCCCGCCAAAACTGGCGCTGTCCACGTATGGACTGTGTATTAAATGCCAATGAATGCCTTCTTCCCATCCTTATCCCTTTCCTTCCAAGGGTCTGCGCACCCTTTTAGATTAGGATTAGTTTAGGTTGTATAAAGTGTTCAACCTAGGTCTTAGTTTAGCCTTAGGTTTTAGGGCTTAGGTTTATTCCCCCCCCCCTTTTTTTAATTTAAAAATCCACTTAGGATAATAGTGTAGGATGCATGTTAGGACTTAGGATTAGTTTAGGGTTTAATTCATACTAACCACTAACACTAACAACTTCCATCCAGCCTCCCTACTAACATTCACGTTAATGCAGAGCAGGACGTTCCGTCCTTCGGATTACGTGCCAAGACCACCCGTGTCCAGGCATTTCTTGCCTCACGAGGTCCCAAGTTCGACAGTACAGGGTTCAAGAATCGAACCCCTGTCGTTGGCATCTATGTGCCAGCTGCCCAAAACTGCAATCAGGCGCTGCATGCTCATAACAATCTCGGTTCGGTTCAAGTGTGAATCGACACAGAAATCACAAGAGGACCACAACATATTTGGATCAATGGAATTGATTCAAGGTATGCTATCAATCAGCAACAAGAGTTTAGTAAGTATACGACAATTTGTCGTCATATCAACAAACACACAAGTACAATACTGCTGTCCCATGCAATAAATCACAGCATGCAAGAATCAAAATTAGTAACACATTCTCTTAAGATCAGTACATATCTTAACATGTTTGCCTTCATTTCAGCAGCTATAACAGTATGTAAAACATTCACCAAGTTAACATACAAAATCAGAGTGTTACAGACAGACACACGCACACACACACGCACACGCATACGCACACGCAAGCACACTCCAAAACACACTCGCAAGCGCACACAGATGCACACGCACACGCCCACGCACACGCCCACGCACACACACACACACACACAATCACATGCACACGCACATGCATACACATGCACATATTGACACACACACAAATGGACAGGCACACGCACATGCACACACACATGCACAAGCACACACACACGCACACGCATGAGCACACGCACACGCACATGCCCAGACACATGCACACGAATACGCACACAAATGCACACGCACTTGGACATGGACACACACACGCACACCCACACACACACGCACACGCACACGCATATGCACACGAACACACACATGCACATCAAAGTGCACTGACACGCACACTCGCAAGCGCAAACACACACACACGCACACGCACACGCACACGCACATGAACGTACACTAACACGCACACTCTCACGCACACTCGCAAGCGCAAACACACCCATGCACACGCACACCCACACATACACACATGCACATGCACACACAAACGCATGAGCACATGCATACGCACACGCACACGCACATTTCCAGACACATGCACACGAATACGCACACAAACGCACACGCACACGCACACGAACATGCACACACACATACACACGCACACGCACACACACACCCACACACCCATGCCCACGCACTTGTACACGGACACTCCCATGCACACTCACAAGCGCACACGCACAATCACATGCATACGCACACCCATATGCACACACACAGGTACACATTGACACACAAACACACATGGACAGGCACACACACACACACACTCACACGCACACGCACACGCACACTCCAACACACACTCACAAGTACACACAGACGTGCACACACACGCACACGCACACACACACACACACAATCACATGCACACGCACATGCATACACATGCACACGCACATATTGACACACTCACAAATGGACAGGCACACGCACACGCACACACACATGCACAAGCACACACACACATGCACACGCACATGCCCAAACACATGCACACGAATATGCACACAAATGCACACGCACTTGGACACGGACACACACACGCACATGCCCATGCCCACGCACACGCACACACACGTGCACTAACACACACACTCCCATGCACACTTGCAAGCGCACATATACCAACACACACACGCACACTCACAAGCGCACACAGATGAACACGCAGACGCACAATCACATGCACATGCACATGCATATGCACACCCATACGCACACGCACACGCACACGCACACGCACACATTGACACACAAACACACATGGACAGGCACACGCACACACACGCACACGCACATGCACACACACTCCAACGCACACTCGCAAGCGCACACAGACGCACACACACATGCACACAAACACACACAATCACATGCACACGCACATGCATACACACGCACATGCACACGCACACGCACATATTGACACACACAAATGGACAGGCACACACACACGCACACACACACACACGCACACACACACATGCCCAGACACATGCACACGAATACGCACAAAAATGCACACGCACTTGGACACGGACACACACACGCACACGCACACGCACATGCCCATGCCCACACACACGCACACGCCCATGCGCACACACACGCACACACACGAGCACTAACACGCACACTCCCATGCACACTCGCAAGCACACACAGACCAACACGCACACGCACTCGCACATGCACAATCACATGCACACGCACATGCATATGCACACCCACATGCACACGCACATGCACACGTACACATTGACACACACACACACACACATGGATAGGCACACACACACACACACACGCACAAGAGCACACAGACGAACACACACATGCACATACACACGCACAATCACATGCACACACACATGCATACGCACACCCACACGCACACACACACGTACACGCACACGTTGACACACAAACACACATGGATAGGCACACGCACACACACACACATGCACACGCACACGCACTAACACACACACTCGCAAGCGCACACATACGCACATGCACACGCACATGCGCACACACACACGCAATCACATGCACACGCACACCCACACGTACACACACACACACACATGGACAGGCACACGCACACGCACACACAAACACGCGCGCGCGCGCACACGCACACACATGAGCACACGCACACGCACATGCCCAGACACATGCACACGAATATGCACACAAACACACATGCACACGCACACGCATACGCACATGCACATGCACTAATACACACACTCTCACACATTTGCATGCGCACACAGACGCACACACACACACACAATTGCATGCACACGCACACACACACATTGACACACACACACACACACACACACATCGACAGGCACATGCACAAGCACACACACACAGACACGCATGCACACGCACACACACACACACACACACACACGCACACGTACACACACACACGCACACACACACATGCACACGCGCGCGTGTGCGCACAAACATGCACATTCCCACGCACACTCGCAAGTGCACATAGATGCTCATGCACACGCACACGTACACGCACACATACACGCAAACACACAATCACATGCACACGCACATGCATATGCACACCCACAGGCACACGTACATGCACACGCACACATTGACATACACACACACATGGACAGGAACACGTACACGCACACACACACGCACACGCACACTCCAACTCACACTCGCAAGCACATGCACACGCACACGCACATGCACACGCACACGCACACGCACATGCACACACACACAAGCACACGCACACGCATAGGTGCACGCACACGCACACGCACACGCACATGCCCAGACACATGTACAGGAACATGCACACGCACACCACACGCACACGCACATGCACACGGATACACACACACACAAGCACACACACATTACCATGCACATGCACATGTAGACGCACAAGCACATGCACATGCACATGCACACATACACACACACACGCACATGCACATGCACACAAACGTGCACTAATACCACACTTCCACGCACATTTGCAAGTGCACACACATGCACACGCACAATCGCATGCACACACACATGCATACGCACACGAACATGCACACACACACGCACACACACATGCACACAC
>CM034153.1:392721506-392726506 GCA_019776745.2 Taxus chinensis
AGTGGGCGCAGTTTTCTTTGAGCCACAAGAAAAATTAACAGGCATGTTAAGCCCTTCTCCTTAAACTGCTTGCTTTTACTTAATAGTCTCATTAAAACAACCCTGCTCTTATGATGGGGGTTTTGGTTATTTGATTTGGTTGTTACGTTGAGATGATTTCGAGTTGATTCGTTTTCTTTTGCTGTACACGGCTTGAGCATTCTTTACATAATGATTAGTTGAATACATTGTCCTTGTTGTGTGGTTCATTTTGGCAGTGTTGGGTATTCACTTTATTACCATTTTGGGTTGTGCTAATAAATACATTAGCTAAATGAATATCACTTCTGAGTTCTGAGCATTCTTGTGAAAATGAAAAGATGAGATGATTTGTATGTCTAGTTGAACTGTCCTTAAAAGAATGAACACGACTTGGGTATTCCTGGGTGTTTGAAGAAAATGATTGTTCTTCTTATTGAAATCATTAATGAATTATGTTTTCTCTTTGCTGCTTCGAAATATGAAGGTAATGGGAAAGAGGATTTTATTGTGCATTTTAGATGTGGTTTGATCTTCTAGTCTGAACTGTCATCATAAAAAAGAACATGGCTTAGCGTTTCTGTGCAAATGAATGAAACAAATGAGATTTAGCTTGCTGTTGAGATTGTTTTGACTGTACCTTGCTTGTGCATCTATTACCCTATGCGGGTTTGCATTGATAAAGGCATTGTTATGTGAATATTGTATTTCTGAGTTCAGTGTGTGGAAATGTTTGGGAAAAACAAAGTTGTGGTGATATTAATAGACTATTATGTGAGTTATAATTCCTTGATGTTTTTTTTATTTGCATAAACACGGGTTCCCTGGGAAAGTAAGGTTATTGTAGCATCTTACTTTGCTGTACTAATTTGATACGGTATTCTGCCTACTGGTTCTTTTAGTACTAATGTTTATAGACTAGTTGCAATGAACTCTGGTCAACTTTTTGGAAAGGTAATATTAGTTTTCAATTACTGAATATACTACTCTGAATGAATTATACTATTGGAGCATGTCTGCTCTAAGTAAGAGGTATTTGGATAAATAGTAGAAGAGGTGATATGATCTTGCCCCCTTATATTCGATTATTGATTTTCGTTTATTGCTCTTTGGACCATTATCATTGATTGATATCACGTTTGGATTAAAACTTCTAGTACAGCTATGAGGAAAAGAAAGAGAGTGTGAATGGATAATTTGAATTAATGATCATTGTTGTTGCAAATCAGCAGCACCCCTGGATGCAAATCAAGGTTCTAAGTTGATGTTCAGGGCATCCAGTGTGATTTCACAACATTGAAACCTCTCTCTAAGTGTGGGACTTGTAAGATGAGAGAGGAATCTCCATATTAGAGGCTGGTTCCTCAAACTCCTCTGATTATATCTATATTTGCACAACTGTAGAGGTTTAGCTCCTAATTTTATCCTAATTTGCAAGGAGACAAGGATAAGAAATGTAAAAATTGAAACTAAATTGATAAGGGTGATACACCAAAGGAGTGGTGAGCACTTCTTGTTCATGTAAATTGACACAAATCAAAAATTACAACATAAAACATCATGCACAGGTTGATAAGCTGTAATCAAGAGTTTGAAATGAAGCAAACAACACATACAAAGGACTAAAAGCATTCACAGAGCCTGCATTGTGATTTTCAACATCAAAATCCTTGTATTCCAACACCGAAGAGGCAGAAAAACCTGTTACAATCCCTGGAAGGTCTGATACTTCCAAAATCACTTGTTGAAGGCGAAAACAGAAACTTGATGTGCAAAAAGGTGTTCATCCTTTGAAAAATGAGCCAAATCTGGGTTTTACAGTGCATGGGTCGATCCCAGGAGGGAGAAAACATGAAAAAACATGGGAGCCATTCCCCATTGACCAAAATGCATTAAAAACAGCATGGAGGTCCTTAAAAACCCATGCCCTAACATTTTTGACCATGCTAGAGAAGAATGTGACCCATTTTGCATAGTTCTGTCCATGGGTGTGTACTAGAAGCATTTTTTGATTTTCTCCCTCCAAAATGAACCAAAATTAAAAATTGACCATGGAATATTGTAGATAATTTCACCAACTTTCCATTGATATAAAGAACATGAAAATCTGAGCTATGGATCGAAAGATATGGTGATTTTAAGTTTTAGGGCAAAAATAGGCCAAAATCGGATCGGCGGGCAAAAAGTTTGAATTTTTACCCGTTTGGTCTTTTGAACATTTTTCAAATTTTCCCTACGCTCTGCCACTCTAGGTGCCACATGGCACGTTTTGATTGGGCGCGGGCCCTTCCTGACCATTTTTTCCTTCGGGTCGCTTGGTGTTTTTTCGCCCTTAGACACGTGGCAGCCCCTGATTGGCTGCGGGCCTTCTAGGGAAAAATTTCCCACCAAAACTCCGTTGAGCCATGACTTGAAAAATACGTGGAGTTAGGAGGAAAAATTTACCTTTCTAGAAAGCTGAGAGAGAGCTCTATCCAATGGTGCCACTTCCAGAAAGATTTGAGTGCTTGAAAATCAAAAAATGGAGACTGAGGCACAAGAGAGGCAAGAACACAAGGAGTTAGCCATCCAAAATGAGCAGGGGGCACATTTTGGATAACAATCATTTTTCTCTCATACAGTTGGAAATCTATAATTGTTATGGAACAAATTTCGTACTGCTTGGGTTAAGCATTGGTATTTAATTGATGTTTGCTTGTTCTCTTCAGCATTTGATTGCTTGAAATCAGATGAGTTGTATGAAGGAAGGGACAATAATTTGGTTTAGATTTTAGTTAAGATCTATCTTTTGAATTCACAACTATTGTAAGAGAATGGAATTGATAGCATTTATGTTAGAATAGCAGTTGCATAGTTGTGTTTTTTTTTAGTTCTTACAAATGTTTGTAATCTAGAACTGTTGAAGGAAATTACTTCTCGTAATAATTATTTGGGAAAGAGGGCAGAAATCCTTTGTCTGATTAGGAGGGTTATTGGATGATTGAGTTGATATGCTGATCATCCTTTTTGGTATTTAATTCTTGATTGATGTTCATATTAACATTTCATAAAAGTAGGGTTCTTTTATTGAGACAGTTAATTAAAAGCACCTCATTTTAAAGACAAGTGCTTAATATGCTCAATTCAATGAACTGACCCATGCAAGTAATTTTGCAGATGAAACTTGAGTATAAATGAAGACATGGTTGTTTTCTGATACTTCTTTGATTAACTGAAGATGGATTGTATTGATATCTATTACTCCTCCACGAGGAAATGAGAAAGAAAGAAGTTACATTCTTCTATCTTCATGAGTTGTAATGTTGTTTGATATAAACAAGTCCAGTCGTTTGGACTGGCAAATGTATAGATTATAAATCTGATAGATGAATACAAGTAAAAGTGTGATATTTTCAATAACTGTATCAGTTTGATATTGTTGAATAAGTTTGAGAATATAACATTATTCCTTGACTTGGAATTATTCAAATGTTAATGGATGAATTTAAAAGGAAATAACATCTATTCTTTACCTGAATGCAACTTTTACGTTGAAATGTGCAATTAGTTCATACTTGGGTTAAGATGAATTTTGAATTGACATTAAAAAGATTTAGATAAACACGAAATTCTAATTGGAAGGTATTCGGGATTAGTTCGAAAGTTAAGGGATATCAAATAACTTAGGGGCAGCCAAACCTTGTATTCGGACTCCGTTAATAGCCTCGAATGTTTAAATTCAGAAAATAAAGATATGGGAAATCATATCTATTGTTAATAGACCTTAACTAAGTAAGGTTAAGGAGGATAAATGAATAAATTCATTTAGAATTAGACCTCATTTAAATGGCGTCTAATAAAATGGAATTCTGAATTTGTTTACAGTTGTGGAAAAACTTGGTTAAGTTTAATATGTTAAACTTATTAGGTTTATGAATAATGGACTGATTAGTCCAAAGAATAAGAAAGGAACTAAGAAGTGAATATGCAACCCTTTGGTATGAAGGAAGAGATGCGTATTAAGCCAGAAGACCGATTAAGTCTCTCTTAGCTACATATAACTGTAACAAGAACAAGGATAAAAGATCAACATGGCTGCTGAAAGTTGATCTTAAATACTAAGATTATAACCAAATCACAATAGAGCTGGATGTGTACCCTCGATGAGAGGATTCCGTAGGACATTGACATACGCCAGCTATAATATGGTGTCTTCGTGAAGGCGGGGCCTTCATGACGACACAATGTTATAGCTGACATATTACAATGCCCTTCCGAATTAAATCATCAAGTTTACATAAGCTGGATAATAAGTTCTTGGCTGGGGATAGAAATGTGATCACGTATACGGAGTGACTCCAGAGGACTAAAGGTAACTAGACACACGGAGTCGTCTAGGAATGACACTGTATGTTTGCATATCTTTAGTTACCATGAGTAACTTCCTATACTCGTTCATATTGCTAGTTGAGGTTAGAGTTTGACCTTAAATGGAAGGACTGGTAGAGACTAGGAAAGACCATTCTAGATAACAGACGAAGTGAGGTGAAGGACGTATTCCATTGGTGTGTATCACATCTAGGAATATGATGATGCAAAGCATGTGAAAATCTTTGGCCAAAGTATCGCAAGTGCTGGTTGCGTTGTCCTAATCACCTAGTTTGAGATGCAGGATGTCAGATGAATATCAGTAACAGATATTCAAATAGGCTTCTTAAATGGATCACTTCGATAACCGGAAACGGTAAAAGAACCCTGTATACTCATTATATTATGCATGAATTAACATGAAGGATTGGTAAGTCGCCGAGTCATGAAATGAGAGATCGCTAAAACTCTGAGCCATAATGTGGGAGGTCGGTAGTTCTTCGAGTCATTTACAGCAGCATATGGTATCTGTTATATGATTGAATGGCACTGAATGTGTGTTCCATATTGCAAATATGTGAATAGATAACATTAGTTTTTAAAAGGAAATTGTGTGATCCAAACTCCATTAATTG
>CM034153.1:392734006-392749006 GCA_019776745.2 Taxus chinensis
TTGTGTGCGGGAGCCTTCTAGGGAAAAATTTTCCTTCCCACCAAACTATCCGTTGATCCATGGACTTTGCAACATACGTGAGTTAGGAGGAAAAATTTACCTTTCTAGAAAGCTGAGAGAGAGCTGCTATCCAATGGTGGCCACTCCAGAAAGATTTGAGTGCTTGAAATCAAAAATGGAGACTGAGGCACAAGAGAGGCAAGACACAAGGAGTTAGCCATCCAAAATGAGCAGGGGTCACATTTTGGATAACAATCATTTTCTCCTCATACATTGTGAACTCTATAATTGTTATGGAACAATTTTCGTACTGTTGGGTAAGCATTGTTATTTAATTTGATGTTTGCTGTTCTCATTCAGCATTTGATATTGCTTGAATCAGATGAGTTGTTGAAGAGGGACAATAATTTGGTTTAGATTTTAGTTAAGATCTATCTTGAATTCACCACTATTTTTAAGAGAATGGTAAATTGAATCGCATTTTGTAGAACTAGCCAGTTGCATAGTTGTTTTTTTTTAGTTCTTACAAAGGTTTTGTAATCTAGAACGTTGAAGGAAATACTCTCGTAATAATTCTTTGGGAAAGATGGCATAAATCCTTTGTCTGATTAGGGAGGGTATGGTGATTGAGTTGATATGCTTATCATCCTTTTTGGTATTTATTCTTGATTGATGTTCTATTACATTCCATAAAAGTAAGGGTTCTTTTATTGAGACAGTTAATTAAAAGCACCCTCCATTTTAAATACAAGTGCTTAATAATGCCTCAAGTCAATGACGTGACCCATGCAGTAATTTTGCGATATGAAACTTGATTATAATGAAGACTGGTTGTTTTCTGATACTTCTTTGATTAACGGAAGATGTATTTTATTGATATCTATTACTGCCCACGAGAGGAGAAAGACATAAGTTACTTCTTCTATCTCATGATTTGTTATGTTGTTTGATATAACAAGTCCGTCGTTGGGACTGTGCAAATGTATATATATAAATCTGATAGATTAATACAGTAAAGTGTGATATTTTCATACTGTAATCAGTTGATATTGTTGAATAGTTTGAGATATAACATTAATTCTTGGACTTGGATTATTCAAATGTTTTAATTGATGAATTTAAAAGGAACTAACATCTATTCTTTACCTGAATGCAACTTTTATACGTTGGAAATGTGCAATAGTTCATACTTGGGTAAGATGATTTTGAATTGACATTAAAAAGTTAGATAAACAACAAGCGAAATTCTAATTGGAAGTTGATTTTTCGGGAATTTAGTTCGAAAGTTAAGGGATATCAAATAACTTTAGGGCAGGCCAAACCTTGTATTCTGATATCCGTTAATGCCTCGATGTTTAAATTCAGAAAATAAAGATATGTGAATCATATCTTTTTACTGAGACTTAATAAGTAGAGGTTAAGGAGGAAAATGATAAATTCTTTAGATTAGACTCATTTCAAATGAAATGGCCGTCTAATCAAATGGAATTCTGAATTTGTTTACAGTGTGGAAAAACTTCGTGTAGTTAATATGTAAACTTATTAGGTTTATACTAGTGGACCTTATTAAGTCAAGAATAAGAAAGGAACTAGAAGTGAATATGCAACCTTTGGTATGAAGGAAGAGATGCGTATTAGCCCAGAAGACCGATTAGTCCTCTTAGCTACATATAACTGTAACAATAACCATGAGTAAAAGATCAACTGGCTGCGTGTAAATTGATCTAAATACTAAGATTATAACAAATCACAATAGAGCTGGATTTGTACCCTCGATGAGAGGATTCCGTAGGACATTGACATACGATCTATAATATGGTTTCTTTCGTGACGGCGGGGCCTTCATGCGACACAATGTTTATCAGCTGACCTATTACAATGCCCTTCCGAATTAAATCATCAAGTTTAACATGAGCTGGATAATAAGTTTCTTGGCTGGGTAGAAATGTGATCGACGTATAGGGGATGCCTCCCAGAGGACTACAAGGTTACTAGACACGCGGCGAGTCTTCTATGACTACACTGTATGTTTTGCATAGCTTTAGTTACCATGAGTAAGCTTCCTATACCGTTCAAAATCTTGCTAGTGCGGTTAGAGTTTGAACCTTAATGGAAGACTGGTAGAGACTAGGAAAGACCATTCCTAGATAAACGAGACAAGTGAGGTGAAGACGTATTCCATTGTTGTAATCACATCTAGGAAATAGATGCAAGCATGTGAAAATCTTTGGCCAAGTATCGCAAGTGTGGTTTTTCGTTGTCCTAATCACCTGTTTGAGATGCAAGGATGTCAGATGAATACGTAACAGATATTCAAATAGGCTTCTTAATGGACACTTGTCTATAACCGGAAACGTAAAAGACCCTGTATACTCAGTATATTATGCCTGAATTAACATTAAGGATTGGTAAGTCCCGGTCATGAATGATAGATCGCTAAAAAAAACTCTGAGCCAATAATGTGGGAGGTCGTTAGTCTTCGAGTCATTTACAGCAGCATAGGGTAGCTGTTAATGATTGAATGGCCTGAATGTGTGTTCCATATTTGCAAATGTGATAGATAACTTAGTTTTTATAAAAGACATTGTGTGAATCCCAACTCCAGTATTGGAACTATAACAAATTATTAAAACTTGAACGTGTGTTTTGAATTATATAAAATTCATAACAGGGAACTGGTTGTAGATAAATAAATTTTTTTGTCTGTGGTTTTTCCCCCTTATTCTAGATCTTCAATGGGAAATGTTACAACCACGCCATGCATTGTACACCCCCACGCACAACGCACCACACACACATTGACAGACCACAACACACACATGGATTGCAGACGCACCAACTGTGCACTGCCACTTACTCCCCGCACATGCACAGAAGCGCACACGCACATGCAGCACGGCCACGCACACGCACATGCACATGGACCGCACACACATGGCACATTCCCATGCACACGGCACACGCACACGCACACACATACACCCACAAGAGCACGCACATGCCCTATGAACGTGACTACATGCAACTTGTAAGAGCGCAACACACACCACGCACACAACATGCACATGAACGTGACTGACACACGACTCTCCTCAACCACACTCGCAAGCTCAAACACACACACTGCACATGCACACGCACATGCCACACAAAAGCACACGCACACGGACACGACACACGCATTCAACTACGTGCACGACGCATAGCACATGCAGCCGCACAGGCCCTAGACATATGCACATGAATACGCAAACACACTTAGACACACACACAACCCCCACTGCACACACACATGTCAATACTCACAAGGCACGCGAACAGCACAACCGCACACTAACATGCACTGACAGACAACACTCCCACTCCCCTGCAAGCGCAAACACACAACGCACGAGCCACGCACTTGGACACGCACAACGAACAGCACCTACACTCGACACATCCTCACATGCACATGCACACACACACACACCTCACCACACGCACACACACATGCACACTTCACACTCACACATACACACTCACTCAGCCTTCACACAAATCCTCGGACCCATAAACCGCGCACAGCATTAACACACCACACAGCAAATTCACCCGTCTCAGCGCACTCACCAATATGCACAGTCACACAACACACAACACTTAACATGCACACACATGCTCACGAGCTCACACAAGCATACAAACACACAGCCACCACACGGCACTGCACATTTACATTCACACCCACACACAACTCACATTCTTCAGCTAAGCACACACACACCATCCCAGACCCCATTCACATGAACACGCACCCGCACATGGCAAAGGCCCACACCCGTCACATTCCCAAATCCCACACACATGAATACGCATACACATACTCACACACCACACACAACACACAGCCGCACACTACACATCCCTTACACGCACACACCATGCACATCCACACACATGCAACGCACACCATGCACTACACTCGCTACAGGTCGCCTCACACGCACATTCCCTACACAACAGTTGTCACGCTGGGCAAAACACACACGCACTATTCTCACATTCAAAAATTCCATCTAACGAACTATCACACATTTCAATACACAACTCATAACCGACACACAATCACTCTCTCCTCCACACGAACAACACTCACACACATTCACACACAGCTCACACTCCATATACACTTCACACCCCCCACAATTACACACACTTTCACTAACACACACATTCGTAATCCACAAGACACACATTTACACACACATTCACCTCATGTACACACACATCACATGCACATTTCACCATCCCTTCAACCCCGTGCACACATCGACAGGCACACGCACCGCACATGCATAGATAGATTCACACGCACAGGCGCATGACGACTCACAAACGCACCCATACACGCACACCAGACTGGCACTCGGGACAATCAACAACACAACAATCGCACATATGACCATACCATGCAACACGAACACAGTTCACCCACCACTCCATGTACAACGCACGTGACTCCAGTTATTGCACAGGCACAGGACAACCACCACGACCACATTGACCACATACACAAACACCCACGCACAACGCGCACACACACAACACACACAACACAAACACCTCACACAACTCGTTCACTCCCCTCACCCTCCACACACATTGCAGCGCAAAACGCACACAACGCACACGCACACACATGCCCATTAACTTGATTGACACTCACACTCTCAGTGTGCACACTGACAATCGCAATAACACCACACTCACCATGTGCACGCACAACACAGCACATAACGTGACGACAATGGGCACACTCTCACCAAACCCTCAAGCACAAATATAACACACACACACCAACAACTACTGCAAACGCACATTCACACGCACGACTCCACTACGCCACATGCACAGCACATGCACATTCCCCATGCACAGGGCCAGGCACCGCACATGCACAGGCACACGCCGCATAGCACCACTCACACGCACATGCAAGCACACGCCATGCACCCACACGCACAAGCACACGCACAATGCTGATCCCACTCCCCCTCACATGCCCATACACATTCACACGATACGTACACAAGCCTAACCAACACTCACCCAGGCACACACACGCATGCACATGCACACGCACACATCCACTCACATAACATGCCTACACAAGCACGCTCGCTAGCCAAGCTGCTCACACACACACATGCACCGGCATATGCACACTCAACGTGCACACTCACAGGCCCACATCACATGTACACATACTACACCCACCACAACACACACACATTCACACGCACACACACCACATATATCTCCAACCCATAGATGCACACACACATGCACATGCACACGCTCACGCACACACACACATGCCATGCAAACGAACGTGCACTGATACAAACGCATCTCCCAGCAACACTCTCGCACGTGCACAGCACACACTCACACTCACATGCAACACTCACCGCAATGCAACACGCACCTCACACAGCACACACAAGCAAACATATATGAGTCACACGCACACAACCACCACACACACGCACACAACTAATTCTCACATTGGCACCCACACGACCATGCACATGCACACTCACACGCATACGCACACGCATAACACAAGCACACCCATACACACGCACACGCAACACACACCCACACACACACACACACGCACATGCACATGCACACAACTCCCACACGCACCGCACACACACAACGCACACTTACACGTCATTCCACACGTACACATGCACGTACATGCACACTCACACGTACACGCACACGCTCACACACAGACTGCATCACAACAGCAACATGCACACGCAACACGCACACACACACCCACAAACCGCCACACATACATGCACATGAAGTTTTCTCTGATACGCACATTCTACGCACAGCTCGCACTACTGCAAACACACACATCAAACCTGAACTGCACTGATACCCACTCTCATGCACACTCGCAAGCACAACACACACACACACACACATGCACACGCACACACACACATCACACGTAAACACACCACTCCACATCACACACACGCACATGCATGCACATCACATGACCAACATAAGCACACCACCCCGGACCCGCGACACCGCACACGCACTTGCACATTCCACGCACACTACCACTCACCTCCTAGACATATGCCCAAAATACGCACACAAACGCCACGCACGTACCACGCCCACACAACACACACACCACAGACCCGCGACAAATGCACACGCTATAACGCCACACGCACCAAATATGCACTACTAAGCACACTCCCACGCACGCTTGCAAACGGCACACTTACACACACACCACAACCGCACCTCACTTGGACAACGCACACACATAAGCCATTGAACACGTACACATCACGCACATGCACCCCACAACGCACACCATAATGACACGTACACACGCACACTCCACACGCATGACTCACACACACTCAACGCACACCCATGCTCATTGCACACACACCAAACACACATACACTCACCCTCACCCAGCCTCACATATAACCACGCACAAACACATCACAGTTCACACTCAAGACACTAACACCCACACTTCTCACCTGCCCCGCACACGGACCACCATAGCCACACACACACAATGCAAATTTTACAGCACACGCACGCACATGGCACTCTCCCTCTTATGCACACGGCACACACATACCCAACACATTCAAACTAACACACACAACACGCACAACTCACACACACTCCCACTCACACCACTTCAACACGCTCACACACACGAACCATGCACAACGCACACACCACGAACACGCATACATAGGACTCACACACACACACATAGCCGCACACACACACATTCACACACATCACTTAACAACATACCAACTCACACACAACCCCGATCCACACACACCATTCACCCCCCCACCCACAGACCAGCAATTGCACCCTCGGGACACTCACACGCACGGTTCCGCCGACACATGCACACTAAAACTCACTACCTTACCCTCACATGAAAGAGGCACACACACACACGGCGCACATACACATCACACACACTCTCACGCCACACGCAACACAAACACACACACAGAACTCCACCCCAAACTCACACCCACACACACACCCATACACATTCACATTCACACACATTGCCCCACACAATCACACTTCACAACTGGGTTACACCTTATCCCATGTTTTTCTACACTCAGTTTTCACAGTGTCTCATTATCCCATTCTCCCGTCCCCCACGCCATGGTCTCCCTATACCTGACCTATGCACCTGAATACGCACACAAATGCACACGCACTTAGACAACTCACCACAAACACACATGCACCCACCCGCACACGCACACGACACGACTCACACGCACAATGCCATGCACTACAAGCACACCCACGCAACTCTGCAAGCGCCCAACGCACACACACCCAACACTCCCCGCCCCAGCACAACCAACTTGTTACACTCTAACGGGCAACAACATCCCATTAACGAGGACTCCGACCATCCTCTCACATTCACCTCAGCCCTCACCATCACACCAGTCACACTTCCACTCACACTCAGCACTCCCCACACTCACACTCCGCCCCACAGCGTACCCCCCCCACACCCCTCCCCCCCCCTCACTCCCATCCCGCTTTCACCCACTCACTTTCTCACATAATCGCTCCCTCCCCACCCACTGATCCCTCCCCCACTCCCCTGCCTCCCCCCCGGGTGCCTATGCGATCGTGCTTTCGGCTCCGCACTCTCCCCGTACTCCCTCAGTGGGGCCCCATTCATATGGTATCAATACCCAGAGACATGCAAACGACACACCTACGCACACACACAACACATGCACAACTCCCACACACAACAAATGCCACACTCACCTTCACACCACCCACCTCTTAACTCTCTCCACATACTCACCGCACCACCACAGATCCTCCGACACACTCCACAACAAGTTCACACTTCCGCCACCCTCACCGTGGACACAGGACTCCCATCCACCCCCCCCGTTCTCGGCCTGCTTGCCCTCCCGGGCGCCCGCGGCTGGAGCCCCTCGCTCCCCCCCGCCTGTGCGCACACCCTCACTGGCGGACCCCACATACATTCACACACCTTCAACGCACACGCCACATGCCCCTACACATGCACACGAAAATGCACACGGAACCACGCATAGGCAAAGGCACACAACAAACAGGCACATCGCAACACAGGCACCCCATACACATGCGCACACACTCTCACTCACACTGGTCTCACATCACACACACAAGCAACAAGCGCACATTCACACTCACACACATACAATCAACTCACACGTCACCCACACGCCACACAACCCACCCTCCCATTCCCAGGTTTGTCCCCTTCCCCCTCCCTCTTCGCCCACACCGCACTGCCCAACCCATCACCCTACCACTCCCTTCCCAAACCCCGCTCCGCTGTTCCACCCGAGCCTTCATACGCTTCGACACCTCGACGCCGGCTCCCCTGTCGACTACTCCGTCTTCCTCGCTGATGCCTGTTTTTCGCACCTTCACTCGTGCTCCGACACCACAGGGGAAGTCGTTTTTCCTTCTGCCCGTTCTCCGCCTCCCACCCCCTCCCCGCCCCGGTCCCCCACCCCCACTCCCTTTCATAGCACACACCAGCAAACAATGCACACGCACATGAACATCAACTAACAAGACACTTCCCACGCTATGCTTGCAAGCGCACAACGCACCACTCACACACACAACTCAACACGTCACCGGTTGGACACGCGCAAACACAACTGGGGGGTGCGGGGAGCGGGGGTGGTGGTGAGGGGCGTGAAGGGGAGGTGCACTGAACACACCCAATCACGCACATGCAACTCAAACGCAACACCACCACACAACACGTACACGCACACTCACATCACACGCACACGCAACGACACCACACATGCACATGCACACACACAGTGCACATTTTACACTTCACACACAACGCAAGCACACACACTCACTGCTACACACACTCCCTCACACATGCACACGACACACTCCTCCGCACACCATCCCATATACCGCTCGTCACACACAGGCACAATCAACCCCAAACGCACCCTTCACACCTCACAACACCCCCCCCCCACACTCACCTCACCGCAACCCCATATGCTACCCGCCGGGGACAGCAGCAAGCCAGTTGCCACCTTTACCACCTTTACCCGCACTCCCACTCACCAGGAACCTCTCTCTTCTCTCATTTCCTCCCACTCTCCCGCAGCCCGTGCCCTCGCTTGACGCCCCTTCCTCTCTCCCCCGCGGCCCCCCGCCCGTCCCCTCCAGTCCTTCCCCCGTCCTCCGCCTTCCTCCCTCCCCATTCTGTTCAGCACGCGCGCACACACATGCATACGCACACACACACGCACATCACATGCACACGAACACACAGCTAACACTCATACACATATGCACACACCACCCATAGCCGCACACCACATGCACACTTAAAACTCACACACATATCACATCCCACTCACACTCACACACAACACACACACAAGCACACTTCACGCAACACACACATTCCCAGCACATTCCGACACTAAAACACACAATTCACAACTCCCATTCAAATTCACATTCACACCCTCACACACTCCAGCATCCCACCATTCGCGGCCCATGAAACCCACTCACACCCCCTCACACACCCCACGCCCCCCGCCCTCCCACACCACCCCCCCACTCAGCCCACAACCCTGCACTCCTTCCACTCCCCCCCACCTCGCACACGCCACACCGCACATAGAACCGCCCACACACAGGCCATGCAACACACGCACACATGAACACGCACACCCATTCGCACACTACGCACACACCCAAACACATATCTATCCCACACATGCCATGCAAATTGTCGACGTCACCCTCCATTCTCCTGCATATCACACTCTCACACACCTACCCTAGACACTTCCCCCCCTACCCCCCACCTCTCCCCCTCCGCATCCCACCGGGGGCACTCCATTCCCCCTTCCCCTGTCATTTTCCCCCCTTCTGCCGGCCACCCCCCTTCCACCGCTCTCCCTCTCCACCCTCCCCCTGCCTCCGCGTTCACCCCCCCCCTACCACTCATCCCCCTCTTCCCACCCCAAACCCCCCACCCCCTCTCCCTGCCCCCACCGCCCGTTCACCTGTCCCCTCCACCCCTTCGCCCTCCACCACACGCCCCGCACACTACACACACAAGCACACTTCACTCACACGCACATGCCCAGGCCATGCACCGAAAACAACATTCACCACGCACATCAAGGCAACTTCACACACGCACACAAATTACTCACCATACACAACCGTTCACGACACTCATCACCCCGCGCCCCACACACCGCGACACCCCTCACCCACACACCCATTCCCCCACATATCGTCTCACAACACGTTCACTACACGCACCTCCCACGAACAGTCCGCAAGCCTACCAGACACTACAAACGCCCTGCACAACGTAAACGACAACCATGCACACTCACACCCACAATGACTTCACACTCACACCACACCACACACACGCACAGGAAAATGCACAACGCACATGTGCCTCACTGCACATTCACACAACACACGCACACGCATACGCCTTCCCGGACAGCTGACACGCCCACTGCACACCACATGCCCATACACATGAACTCGAACACGCACACGCACACACAACACGCACACGCACACGCACATGCACACACACACACGCACACATGCAGCACACACGCACGCCACGCACACAACCACACACATTCACACACGCACACTCACACACATTCCCACGACACAACACGCACCCACAGACACATATACACCCACATACCCAAAATACACCCTTCCCACGCACCACACCTGCACCTTTAACTTTCACCTTACATCGCACACTCTCATCCGCACACTCCAATCGCACCCACCAACACAGACACACCAGACACGCACAACACATGCCCGAGAATGTGCACGATACGCAACTCTGATGCCACTCTCAGTCTCAAAGCACAAACACACATGCACAGCCGCACACCCACACTACACCACTCACAGCACACGCAAGTCACATGCACATGCACACGCAAACGCACACGCACACACACCTCACCTCATCACACGCACATGCACATGTACCGACAACCCCATCGCACTGGCCCACTCACAATCACACGCACACCACACACACCACGCCCATGCACCCCTCACACTCATTCTCCCCGACGAGCACCGCTGCCTTGCCACACACACCTCCCATTGGTTCCCCTAACCATTCCCAACTAATGACTCCACAACACACCCTCATGATGCACATGCAGCACTCAGCACCTCCCACGCACATGAACAATTCAACTAACTCCGCACACTATCAAGCTCACTCACACAAACACACGCACATTCATCGATCACACTAAACACCCACCTTTTAACATTCACAACACACCACACATCACAAACACGCACATGCACACACCACACACCCACCACGCACACGCACACGCACACCACACGTCCCACGCACATACACACCTACCCCTTAGCACACACACACGCCACGCACATTCCCAGACACATGCACACGATACGCACGACAAAACGCACACCACACACACAACATCGCACATGCACATGCACACGCCACCTCCCACGGCACATTAACATGCAGCTAACAATCATGCACAAACTATTTAGCTGGCTGGGGGGGTTAGCAAGCCACTCACACATGCACCTGCACAGGCACACGCACACCCACTTGGCCCCTTTCACAAACACCAGCACATAACACGCACACCACCCACACACGCACACGCAACACACACTAAACGCCACAATCACAATGAAACGCACACACACTCACATGTATACTCACACCTAGATGCACACACACACGCACATGCACACGCACACGCACATATGCACACGCACACGCAAACGAACGTACATTGATACACGCAGTCCCACGCACACTCGCAAGCGCACACAAACACTCACATGCACATGCACACTCACACGCACAAGCACACACACACTCTCACACGTAATCAAATGGATACGTAGTCACACACACACACACATTCCCACACACACACATGCACACAAACGAATGCACACTGGCACACACTTTGCCACGCACATGCACATGCACATGCACACGCACACGCACATGCACAAGCACACATACACACGCACACGCATAAGCACACGTACACGCACACACACACACACATGCACACGCACGTGTAATTACACGCACACTCCCACGCACACTCTGAAGTGCACACACACGCACACGCACACGCACATGCACACGTACACGCATACGCACCAGCACACACACTACCACGCACATTTACATGTAGATGCAGATGCACACGCACACGCACATGCACATGCACAAGCACACGCACACGCACACGCATACGCTTATGCACACGGACATGTAAACGGAAACGCCCACACACACACACGCGCACACATGTGCATTGACGCGCGCGCACACACACACACACACACACACACACACACTCCCACACACACACAAACGCACACGCCCATGCACACGCACACGCACACCCAGAGATACACACATACAAATGCACACTCACACGCACACATACACGTAAAATCACATTCACACACACATGCATACTCACACGCACACGCACACGCACACGCACATCCACACACACATGTACACGCACACACACGGACAAGCACATGCACACGCGCACACACACACACTTACATGCACATGCACACGCACACACACATGCACACGCACACGCACACGAACGTGCATTGACACACACACTCCCACACAAACTCGCAAGTGCACACACACGCACATGTACATGACATGCACACGCACACACACACACTTACATGCACACGGAGATGCACATGCACATGCACATGCACACGCACACGCATATCCACACGCACACGCTCATGCAAAAGCACATGCACACGCACATGCCCAGACACATGCACATGAACACGCACATGCACACCACACGCACACACACATGCATATGCACACGCACACGCACATGCACACGTACATGCACACGCACATGCACACACACACGCACATGCACACGCACACACAGACGCACACACACAGGCACATGCACATGCACACACGCACACACACGGACACGAACACACACACATACATGCACATGAACGTTTTCTGAGACGCACATTCTCACGCACACTCGCAACCGCAAACACACACATGCACATGAATGTGCACTGAGACGCACACTCTCACGCACACTTGCAAGCACAAACACACACACAGATGCACACGCACACACACACGCACATGCAAACGCACACACACACACACACACACACACACACACACACACATGCACATGCACACGCACATGCACACACACAAGCACACGCACACGCACACACACAAGCACACGCACACGCACACGCACACGCACACACACACACACACGCACGCGCACACACATGAGCACATGCACACGCACACGAACATGCACATGCCTACACATATGTACACGAATACGGACACAAACGCACACGTACATGCACATGCATACGCACACGCACGCGAACATGCACACACACATGAAGATGCACTAACAAGCACACTCCCATGCACGCTTGCAAGCGCACACGCACACACACGCACACGCACACACACGAGCACATGAACACGCACACAATCACGCACATGCACATGCACACGCACACGCACACGCACACGCACACATACATGCACACGCACACACACACGCACATGCACATGCACACGCACACGCACACACACACACGCACATGCACACATGCACACACACTCACGCACACACACACACGCACATGCAGACACACCCGGACAAGCACACGCACACGCACATGCCCAGACACATGCACATGAACACGCACAGGCACACATACAGGCACAGGCATAGGCACAGGCACAGGCACAGGCACACGCACACGCACACGCAGACACACAGACACACAAGTACACACGCACACGCAGACACACACGCATGCGCAGACACACACACACACATGTACAAAAACGTTCACTGACACGCACACTCTCACGCACAATTGCAAGCGCAAACGCACACACGCACACGCACACACACATGCACATGAACTTCCACTGACAAGCACACTCTTATGCACACTGACAAGCACAAACACACACATGCACTTGCGCACGCACAAATACATGCACATGAACGTGCACTGACATGTACACTCTCACGCACACTCTTAGGCACAAACACACACACACACACACGCAAACACACACGCACACACACATGCACATGCACATGCACATGCCCATGCATAGGCACATGCACAAGCACACGCACACGCACACACACATGCACACGCACACTCCCATGCACATGCACACGCACAAGCACACGCATATGCACACGCACACGCACACGCACACGCACACGCACACGCATGAGCACACGCACACACACACGCACGTGCCTAGACAAATGCACACGAATACGCACACAAACGCACAGGCACACACACACGCACACGCACATGCACACGCTCACACACATGAACATGCACACTAACAAGCACACACGCTAGCAAGCTCACTCACACACGCACATGCACAGGCACACGCACACCCACTTGGACATTCACAAACACAAGCACATGCACACGCACACCACAAACACACGCACACACACACACACACTCAACACACACTCACACGCACACGCACACACACTTACATGTATACTCACACCTAGATGCACACACACACGCACACGCACACGCAAACGAACGTGTACTGATACACGCACTCCCACGCACACTCTCAAGTGCACACACACACTCACACGCACATGCACACTCACACGCACAAGCACACACACACTCACACACACAATCAAATGGATACGTAGTCACACACACACACACCCCCCCACACACACACATGCACACAAACAAATGCACACTGGC
>CM034153.1:392754006-392769006 GCA_019776745.2 Taxus chinensis
TGCATATGCACACGCACATGCACACACACAAGCACACGCACACGCACATGCACACGCATGCGCACACGCATGAGCACATGCACACGCACACGCACACGCACATGCCTAGACATATGCACATGAATACGCACACAAACACAAACGCACTTAGACACGCACACACACACACACATGCATACACACACGCACGCGAACATGCACTGACAAGCACACTCCCACGCACGCTTGCAAGTGCAAACACACGTACACGCACACGCACTGGGACACACACACATAAAAGCACATGAACACGCACACAATCATGCACATGCACACGTACCCACACACGTACACACACACGCACATGCACACACACACGCACACCCACATGCACACGCACACACGTGCATGCACACACACATTACACGCACATGCACACTCACACGTGCACACACACACGGACATGCACACACACACGCACACGCACACACACACTCATCCACACACACACACGCACACACACACAGCCACACATGTAACATCCCCATTTTAAGATACTAGTACAAGGGAATTTTTTTTTTATAAAATGTTCTTTGTTATGAATTATATAATTCAAACACACGTTCAAGTTTTAATAATTGTTCTCTACCCAAACAATGCAGTTTGGAAGAAACAATTTCCTTTCAAAACTAATGTTCCCTGTTCACATATTTGCAATATGGAACACACATTCAGTGCCATTCAATCTTATAACAGATTCTATATGCTGCTGTAAATGACTCGAAGAACTACCGATCTCCCATTTTCATGGCTCAGAGTTTCAACGATCTCTCATTTCATGACTCGGTAACTACCGATCCTTCATGTTCATTCATGCATAATATAATATATATACAAGGTTCTCTTTACCATTTCCGGTTATCAAAGTGATCCATTTAAGAAGCCTATATGAATATCTATTACCGATATTCATCTAACATCCTGCATCTTAAATTAGGTGATTAGGACAACGCAACCAACACTTGCGATACTTTGGCCAAAGATTTTCACATGCTTTGCATGATCATATTCCTATATGTGATACACACCAATGGAATATGTCCTTAACCTCACTTCACCTGTTATCTAGAATGATCTTTCCTGGTTCCTACCAGTCCTTCCAAAATAAGGTCAAATTCTAACTCCAACTAGCAATATGAACGAGTATAGGAGGGCACTCATGGTAACTAAAGATACGCAGACATACGATGTTGTTCCTAAACGACTCTGTGTGTCTAGTTATATTTAGTCCTCCGGAGTCACTCCGTATACGTGATCATACTCCTATCCCCAACCAAGATCTTAATATTCAACTTATGTAATCTTGATGATTTAATTCGGGAGGGCATTGTAATATGTCAGCTATAACATTGTGTCGTCATGAAGGCCCCGCCTTCATGAAGACACCTTACTATAGTTGGTGTATGTCAATGTCCTACGGAATCCTCCCATCGAGAGTACACATCCAGCTCAAGTGATTTGGATATGATCTTAATATTTAAGATATACTTTCAGCAACTATGCTAATCCTTTATCCTCGTTCCTGTTACAGTTGTATGGAGCTAAGAGAGACTAAATCCATCTTCTAGCTTGCTATGCATCTTCTCCTTCGTACCGAAGGGTTGCATTTTCTCTACTTGGTTCTTTTCTTAATCATTGGATTAAGCAGCCCATTACCGAAAGACGTAATAAGTTTAACCTATTAAACTTAACCAAGTTTTTCACAACTGTAACCAAATTCAAAATTCCAGCTTATTAGACGTCATTTAAACGATGTCTAATTCTCAATAAATGTATTCATTTATTATCCTTAACCTTACATAGTTAAGGTCTATTAGCCCTGGATATATTGATCCCATATCCTTTCTTTCTGAATTTAACATACGAGGCTATTAACGGAGTCTAAATGTGAAGTTCGGTTGCTCCTAAGTTATTTGATATTCATTAGCTTCCAAGCTAATCTTGAATACCTATCAGTTATGAGATCATGTTCCTCCTAATCCTTTTTAATGTCAATTAAAAATTCATCTTAACTCAAGTATGAACAATCACCTTCTGCTATAGGCTCGAAAATAGCCTTCAATTTCCCAAGAAACAGAGATAAAAACCAATCACAACTGGTTCGACTGAACCAAGAAAAACCAAATGCAGAGCATCTTTCCAAAAATCCGAACAACACAATAAACAACCAAAAAAATTCCTCCATACTCTTTCCAAGGCGGGCTGGTCACGATGACCAAGAAAATTGAATGCATTAAAGGATTTTCCTTTTTCTATTTCCTCACGCCACCGCCGACTTGGGTTGGCGAACTTCCAAATTCTAATTTTTGCATGCAAACAGAGTTTAGTTCCATAACAAACTAGATACCTCTAGCTTTTCCCTGTTCCCACCAAACTGGCACTGTCCACGTGAGGACCTTCATTCAATGCCATTAAATTTGCTTCCAGCCTTATCCTTTCCCATGGGTCTGTGTGTCCCCTTCCTTAGGTTAGGATTAGTTTAGGATTAACAATAGTGTTCAAACCTAGCTCACCACCTAGTTCTTAGGTTAATAGAACTTAGGTCTATTTTCACCATTTAGAATCTAAAAATCCACTTAGGATAGTAGTTTAGAATGTAAGGTAGAACTTAGGAGTAGATTAGGATTTAATTCCCCCTAACACTTAATTAATCAACTTCCAAACAAGTCCTTCCGACTGTCATCAAAAATTCAGTGTTATGCAGGACGTTTCGTCCCACGTTGAACATGCCTGAGCCACCCGCATCCAGGCATTTATCACCTTACGAGGTTTCATGTTTCAACAGTGCATGGTTCAGGAATCGAACCTTTTCCGTTGGCATCTACGTGTCAGCTATTCATACCTGAAATTAGGTGCTGCACATTTATATCAACCTTCAGTCCGGTTTAAGAGTAAATCGATGAAGCGATTACAAGAAGGCCACAACATACCTTGCATCAATGGAATTGATTCAAGGTGTGCTTTCAATCAGCAAATAGAGTTCAGCAAGCATACGACAAATTTTTCCTTACATTAGCAAACATACAAGCAATAATAATTGTTGTCCCATGTAAACAAATTACAGTATGCAAGAATCCAGATTAGCAACACATTCCCTTAAGATCAAAAATAAATCTTAACATGTTTGCCTTCATTTCAGCAGTTACAACATTATGAAAAATAATCACCAAGATAACTTACAAAAATCAGGGCGTTACATTCCTCCCTTCTTAAAGAATCATCGTCCCGATGATCAAATTAACCAAATCAAGGAGTTCCTAGGACAAAGTTCAGTTATTGTCCTTCCATTCATAAGTTCATACCAAAAATAGATTCACTCTTAAAAACAGTGTTTTAAGACAACTGTACAATAGACTAATAATTGTCTAAATTTGGTAGAATTATCAGTTTGTCAAATTTCAAATTCGATCAAACAAATGTGGAAAAACAGATCTCATTTCTTCGAGATTTTCCCAAGTTGCACTTTCTTTGCTGAACTGGTCGCACTGGACCTTACATTGATTCACTTCGCGATTTCTTAAGTACAACTAGCGAGTTCCCAGCACTTGAATAGGCTTAACCACGATTATTCCTGGGTCTTAGACCTGCAAGGAATTCCAATTCAGCACATGTGATAAATCTGTCACGTATTTCTTAAGCAAAGAAATATGAAAAACATCATGCATTTGAGACAAAGCAGGAGGTAATGCTAGACGATAAGCTACATGGTTGATTATTTCAACAATTTCAAAAGGTCCCACGTATCGTGACGACAACTTGGCAGCCTTGCCAAAAGTTATCGAGCTCTTTTTCAGCTTCACCCGAAGAAAGACCTTCTCTCCTAGTTTATAATTCCTATCAACCTGCTTTAAGTCTGCATAACTCTTTTGCCTATTGGCAGCCTCCTTTAGATGTTCCCTAATCATTTTGATTTGTTGTTCCATTTCCGTAAGGATTTCTGGCCCAATTACCTCTCTGTCCTCAACGCTGTCCCAGCTGACAGGGGTTTTGCATTTTCTTCCATACAATGCTTCAAAGGGTGCCATTTTTAAAGAGGCATGGTATTTATTATTGTAGGAAAATTCAACCAGCGGAAGGTATTCCTCCCATTTATATTGCTGGTCCATGCAATACATCCTTAACATGTCCTCTAAAACTTGATTGACTCTCTCGGTCTGTCCATCCGTCTCCGGATGATATGCAGAACTGAAGTTTAATTTAGTTCCCAAGGCCGCATTAAGCATTTGCCAAAACCTTGATGTCATCCTCGGATTTCTGTCCGATATGATTAATTCTGGTATTCCATGCAATCCAAAGATTTCATGTACAAATCTTCTTACTAACACTGGTGCATTGTCTTTCAAATTACCAGCAATGAAGTGTGCCACTTTGGTCAATTTGTCGACTACAACTAGGATAATATCATGCTTATTTCTTGACATAGGAAATCCTTGAACGAAATCCATCGTTATCACTTGCCATTTGTACTGCGGAATGTTGTAGGGATACAATAATCCTGCGGGATGCATATGTTCCGCCTTAACATGCTGACATTCTAAGCAGTGTGTTACAAATTCCAGCACATCCTTTTTCATTCCCTTCCAGAAGTATTGCTGCTTAAGATCAATAAGCATTTTTGTAATGCCAGGGTATCCAAAAAAAGGTGAATTATGAAATTCAGTTAACAATTTCCCTCTTAAGTCATTTGCCAAAGGTATATATACCCTGTTTTCGAACCTTAGAATTCCTTCATTGTCAAAACAGAATCCTTTATACCTGACATCCTTTGGATCTGTAGCAAGTGCTGTTTTGACTTGCTGGAAATAAGGATCTGATTCCAAGGCATCTTTCACCTCATCCTTAAACTCCGTTCTTACCGTTATAAGAGCATAGATATGCTTCCTTCGACTCAGAGCATCTGCCACTCTATTTTCCTTTCCTTTGATGTAGCTTATATCAAAATCATACTGAGACAAAAATTCTAACCATCTTCGCTGCCTTACATTTAGATTTGGCTGAGTAAAAATATACTTCAGCCCCAGATGGTCTGTTTTTAACTCAAAAGGCTTGCCTAAAAGGTAATGCCTCCACATTTTAAGTGCATGAACAATGGCAGCAAGTTCTAGGTCGTGTGGAGAATAATTTTGTTCATGTAACTTAAGCTTTTTGCTTTCATAAGCTATAACATAGTTATTCTGTAACAGAATACCTCCAAGGCCTTCTCCTGAGGCATCCGTTACAACCATAAAATTTCCATTTTGATCAGGTACAGTCAAAATAGGTGTTGTAGTTAATTGTTCCTTTAAATTTTTAAATGTAGCTTCACATTTGTCCATCTAGACAAATTTCTTATCCTTCTTTTGCAGTGAAGTGATTGGGGCAACAATTTTTGAAAAGTCCTTAATGAACTTTCGATAATATCCAGCCAAGCCCATGAAGCTCCTCACTTCGTGCACGTTCTTAGGCACAGGCCACTTAGTTATAGCTATAATCTTTGAAGGGTCAATAGCTATTCCATTCTTGCTTATGACGTGTCCCAAATAATGCACCTCTGCATCATAAAAGGAACATTTAGATAGTTTACGATACAACTTCCTCTTTCTTAAAATTTCCAGCACTATCCTTAGATGTTCTTAGTGCTCTTCGACATTTTTAGAGTATATAAGAATGTCATCTAAGAATAAAAGCACAAAATTGTCTAGGTATTCTTGAAAAATATTGTTCATCAGATTTATGAAGGCAACAGGTGCATTGGTCAACCCAAAAGGTAACACAATTAACTCATAATGCCCATACCTTATTCTAAACGCTGTTTTATGAATATCTTCTTCCTTTATTCTCAACTGATGATACCCAGATCGAAGATCTATTTTTGAATAGACTGATGCTCCTCACATCTGATCAAACAGATCATCAATCCTAGGAAGTGGGTATCGATTTTTAATAGTTGCCTTGTTCAGCATTCTGTAATCAATGCACAGCCTCAATGTGCCATCCTTTTTCTTTACAAGAATTACCGGCACTCCCCAAGGTGAGACGCTTGGTCTTATCAGCCCCTTAGTCAAAAGTTCTTGTAACTGAGCCTTTAGCTCTACCAACTTGATGGTGGTCATTTTATAAGGTGCCTTAGATATGGGTTCAGTTCCCGGTTTTAGTTCTATTGCAAAGTCAAACTCTCGTTTGGGTGGAAGACTTGGCAATTCCTCCGGAAACACATCACTGAATCCCCTTAACAATGGATCTCTTTCCATGAAATCATTATCTTCCTCAGCATTTTCTATCATTTTTACTGTATACAAGGTGTAGCCTCTGTTTTTAGCCCTTTTTAGTTGCATAGCTGTCAGTTTCCTAACTGGAACTTCACGTTTTACACCTTGAATGACTGCTGCTTTCTGCAGGTCATGAAAACAACAAAAAAAAATTCATAATAGTCAACCTTTGCCTTATGTTCAGCCAACCAGTTAACTCCAATAATGATATCATATGATCCTAAAGGAGTGACATACATGTCAACTTCGGTGGACAAACTGGGCAAGTCAAGAATTGCCCCAAAAAGGCACATTTCGACTGTATGGACAACATTATTCCCATAATGCACTGTCCATGTTTTGTCCATTCGTTTCGCCTTTCTTTTTAATTTCAATAAAAGTTTAGCAGAAATAAAACATTCAATAGCTCCAGTATCAAAAAGTATGACTACAGGTGTACCGAATAACTTACCTGGAACTTCTATAGGCGTAACTTGCTTTTCAGCTTGTCTGTTAGCCACTGCAGCGTGTATCCTATGCTGCTGATTACGATCATCCTTCTTCAGAGGACAGTGATTCGCATAGTGGTCCTTTCCACAGTTGAAGCATCCTCCAACTGGCCCTTTTCTAGGCTCAAATTTGTTACCAATTTTGAAGTTATCATTCTGGCTCCCATAGGACTTCTATCCATTGCCACTAACTTTTGTGAAGTTGTTCTGCATACTATTTACAGGTCTGTTCATCACAGATTTCTTGTTGTTATCCACAACAATCTTGTTTTTCACACCAAACCTTTTCCAAGGTCTCCTTTTTGGTGCGAGAGATGAAGAAGAATTGGGAATCTTCTTCCTTATCTCTTCCCTATGAGCAGAAATTGCTCTCAATTTTTGTTCCTATCTAATTGCCTTTTTGACAACTCCTTCCATGGTGGTTGGGCCGTGGACATCCACTTCGCCACCAATGATGGGATTCAGTCCCATTATGAATTTTCGTATTCTGAACTTCTTGTTAGCTTGGTACTGCGGCACATACTTAAGGAGTTTAGTAAACCCTTCCTAGTATTCTTTCACCGACATCCTTCCTTGCGACCATTTTTGAAATTCAGTCATTTTCCTATCAAAATAGAGTTGAGGTAGCCATCGATGCCTAAAATAACCCTTAAATTGATCCCAAGTTATGTCTGATTCGACAATATTCAACTCAACCTTACGGTTGTCCCACCATGATGATGCTTCATGAGAAAGCTGATATGCTCCCCATATTGCTTCAGTCTCTTCGAAGAAGTTTCTTATTGTAAAGTATTTCTCCATTTCACTGAGCCATTTCTCAGCTCCGTCCGCAAGGGTTGTTCCATCAAACTTTGGAGGACTTATTCTCTTTATATCATTGGTAAGTTGAGATGCTAATCTTTCCCTTTTATTTTTAGGATGATTAGGAGCAATTACATTATTATTATCAACACCCAGATTCCCTCCGTTGATGTTGTCCACAGGAGGTGGCTGATCATTTATATCAGCTTCATCTTCCTCCTCTTCATTGCCCATTGACTGCTGTTCCAGAACAATCAAACGATCTCTTGTATCTAGCAGGGCAGCAAGGATTTCATCTAGCTTTTGAGCAGTAGCTGCTTCTCCACCTTGTAACAGGTTATTCGCAGCATTCCCTCTAGTTCTGACCATTTTCTATTCAATAAGAAAATGTAAACCTTATTAATATCGTGGACTCATTAGGTCCAAGAGCTGCAACCTTCAGCTCTGATACCAAGATGTAACATCCCCATTTTAAGATACTAGAACAAGGGAATTTTTTTTAAAAAATTTATAAAACGTTCTCTGTTATGAATTATATAATTCAAACACACGTTCAAGTTTTAATAATTGTTCTCTGCCCAAACAATGTAGTTTGGAACACACAATTTCCTTTTAAAACTAATGTTTCCTATTCACATATTTGCAATATGGAACACACATTCAGTGCCATTCAATCTTATAACAGATTCTATATGCTGCTGTAAATGACTCGAAGAACTACCGATCTCCCATTTTCATGGCTCGGAGTTTCAACGATCTCTCATTTCATGACTCGGCAACTACCGATCCTTCATGTTCATTCATGCATAGTATAATATCTATACAAGGTTCTCTTTACCATTTCCGGTTATCAAAGTGATCCATTTAAGAAGCCTATCTAAATATCTGTTACTGATATTCATCTGACATCCTGCATCTTAAATTAGGTGATTAGGACAACGCAACCAGCACTTGCGATACTTTTGTCAAAGATTTTCACATGCTTTGCATGATCATATTCCTAGATGTGATACACACCAATGGAATACGTCCTTCACCTCACTTCACCTGTTATCCAGAATGGTCTTTCCTGGTTCCTACCAGTCCTTCCAAAATAAGGTCAAATTCTAACTCAAACTAGCAATATGAACGAGTATAGGAGGGCACTCATGGTAACTAAAGATACGCAGACATATGATGTCATTCCTAAACAACTCCATGTGTCTAGTTATCTTTAGTCCTCCGGAGTCACTCCGTATACGTGATCATACTCCTATCCCCAACCAAGATCTTAATATTCAACTTATGTAATCTTGATGATTTAATTCGGGAGGGCATTGTAATATGTCAGCTATAACATTGTGTCGTCATGAAGGCCCCGCCTTCATGAAGACACCTTACTATAGTTGGTGTATGTCAATGTCCTACGGAATCCTCCCATCGAGAGTACACATCCAGCTCAAGTGATTTGGATATGATCTTAATATTTAAGATATACTTTCAGCAACCATGCTAATCCTTTATCCTCGTTCCTGTTACAGTTGTATGGAGCTAAGAGAGACTAAATCCATCTTCTAGCTTGCTATGCATCTTCTCCTTCGTACCGAAGGGTTGCATTTTCTCTACTTGGTTCTTTTCTTAATCATTGGATTAAGCAGCCCATTACCGACAGACGTAATAAGTTTAACCTATTAAACTTAACCAAGTTTTTCACAACTGTAACCAAATTCAGAATTCCAGCTTATTAGACGTCATTTAAATGAGGTCTAATTCTCAATAAATAAATTCATTTATTCTCCTTAACCTTACATAGTTAAGGTCTATTAGCCTTGGATATATTGATCCCATATCCTTTCTTTCTGAATTTAACATACGAGGCTATTAACGGAGTCCGAATACGAAGTTTGGTTGCTCCTAAGTTATTTGATATTCCTTAGCTTCCAAGATAATCCTGAATACCTATCAGTTATGAGATCATGTTCCTCCTAATCCTTTTTAATGTCAATTAAAAATTCATCTTAACCCAAGTATGAACTAATTGCACATTTCAACTTAAAAGTTGCATTTAGGTAAGAATAGAAATCAGTTCCCTTTAAATCCATCCAAGGACAATTGAATAATTCCAAATCAAGAAATAACATTATATTTCCAATTCAATCAAAAATATCAAACTGATATAGTCATTAAAATATCACACTTGTATTTGTATTCATCAATCCATACATTTTCCAGTCCAAATGACTGGACTTTGTTTATATTAAACAATGTTACAACACAAAGATAGAAGAATGTACTTTCTTCTTTTCACAATTCCTCGTAGAGGAATAATAACTAACAAATACAATTCATCTTCAGACAATCAAAGAAGTATCAGAAAATAGCCATGTCTTCGTTTTACTCAAATTCCATCTGCAAAATTACTTGCATGGGTCAGTTCATTAAACTGAGCATATTAAGTACTTGTCATTAAAATGAGGTGCTTCAAATTAACTGTCTCAATAAAAGAACCCTGCTTTTATGAAACGTTAATAAGAACATCAATCAAGAATTAAGCATCAAAAAGAATGAACAACATGACAACTGAACCATCTAAATACCATCCTAATCAGTCAAAGGATTTCTGTCCTATTTCCCACATAACCATTACAAGATGCAATTTCCTTCGACAGTTCCAGATTACAACATTTGTAAGAACTAGGAATACAAGTAAAAACATACTACTGTTATAATCATAACTGCTATCCCTTCCCTTTCCTTACATTAGTAATAAATGCAAAGGATAAAGTCTAACTGAAATGTAAACCAATTACTTTCCTTTCAGTTCATGCATCTCCTTTGATTTCAAGCAATCAAGTACAGATGAGAAAAGCAAACAACAATAATATAGATGCTTAAACCTAAGCAATACAAAATTCGTTCTTAAACGATTACAAATTTCCAACTGTATGAGAGAAGAAATGATCATTATTCCAAGTTAACCATCCACATTCCTATTCCTTTCCTCATGCCTGTACTGAAAATTGAATCCAAACGAGATATCAAATCAAGATAATAGTTTAGAGTGAAACTTACAAAATCCATTCAGAATTCACTTTCCAGCAGCAAAGAATAATTCCATTCATAATCAGCTTTAAATAAAGACAAGGAAGAATTTATTATCCATATCAATACTCCCTTTCAAGCAAGTACATACGAATACCAAAAACAAGTTGGTAAAACATGTATCCATCATAGAACAAGCATTATAAAGAATACATACTATGTACCTACTGTACTAAAAGATTTCACACTTCTTTTACTATATTCTAACCGAACAAATAGTTATACAGTCACTTAATCAATTATCCACATGACTTTCTATATCCATGAACGCATACAGTTCATAATTAACAATTTGCACATTGTTGTTACCTACAGCAAGCCCAATCCGGATGTACAGTGAAGCTCTAGTGCTAGTTCCAGTATTCAAACAGCAAGAGAGAAAAGAAATTCATCCCTGTAACTATATTGATAAGAAAACATCCATTTTCTTCAAGCATAACAAGAATCACTCACACACACGCAAACGCACACCCCCCCACACACACACGCACATGCACATGCACACGCACATGCACACACACAAGCACACGCACACGCACATGCACACACATGCGCACACGCATGAGCACATGCACACGCACACGCACATGCCTAGACATATGCATATGAATACGCACACAAACACACACACACTTAGACACGCACACACACACACACATGCATACACACACGCACGCGAACATGCACACGCACACGAACATGCACTGACAAGCACACTCCCACACACGCTTGCAAGTGCAAACACACATACACAGACACGCACTGGGACACACACACATAAAAGCACATGAACACGTACACAATCATGCACATGCACACGTACACACACACGTACACACACACGCACACACACACACACACACACACACGCACATGCACACGCACACACACGCACACACACACACATTACACGCACATGCACACGCACATGCGCACACACACACGGACATGCACACACACACGCACACGCACACACACACTCATCCACACACACACACGCACACGCACACAGCCACACATGTAACATCCCCATTTTAAGATACTAGTACAAGGAAATTTTTTTTTTTATAAAATGTTCTTTATTATGAATTATATAATTCAAACACACGTTCAAGTTTTAATAATTGTTCTCTACCCAAACAATGCAGTTTGGAAGAAACAATTTCCTTTTAAAACTAATGTTCCCTGTTCACATATTTGCAATATGGAACACACATTCAGTGCCATTCAATCTTACAACAGATTCTATATGCTGCTGTAAATGACTCGAAGAACTACCGATCTCCCATTTTCATGGCTCAGAGTTTCAACGATCTCTCATTTCATGACTCAGCAACTACCGATCCTTCATGTTCATTCATGCATAATATAATATATATACAAGGTTCTCTTTACCATTTCCGGTTATCAAAGTGATCCATTTAAGAAGCCTATATGAATATCTATTACCGATATTCATCTGACATCCTGCATCTTAAATTAGGTGATTAGGACAACGTAACCAGCACTTGCGATATTTGGCCAAAGATTTTCACATGCTTTACATGATCATATTCCTATATGTGATACACACCAATGGAATATGTCCTTAACCTCACTTCACCTGTTATCTAGAATGATCTTTCCTGGTTCCTACCAGTCCTTCCAAAATAAGGTCAAATTCTAACTCCAACTAGCAATATGAACGAGTATAGGAGGGCACTCATGGTAACTAAAGATACGCAGACATACGATGTTGTTCCTAAACGACTCTGTGTGTCTAGTTATATTTAGTCCTCTGGAGTCACTCCGTATACGTGATCATACTCCTATCCCCAACCAAGATCTTAATATTCAACTTATGTAATCTTGATGATTTAATTCGGGAGGGCATTGTAATATGTCAGCTATAACATTGTGTCATCATGAAGGCCCCGCCTTCATGAAGACACCTTACTGTAGTTGGTGTATGTCAATGTCCTACGGAATCCTCCCATCGAGAGTACACATCCAGCTCAAGTGATTTGGATATGATCTTAATATTTAAGATATACTTTCAGCAACCATGCTAATCCTTTATCCTTGTTCCTGTTACAGTTGTATGGAGCTAAGAGAGACTAAATCCATCTTCTAGCTTGCTATGCATCTTCGCCTTCGTACCGAAGGGTTGCATTTTCTCTACTTGGTTCTTTTCTTAATCATTGGATTAAGTAGCCCATTACCGAAAGACGTAATAAGTTTAACCTATTAAACTTAACCAAGTTTTTCACAACTGTAACCAAATTCAAAATTCCAGCTTATTAGACGTCATTTAAACGATGTCTAATTCTCAATAAATGTATTCATTTATTATCCTTAACCTTACATAGTTAAGGTCTATTAGCCCTGGATATATTGATCCCATATCCTTTCTTTCTGAATTTAACATACGAGGCTATTAACGGAGTCTGAATGCGAAGTTCGGTTGCTCCTAAGTTATTTGATATTCATTAGCCTCCAAGCTAATCCTGAATACCTATCAGTTATGAGATCATGTTCCTCCTAATCCTTTTTAATGTCAATTAAAAATTCATCTTAACTCAAGTATGAACTAATTACATATTTCAACTTAAAAGTTGCATTTAGGTAAGAATAGAAATCAGTTCCCTTTAAATCCATCCAAGGAAAATTGAATAATTCCAAATCAAGAAATAACATTATATTTCCAATTTAATCAACAATATCAAACTGATATAGTCATTAAAATATCACACTTGTATTTGTATTCATCAATCCATACATTTTCCAGTCCAAATGACTGGACTTTGTTTATATTAAACAATGTTACAACACAAAGATAGAAGAATGTACTTTCTTCTTTTCACAATTCCTCGTAGAGGAATAATAACTAACAAATACAATTCATGTTTAGACAATCAAAGAAGTATAAGAAAATAGCCATGTCTTTGTTTTACTCAAATTCCATCTACAAAATTACTTGCACGGGTCAGTTCATTGAACTGAGCATATTAAGCACTTGTCATTAAAATGAGGTGCTTCAAATTAACTGTCTCAATAAAAGAACCCTGCTTTTATGAAACGTTAATAAGAACATCAATCAAGAATTAAGCATAAAAAAGAATGAACAGCATGACAACTGAACCATCTAAATACCATCCCAATCAGTCAAAGGATTTCTGTCCTATGTCCCACATAACCATTACAAGATGCAATTTCCTTCGACAGTTCCAGATTATAACATTTGTAAGAACTAGGAATACAAGTAAAAACATACTGCTGTTATAATCATAACTGCTATCCCTTCCCTTTCCTTACATTAGTAATAAATGCAAAGGATAAAGTCTAACTGAAATGTAAACCAATTACTTTCCTTTCAGTTCATGCATCTCCTTTGATTTCAAGCAATCAAGTACAAATGAGAAAAGCAAACAACAATAATATAGATTCTTAAACCTAAGCAATACAAAATTCGTTCTTAAACGATTACAGATTTCCAACTGTATGAGAGAAGAAATGATCATTATTCCAAGTTATCCATCCACATTCCTATTCCTTTCCTCATGCCTGTACTAAAAATTGAATCCAAATGAGACATCAAATCAAGATAACAGTTTAGAGTGAAATTTACAAAATTCATTCAGAATTCACTTTCCAGCAGCAAAGAATAATTCCATTCATATTCAGCTTTAAATAAAGACAAGGAAGAATTTATTATCCATATCAATACTCCCTTTCAAGCAGGCACATACGAATACCAAAAACAAGTTGGTAAAACATGTATCCATCATAGAACAAGCATTATAAAGAATGCATACTATGTACCTACTGTACTAAAAGATTTCATACTTCTTTTACTGTATTCTAACCAAAAAAATAGTTATATAGTCACTTAATCAATTATCCACATGACTTTCTATATCCATGAACGCATACAATTCATAATTAACAATTTGCACATTGCTGTTACCTACAGCAAGCCCAATCCGGATGTACAGTGAAGCTCTAGTGCTAGTTCCAATATTCAAACATCAAGAGAGAAAAGAAATTCATCCCTGTAACTATTTTAATAAGAAAACATCCATTTTCTTCAAGCATAACAAGAATCACCTAGTCGATTTCATTATTTTTATTTTTTGAATGACAGTGCAAAATTAGAGATCCCACGAAACATTTCAACCTTCCATTTGTACAGAAGAAAACAACACTCAGAATAATAATCTAAATACCACTGTCACTTCTATCAAGCTGAACCTATAAAGTTCAATAAATCCCCACTTAACATTTCTTCAAAATTTAAAACAGCAGAGGAAGAAGAACTCGTTTCTTATTAATTTCAGAAAAGAAACGATGCCAAAACCAACTCG
>CM034153.1:392784006-392806506 GCA_019776745.2 Taxus chinensis
AGTTTTCAAACTAATCCTGAATACCTTCCAATTAGATTTCGTGTTTATCTAAATCTTTTTAATGTCAATTCAAAATTCATCTTAACCCAAGTATGAACTAATTACACATTTCAACGTAAAAGTTGCATTCAGGTAAAGAATAGATGTTATTTCCTTTTAAATTCATCCATTAACATTTGAATAATTCCAAGTCAAGGAATAATGTTATATTCTCAAACTTATTCAACAATATCAAACTGATACAGTTATTGAAAATATCACACTTTTACTTGTATTCATCCATCAGATTTACAATCTGTACATTTGATAGTCCAAATGACTGGACTTTGTTTATATCAAACAACATTACAACTCATAAAGATAGAAGAATGTAACTTCTTCCTTTCTTATTTCCTCATGGAGGAGTAATAGCTATCAATACTATCCATCTTCAGTTAATCAAAGAAGTATCAGAAAACAACCATGTCTTCATTTATACTCAAGTTCATCTACAAAATTACTTGCACGGGTCAGTTCATTGAACTGAGCATATTAAGCACTTGTCATTAAAATGAGGTGCTTTTAATTAACTGTCTCAATAAAAGAACCCTGCTTTTATGAAACGTTAATATGAACATCATTCCAGAATTAAATACCAAAAAGGATGAACAACATATCAACTTAATCATCTAATTACCATCCCAATCGGTCAAAGGATTACTGTCCTCTTTCCGAATACTTATAACAAGAAGTAATTTCCTTCAAACATTTCCAAATTACAAACATCCGTAAGAACTGAAAATACAATTATGCAACTGTTGTTCTAACATAATGCTATCAATTCCTTTCCCCTACATTAGTTAGAGGAAGATTCACAATTAGATTTTAAATAAAACTTCCAGCAGAACCATTTTCCTTTCCCTTCATACAACTTGTCTAATCTCAAACAATCAAACGCTGAAGAGAAAAGTAAACAGCAATTTAAATACAAATGCTTAACCCAAGCAGTACGAAATTCGTTCCATAACAATTATAGATTTCCAACTGTATGAGAGAAAATGATCATTAATTCAATTATCCATTCACACTCTCTTTCCTTTCCTCATAACTGTACTAGAAATTTTAATTCAAACGTGATATCAATCAATGATAACAGTCCAAAGAGAAATGAACGAAAATCAATAATCGAATAAAAGGGAGAAAGATCATATCACCTCTTCTTACTGTCTATCCAAATACCTCTTATTTAGATCAGACATACTCCAATAGTATAATTCATTCAGAGTAGTATATTCAGTAATTGAAAACTACTATTACCTTTCCAAAAAGTTGACGAGAGTTCATTACAACTGGTCTATAAACATTAGTACCAAAAGAACCTATAAATGCAATCATTTCTCTTAAAACATTTCACTCTACAGACATTCACATCTAGATATAGACAAGTAAGAATGCACATCTAGTTTTATCAGCTACTGTTTCATCATTGAAAAACTATTACATTTCAGCTAGACTTGAACAACATGAATGTACAGCCAGCTATAAAATTATGAGCTTCCTCATAATAAAAAAAAAAAGAATCACTTTCCAAACATTAAAAGTAAGAATTCCACTTCAATTCAGCCTTGATGAAACAACAAGAAATCTAAAGGGCAGTTCGTATAGGTATACATTCACATATTTATGCAAATAATTCATCATCCAATCCAAAGAAGACTAAAATAGTGATACTCTTAATCTATTTGGTAAATATCCAAATATATCAGTTCCAGAAATCAAGAATTAATTCTTTTAAACAAAGTCTTTCATGGAATTCAATCAAACACGATGCTTTTTAATCATTTTAAAAAGGAAGTGAATAAAATGATTACTTACAAGCCCACTGTTCAAAAGTATTTATATTCAATGCATTGTATACTCTCAAGAAAATAACTCAATTAGTTCCATCTATTATTTCATTTTCTACAAAAACCATTCACGTCTTTTTCAGAAAAACAATCTCCTTATCAGTATTGTTTACATAAGACCAAATCCATAATACACAATAAAATCCACTTTACCATTAGCTTCAGATTTCCAACAACAAAAGAGAAACATAGTTCATTAATAGTTGTATAAGAAAAACACTCATTTTCTTCAAAACCCAAGAATACTCAAGTCGTATTCATTCATATAATGACTGTTCAACCAGACATAAAAATCATCTCATCCTCTTATTTTCACAAGGATGCACAGAACTCAGAATTGCTATTCACACAGCTAAAGTATTCATAAGCACAAACTCATAAAATAAAGAATGAATACCCAACACTGTCGAAATGAATCCACACAACAAGGGCAGTATTATTTGACTCAATCATTATGCAAAAGAATGCTCAAACCGCATACAGCAAAAGAAAAACGACTCAACTCAAAATCATCTCAACGTAACAGCCAAATCAAATAACCAAAACCCCCATCATAAGAGCAGGGTTGTTTTAATGAGACGATTAAACAAAAGCAAGCGGTTTAAGGAGAAGGGCTTAACATGCCTGTTAATTTTTCTTGTGGCTCGAAGAAAACCGCGCCCACTAGAGCTATTTTTCTCCACGACGACAGCAGTAAAGCTTTCCAAACAATCCACTAACTTCCACAGGCTCCAAAAATAGCCTAGCTTTCCAAGAACAGAGATAATAACCAAAAATAACAGCAGGTTCGACAGAACCATGGAGAAACAAAATGCAGAGCAACTAAAATCCAATTGCACACAATAACAAACAAATTTCCTTTTTCCTCTATCCTCTTTCCAAGGTGAGCTGGTCGCTAAGACCAATGCCATTGAATGCATTAAATGCATTACTTTTCCTCATTCCTCATGCCACCGCCGAATCAGGTTGGCGAGTTTCTAATTTCAAATTTTTGCATGCAATTCATGGTTTAGTTTCTAAGCTAGTTGGATGCCTCCAACTTTCCCTTGTTCCCTGCCAAACTTGGCGCTGCAACCTGTAAGGAATTCATTTACTGTCCCATTAAATTTCTTACCTTCCTCCCCTTATCCTTTCCATCCACATGGGTCTATGCGTCCCCTTCCTTAGGTTAGGATTAGTCTAGGATTTTAATAGTCCATATCTAGGTCATTTGCCTAGTTCATGGGTTAATGGAATTTATATCTATTTTCTCCCTTATGAAATCTAAAATCCATATAGGATAGTAGTTAGGGTATAAGATAAAACTTAGGGGTAGGTTAGGGTTTAATCCCCTAATATTTAATTAACTAGTTTCCATATCAAGTCTTTCCGCCTGACAGTCATATTCAACATTAAGCCGGAAATTTAGTCCTAAGTTCCACATACCTGTACCACTTGCATCTAGGCCCTTATCACCTTAAGCGGTCTAGCGTTATAACGGTGTGTGGTTCTCGAACCTTTTTCGTTGGCATCTACGTACCAGATATTCATACTAGAAATTAGGTGCTACAACATTTATATCAACCTTCAATCTAGTTTAAAAGTAAATCGACAAGTGATCATAAGAAGGCCACAACATACCTTAGATCAATGGAATTAATTCAAGGTGTGCTGTCAATCAACAAATAGAGTTCATCAATCATACGACAAGTCTGTTGTCTCATTAGCAATCACACAAGCAATAATAACTTCTGTCCCAAGTATCAAGTTATAGCAAACAAGGGTCCAGATCAGCAACACATTCCTCTAAGATCAAAAGATGTGTCTTAACATATTTATCTTCATTTCAGCAGTTACAACATTATGAAAAGTAATTACCATGATAACTTACAAAAATCAAGGCGTTACATTCCTCCCTTCTTAAAGAATCATCGTCCCGATGATCAAATTAACCAATTCAAGGAGTTTCTAGGACAAAATTCAGTTATTGTCCTTCCATTCATAAGTTCATACCAAAAACAGATTCACTCTTTAAAACAAGTGTTTTAAGATAACTGTAAAATAGACCAATAATTGTCTAAATTTGGTAGAATTATCAGTTTTTTGAATTTCAATTTCGATCAAACAAGTATGGAAAAGCAGATCTCATTTCTTCGAGATTTTCCCAAGTTGCACTTTCTTCGCTAAACTTAGTCCCACTGGACCTTACATTGATTCACTTCACGATTTCTTAAGCACAACTGGCGAGTTCCCAGCACTCGAATGGGCTTAATCACGATTATTCCTGGGTCTTGGACCTGCAAGGAATTCCAATTCAGCACATGTGATAAATCTGTTACGTATTTCTTAAGCAAAGAAATATGAAAAACATCATGCATTTGTGATAAAGCAGGAGGTAATGCTAGACGATAAGCTACAGGGTTGATTATTTCAACAATTTCAAAAGGTCCCACGTAACGTGGCGACAACTTGGCAGCCTTGCCAAAAGTTATTGAGCTCTTTTTCGGCTTAACCCAAAGAAAGACCTTCTCACCAAGTTTATAATTCCTATCAACCCGCTTTAAGTCTGCATAACTCTTCTGCCTATTGGCAGCCTCCTTTAGATGTTCCCGAATCATTTTGATTTGTTGTTCCATTTCCTTGAGGATTTCTAGCCCAATTACCTCTCTGTCCTCTACGTTGTCCCAGCTAACAGGGGTTCTGCATTTTCTTCCATACAATGCTTCAAAGGGCACCATTTTTAAAGAGGCGTGGTATGTATTATTGTAGGAAAATTCAACCAGCGGAAGGTATTCCTCCCATTTATACTGTTGGTCCATGCAATACATTCTTAACATGTCCTCTAAAACTTGATTGACTCTCTCGGTCTGTCTATCTGTCTCTAGATGATATGCAGAGCTGAAGTTTAATTTAGTTCCCAAGGCCGCATTAAGCGTTTGCCAAAACCTTGATGTCATCCTCGGATCTCTGTCTGATATGATCAATTCAGGTATTCCATGCAATCTGAAAATTTCATGTACAAATCTTCTTGCTAATACTGGTGCATCGTCTTTCAAATTACCAGCAATGAAGTGTGCCACTTTGGTTAATTTGTCGACGACAACCAGGATGATATCATGCTTATTCCTTGACATAGGCAATCCTTGAACAAAATCCATCGTTATCACTTGCCATTTGTACTGTGGAATGTTGTGGGGATACAATAATCCAGCGGGATGCATATGTTCCACCTTAACATGCTGACATTCCAAGCAGTGTGTTACAAATTCCACCACATCCTTTTTCATTCCCTTCCAAAAGTATTGCTTCTTAAGATCAGCAAGCATTTTCGTAATGCCAGGGTGTCCAGAAAAAGGTGAATTATGAAATTCAGTTAACAATTTCCTTCTTAAATCATTTGCCAAAGGTATATATACCCTGTTTTCGAACCTCAGAATTCCTTCATTATCAAAACGAAATCCTTTATACCTCACATCCTTTGGATCTGCAGCAAGTGCTGTTTTAACTTGCTGGAAATAAGGATCTGATTCCAAGGCATCTTTCACCTCATCCTTAAACTGAGTTCTTAACGTTATAAGAGCAGAGATATGCTTCCTTCGACTCAGAGCATCTGCCACTCTATTTTCCTTGCCTTTGATGTAGCTTATATCAAAATCATACTGAGACAGAAATTCTAACCATCTTCGTTGTCTTGCATTCAAATTTGGCTGAGTAAAAATATACTTCAACCCCAGATGGTCAGTTTTTAACTCAAAAGGTTTGCCTAAAAGGTAATGCCTCCACATTTGAAGTGCATGTACAATGGCAGCAAGCTCTAGGTCGTGTGGAGCATAATTCTGTTCATGTAACTTAAGCTTTCTGCTTTCATAAGCTATAACATGGTTATTCTGTAATAGAATACCTCCAAGGCCTTCTCCCGATGCATCCGTTACAACCATAAAATTTCCATTTGGATCTGGTACAGTTAAAATAGGTGCTGTAGTTAACTGTTCCTTTAAATTTTTAAAGGCAGATTCACATTTGTCAGTCCAGACAAATTTCTTATCCTTCTTTTGCAGTGAAGTGATTGGGGCAGAAATTTTTGAAAAATCCTTAACGAACTTTCTATAATATCCTGCCAAGCCCATGAAGCTTCTTACTTCATGCACGTTCTTAGGCGCAGGCCACTCGGTTATAGCTGCGATCTTTGAAGGGTCTACAACTATTCCATTCTTGCTTATAACGTGTCCCAAATAATGCACCTCTGCATCATAAAAGGAACATTTAGATAGTTTACCATACAACTTCCTCTTTCTTAAAACTTCCAGCACTACCCTTAAATGTTCTTAGTGCTCTTCGACATTTTTAGAGTATATAACAATGTTGTTTAAGAATACAAGCACAAACTTGTCTAGGTATTCTTGAAAAATATTGTTCATCAGATTCATGAAGGTGACAGATTCATCAAGGTGTTACCTTTTGGGTTGACAAATGCACCTGCCGCCTTCATGAATCTGATGAACAATATTTTTCAAGAATACCTAGACAAGTTTGTGCTTGTATTCTTAGACAACATTCTTATATAATCTAAAAATGTCGAAGAGCACCAAGAACATCTAAGGATAGTGCTGGAAATTTTAAGAAAGAGGAAGTTGTATGGTAAACTGTCTAAATGTTCCTTTTATGATACAGAGGTGCATTATTTGGGACACGTCATAAGCAAGAATGGAATAGTTGTTGACCCTTCAAAGATTACAGCTATAACTGAGTGGCCTGCGCCTAAGAACGTGCACGAAGTGAGGAGCTTCATGGGCTTGGCTGGATATTATCAAAAGTTCGTTAAGGAATTTTCAAAAATTGCTGCCCCAATCACTTCACTGTAAAAGAAGGATAAGAAATTTGTCTGGACAGACAAATGTGAATCTGCCTTTAAAAATTTAAAGGAACAGTTAACTACAACACCAATTTTAACTGTACCTGATCAAAATGGAAATTTTATGGTTGTAACGGATACCTCAGGAGAAGGCCTTGGAGGTATTCTGTTATAGAATAACCATGTTATAGCTTATGAAAGCAGAAAGCTTAAGTTACATGAACAAAATTATGCTCCACACGACCTAGAACTCGCTCCCATTGTTCATGCACTTCAAATGTGGAGGCATTACCTTTTAGGCAAGCCTTTTGAGTTAAAAATAGACCAGTTGGGGCTGAAGTATATTTTTACTCAGCCAAATCTGAATGCAAGGCAGTGAAGATGGTTAGAATTTATGTCTCAGTATGATTTTGATATAAGCTACATCAAAGGAAAGGAAAATAGAGTGGCAGATGCTCTGAGTCCAAGGAAGCATATCTCTGCTCTTATAATGGTAAGAACACAGTTTAAGGATGAGGTGAAAGATGCCTTGGAATCAGATCCTTATTTCCAACAAGTCAAAACAACACTTGCTACAGATCCAAATGATGTCAGGTATAAAGGATTCCGTTTTGACAATGAAGGAATTATGAGGTTTGAAAACAGGGTATATATACCTTTGGCAAATGACTTAAGAGGGAAATTGTTAACTGAATTTCATAATTCACCTTTTTCTAGACACCCTGGCATTACAAAAATGCTTGCTGATCTTAAGCAGCAATACTTCTGGAAGGGAATGAAAAAGGATGTGGTGGAATTTGTAACACACTGCTTAGAATGTCAGCGTGTTAAGGTGGAACATATGCATCCCACAGGATAATTGTATCCCCACAGCATTCCGCAGTACAAATGGCAAGTGATAACAATGGATTTCGTTCAAGGATTGCCTATGTCAAGAAATAAGCATGATATTATCCTGGTTGTAGTCGACAAATTGACCAAAGTGGCACACTTCATTGCTTGTAATTTGAAAGACAATGCACCAGTGTTAGCAAGAAGATTTGTACATGAAATCTTCAGATTTCATAGAATACCGAAATTAATCATATCAGACAGAGATCCGAGGATGACATCAAGGTTTTGGCAAATGCTTAATGTGGCCTTGGGAACTAAATTAAACTTCAATTCTGTATATCATCCGGAGACGGATGGATAGACTGAGAGAGTTAATCAAGTTTTAGAGGACATGTTAAGGATGTATTGCATGGACCAGCAGTATAAATGGGAGGAATACCTTCCGCTGGTTGAATTTGCCTACAATAATACATACCATGCCTCTTTAAAAATGGCACCCTTTAAAGCATTGTATGGAAGAAAATGCAAAACCCCTGTCAGCTGGGACAGCATTGAGGACAGAGAGGTAATTGGGCCAGAAATCTGTACAGAAATGGAACAGCAAATCAAAATGATTAGGGAACATCTAAAGGAGGCTACCAATAGGTAAAAGAGTTATGCAAACTTAAAGCGGGTTGATAGGAATTATAAACTGGGAGAGAAGGTCTTTCTTCGGGTGAAGCCGAAAAAGAGATCGATAACTTTTGGCAAGGCTGCCAAGTTGTCGCCACGATACGTGGGACCTTTTGAAATTGTTGGAATAATCAACCCTGTAGGTTATCGTCTAACATTACCTCCTACTTTGTCTCAAATGCATGATGTTTTTCATATTTCTTTGCTTAAGAAATACGTGACAAATTTATCACATGTGCTGAATTAGAATTCCTTACAGGTCCAAGACCCAGGAATAATCGTGGTTAAGCCCATTCGAGTGCTGGGAAATCGCTAGTTGTACTTAAGAAATCATGAAGTGAATCATTGTAAGGTCTAGTGGGACCAGTTCAGCGAAGAAAGTGCAACTTGGGAAAATCTCAAAGAAATGAGATTTACTTTTCCACATTTGTTTGATCGAATTTGAAATTCGAAAAACTGATAATTCTACCAAATTTAGACAATTATTAGTCTATTGTACAATTGTCTTAAAACAATGTTTTTAAGAGTGAATCTGTTTTTGATATGAACTTATGAATGGAAGGACAATAACTGAACTTTGTCCTAGGAACTCCTTGATTTGGTTAATTTGATCATCGGGATGATGATTCTTTAAGAAGGGAGGAATGTAACGCCCTGATTTTCGTAATTTATCTTGGTGATTATTTTTCATAATGTTGTAACTGCTGAAATGAAGGCAAACATATTAAGATATATTTTTTATCTTAAGGGAATGTGTTGCTAATCTGGATTCTTGCATACTGTAATTTGTTTACATGGGACAACAGTTATTATTGCTTGTATGTTTGCTGATGTAACGACAAATTTGTCATATGCTTGCTGAACTCTATTTGCTGATTGACAGCACACCTTGAATCAATTCCATTAATCCAAGGTATGTTGTGGCCTTCTTATAATCGCTTCGTCGATTTACTCTTAAACCGGACTGAAGGTTGATATAAATGTGCAACACCTGATTTCAGGTATGAATAGCTAGCACGTAGATGCCAACGGAAAAGCTTCGATTCCCGAACCATGCACTATTGAAACATGAAACCTCGTAAGGCGATAAATGCCTGGATGCGGGTGGCTCAAGCATGTTTAACGTGGGATGAAACGTCTTGCATAACACTGAATTTTTGATGAAAATAGACCTAAGTTCTATTAACCTAAGAACTAGGTGGTGACCTAGGTTTGAACACTATTGTTAATCCTAAACTAATCCTAACCTAAGGAAGGGGACGCACAGACCCATGGGAAAGGATAAGGATGGAAGGAAATTTAATGGCATTGAATGAAGGTCCTTACATGGACAGCGCCAGTTTGGCGAGAACAGGGAAAAGCTAGAGGTATCTAGTTTGTTATGGAACTAAACTCTGTTTGCATGCAAAAATTTGAATTTGGAAGTTCGCCAACCCAAGTCAGCGGTGGCGTGAGGAAATAGAAAAAGGCAGAGCCTTTAATGCATTCAATTTTCTTGGTCATCGTGACCAGCCCACCTTGGAAAGAGTATGGAGGAATTTTTTTGGTTGTTTATTGTGTTGTTCGGATTTTTGGGAAGTTTCTCTTCATTTGGTTTTTCTTGGTTCAGTCGAACCAGTTGTGATTGGTTGTTATCTCTATTTCTTGGGAAATTGAAGGCTATTTTTGAGCCTGTAGCAAAAGGTGATTGTTGGGAAAACTTGTCGCTGTCGCCGGGGAAGGAAATACCTTTAGTAGATGCAGTTTTCTTCGAGCATTCGAGGAAGAATACTAGGCATGTTAAGCCCTTCTCTTTAAAACTCTTACTTTGCTTAAAAGTCTCATTAAAACAACCCTGCTCTTCTGATGAAGGGGGGTTTTGGGTTTAGTTGATTGTTGTCATGACTGATATGATTTGGGTTTAGTCGATTTTGCTATTATGTTGGAAATGATTTGGGTAGAATCATTTTCTTATTGTTGTGATTTGAACTGTCTTTGCATATTTCCTTGAGTTGGAAATACAACCTTGCTGTGTTGGTTTGCTCGACAGTATTGGGAAATTCATTCTTTTTACTATGTTAGTGTGCTTATTGCTGTGCGAGTTGTTTGACGTTGTTTCTATATTGAAATTTGACGAAATAAGTTCCTCTTCCTTCTGCTATTTTAGATTCTGAAGGAAATGATAAATGGGTTTTATTGAGCATTATGAGCTCGGTTGATGGAAGTGATAGTCTTATTCTATATGTTGTGCTTTCTCTTTTGTAAAAGAAATGGATGAATGTGACTTGGGTATTCGTGAAAGTTGGAGAAAGTATCTGTTTTTCTTCTCAACTTATGAATGATTATATTTTCTCCTTGCTATGATTGGGAAGTTGATTTTGTTGTGTCTTATTGATGCAGTTTGATCTTCCAGTTTAGACTGTAGTTATGATTACAAGAACTTGGTTTTGTATTTCTTGTGCAAATAAATGGAGAAATGCATGGGAACTGGCTTGTTGTTTGAGTCTGTCTTGACTGTACCAAGCTTACGTATTTAATACCCTATGCGGGTTTGCCTTGATAGAGGTGTTGATATATGATTATTGTATTTTGAAGTTCTGTACATCATTGAAATCATAGGTAGAATGCTGTTTATTGATTTAAATGTTAATCGAGATGGAAACTTGAACTTGATCTGGGCATTCTTTTCATATGGTATATTGAATAAAATTTGTGCATGATGTGCGAGTTGGTTTTGGCATCGTTTATTTTCTGAAATTAATAGGAAACGAGTTCTTCTTCCTCTGCTGTTTTAAATTTTGAAGAAATGTTAAGTGGGGATTTATTGAACTTTATAGGTTCAGCTTGATAGAAGTGACAGTGGTATTTAGATTATTTTTCTGAGTGTTGTTTTCTTCTGTACAAATGGAAGGTTGAAATGTTTCGTGGGATCTCTAATTTTGCACTGTCATTCAAAAAAAAAATGAAATGAAATCGACTGAGTGATTCTTGTTATGCTTGAAGAAAATGGATGTTTTCTTATTAAAATAGTTACAGGGATGAATTTCTTTTCTCTCTTGTTGTTTGAATACTGGAACTAGCACTAGAGCTTCACTGTACATCCGGATTGGGCTTTCTGTAGGTAACAGCAATGTGCAAATTGTTAATTATGAACTGTATGCGTTCATGGATAGAGAAAGTCATGTGGATAATTGATTAAGTGACTGTATAACTGTTTGTTCGGTTAGAATACAGTAAAAGAAGTATGAAATCTTTTAGTACAGTAGGTACATAGTATGCATTCTTTATAATGATTGTTCTATGATGGATACATGTTTTACCAACTTGTTTTTGGTATTCGTATGTGCCTACTTGAAAGGGAGTATTGATATGGATAATAAATTCTTCCTTGTCTTTATTTAAAGCTGAATATGAATGGAACTATTCTTTGCTACTGGAAAGTGAATTCTAAATGGATTTTGTAAGTTTCACTCTGAACTGTTATCTTGATTTGATGTCTCGTTTGGATTCAATTTTCAGTACAGGCATGAGGAAAGGAATAGGAATGTGAATGGATAACTTGGAATAATGATCATTTCTTCTCTCATACAGTTGGAAATCTATAATCATGTTATGGAATGAATTTTGTATTGCTTAGGTTTAAGCATCTATATTATTGTTGTTTGCTTTTCTCATCTGTACTTGATTGCTTGAAATCAAAGGAGATGCATGAACTGAAAGGAAAGTAATTGGTTTACATTTCAGTTAGACTTTATCCTTTACATTTATTACTAATGTAAGGAAAGGGAAGGGATAGCAGTTATGATTATAACAGCAGTATGTTTTTACTTGTATTCCTAGTTCTTACAAATGTTGTAATCTGGAACTGTCGAAGGAAATTGCATCTTGTAATGGTTATGTGGGAAATAGGACAGAAATCCTTTGACTGATTGGGATGGTATTTAGATGGTTCAGTTGTCATGCTGTTCATCTCTTTTTGATGCTTAATTCTTCATTGATGTTCATATTAACGTTTCATAAAAGCAGGGTTCTTTTATTGAGACAGTTAATTTGAAGCACCTCATTTTAATGACAAGTGCTTAATATGCTCAGTTCAATGAACTGACCCGTGCAAGTAATTTTGCAGATGGAATTTGAGTAAAACAAAGACATGGTTGTTTTCTGATACTTCTTTGATTGTCTGAAGATGAATTGTATTTGTTATCTATTATTCCTCTATGAGGAATTGTGAAAAGAAGAAAGTACATTCTTCTATCTTTGTGTTGTAACATTGTTTAATAGAAACAAAGTCCAGTCATTTAGACTGGAAAATGTATGTGTAAATGGATTGATGAATACAAATACAAGTGTGATATTTTTAATGACTATATCAGTTTGATATTGTTGATTAAATTGGAAATATAATGTTATTTCTTGATTTGGAATTATTCAATTGTCCTTGGATGGATTTAAAAGGAACTGATTTCTATTCTTACCTAAATGTAACTTTTAAGTTGAAATGTGCAATTAGTTCATACTTGGGTTCAGATGAATTTTTAATTGAAATTAAAAAGGATTAGGAGGAACATGATCTCATAACTGATAGGTATTCAGGATTAGATTGGAAGCTAAGGAATATCAAATAACTTAGGAGCAACCGAACTTCGCATTCGGACTCCGTTAATAGCCTCGTATGTTAAATTCAGAAAGAAAGGATATGGGATCAATATATCTAGGGCTAATAGACCTTAACTATGTAAGGTTAAGGAGAATAAATGAATACATTTATTGAGAATTAGACCTCGTTTAAATGACGTCTAATAAGCTGGAATTCTGAATTTGGTTACAGTTGTGAAAAACTTGGTTAAGTTTAATAGGTTAAACTTATTACGTCTGTCGGTAATGGGCTGCTTAATCCAATGATTAAGAAAAGAACCAAGCAGAGAAAATGCAACCCTTCAGTATGAAGGACAAGATGCATAGCAAGCTAGAAGACGGATTTAGTCTCTCTTAGCTACATATAACTGTAACAGGAATGATGATAAAGGATCAGCATGGTTGCTGAAAGTTGATTTTAAATATTAAGATCATATCCAAATCACTTGAGCTGGATGTGTACTCTCGATGAGAGGATTCCGTAGGACATTGACATACGCCAGCTACAGCAAGGTGTCTTCATGAAGGCAGGGCCTTCATGACGACACAATGTTATAGCTGACATATTACAATGCCCTCCCGAATTAAATCATCAAGATTACATAAGCTGAATATTAAGATCTTGGTTGGGGATAGGAGCATGATCACGTATACGGAGTGACTCCGGAGGACTAAAGATAACTAGACACACGGAGTCATTTAGGAACGACATCGTATGTCTGCGTATCTTTAGTTACCATGAGTGCCTTCCTATACTCGTTCATATTGCTAGTTGGAGTTAGAATTTGACCTTATTTTGGAAGGACTGGTAGGAACCAGGAAAGACCATTCTAGATAACAGGTGAAGTGAGGTGAAGGACATATTCCATTGGTGTGTATCACATCTGGGAATATGATCATGCAAAGCATGTGAAAATCTTTGGCTAAAGTATCGCAAGTGCTGGTTGCGTTGTCCTAATCACCTAATTTAAGATGCAGGATTTCAGATGAATATCAGTAATAGATATTCAGATAGGCGTCTTAAATGGATCACTTCGATAACTGAAAATGGTAAAGAGAACCTTGTATATATATTATACTATGCATGAATGAACATGAAGGATCGGTAGTTTCCGAGTCATGAAATGAGAGATCGTTGAAACTCCGAGCCATGAAAATGGGAGATCGGTAGTTCTTCGAGTCATTTACACCGGCATATGGAATCTGTTATATGATTGAATGGCACTGAATGTGTGTTCCATATTGCAAATATGTGAACAAGGAACATTAGTTTTAAAAGGAAATTGTGTGTTCCAAACTGCATTGTTTGGGTAGAGAACAATTATTAAAACTTGAACGTGTGTTTGAATTATATAATTCATAACAGAGAACATTTTATAAAAAAAAAAAAAAAAAAAAAATTCCCTTGTTCTAGTATCTTAAAATAGGGATGTTACATCTTGGTATCAGAGCTGAAGGTTGCAGCTCTTAGACCTAATGAGTCCACGATATTAATAAGGTTTACATTTTCTTATTGAACAGAAAATGGTCAGAACAAGAGGGAATGCTGCGAATAACCCGTTACAGGGTGGAGAAACAACTACTGCTCAAAAGTTGGATGATATCCTTGCTGCCCTACTAGATACGAGAGATCATTTGACTGTTCTGGAACAGTAGTCAATGGACAATGAAGAGGAGGAAGATGAAGCTGATATAAATGATCAGCTACCTCCTGTGGACAACATCAACAGAGGGAATCCGGGTGTTGATAATAATAATGTAATTGCTCCTAATCATCCTGAAAATAAAAGGGCAAGATTAGCAGCTCAACTTACAAATGATATAAAGAGAATAAGTCCTCCAAAGTTTGATGGAACAACCCTTGGGGATGGAGCTGAGAACTGGCTCAGTGAAATGGAGAAATACTTTACAATAAGAAACTTCTCCAAAGAGACCAAAGTGATATGGGGAGCATATCATCTTTCTCATGAAGCATCATCATGGTGGGACAACCGTAAGGTTGAGTTGAATATTGTCAAATCAGACATAACTTGGGATCAATTTAAGGGTTATTTTAGGCAACGATGGCTTCCTCAACTCTATTTTGATAGGAAAATGACTGAATTTCAGAACTGGTCGCAAGGAAGGATGTCGGTGACAGAATAATAGGAAGGGTTTACTAAACTCCTTAAGTATGTGCTGCAGTACCAAGTTGACGAGAAGTTCAGAATATGAAAATTCATAATGGGACTGAATCCCATCATTGGTGGTGAAGTGCATGTCCATGGCCCAACCACCATGGAAGGAGTTGTCGAAAAGGTAATTAGACAGGAACAGAAATTGAGAGTAATTTCTGCTCATAGGGAAGAGATAAGGAAGAAGATTCCCAATTCTTCTTCATCTCTCACACCAAAAAGGGGACCTTCGAAAAGGTTTGGTGTGAAAAACAAGATTGTTGTGGATAACAACAAGAAATCTGTGATGAACAAACCTGTAAATAGTATGCGGAACAGCTTCACAAAAGTTAGTGACAATGGACAAAAGTCCTATGGGAGCCAGAATGATAACTTCAAAGCTGGTAACAAATTTGAGCCTAGAAAAGGGCCAGTTGGAGGATGCTTCAACTGTGGAAAGGACCACTATGCGAATCACTGTCCTCTGAAGAAGGATGATTGCAATCAGCAGCATAGGATACACGCTGCAGTGGCTAACAGACAAGCTGAAAAGCAAGTTACGCCTATAGAAGTTTCGGGTAAGTTATTTGGTACACCTGTAGTCATACTTTTTGATACTGGAGCTACTGAATGCTTTATTTCTGCTAAACTCGCATTGAAATTAAAAAGAAAGGCGGAACGAATGGATAAAAAATGGACAGTGCATTATGGGAATAATGTTGTCCATATAGTCAAAATGTGTCTTTTTGGGGCAATTCTTGACTTACCCAGTTTCTCCATCGAAGTTGACCTGTATGTCGCTCCTTTAGGATCATATGATATCATTATTGGAGTTAACTGGTTGGATGAACATAAGGCAAAGGTCGACTGTTATGAAAAACAAATTTGTTGTTTTCATGACCTGCAGAAAGTAGCAGTCATTCAAGGTGTAAAATGTGAAGTTCTAGTTAGGAAACTGACAGCTATGCAACTAAAAAGGGCTAAAAATAGAGGCTGCACCTTGTATGCAGTAAAAAAGACAGAAAATGCTGAGGAAGATAATGATTTCATGGAAAGATATCCATTGTTAAGGGGATTCAGTGATGTGTTTCCGGAGGAATTTCTGGGTCTTCCACCCAAACGAGAGTTTGACTTTGCAATAGAAATAAAACCGGGAACTGAACCCATATCTAAGGCACCTTATAGAATGACCACCATCGAGTTGGTAGAGCTAAAGGCTTAGTTACAAGAACTTTTGACTAAGGGGCTGATAAGACCGAGCGTCTCACCTTGGGGAGCGCCAGTAATTTTTGTAAAGAAAAAGGATGGCACATTGAGGCTGTGCATTGATTACAGAGTGCTGAACAAGGAAACTATTAAAAATCGATACCCACGTCCTAGGATTGATGATCTATTTGATCAGATGCGAGGAGCATCAGTCTATTCATAAATAGATCTTCGATCTGGGTATCATCAGCTGAGAATAAAGGAAGAAGATATTCATAAAACAACTTTTAGAATAAGGTACGGGCATTATGAGTTCACTGTGTTACCTTTTGGGTTGACCAATGCACCTGCCGCCTTCATGAATCTGATGAACAATATTTTTCAAGAATACTTAGACAAGTTTGTGCTTGTATTCTTAGACGACATTCTTATATACTCTAAAAATGTCAAAGAGCACCAAGAACATCTAAGGATAGTGCTGGAAATTTTAAGAAAGAGGAAGTTGTATGGTAAACTGTCTAAATGTTCCTGTTATGATGCAGAGGTGCATTATTTGGGACACGTCATAAGCAAGAATGGAATAGATGTTGACCCTTCAAAGATTACAGCTATAACTGAGTGGCCTGCGCCTAAGAACGTGCACGAAGTGAGGAGCTTCATGGGCTTGGCTGGATATTATCAAAAGTTTGTTAAGGAATTTTCAAAAATTGCTGCCCCAATCACTTCACTGTAAAAGAAGGATAAGAAATTTGTCTGGACAGACAAATGTGAATCTGCCTTTAAAAATTTAAAGGAACAGTTAACTACAGCACCTATTTTAACTGTACCTGATCAAAATGGAAATTTTATGGTTGTAACGGATGCCTCAGGAGAAGGCCTTGGAGGTATTCTGTTACAGAATAACCATGTTATAGCTTATGAAAGCAGAAAGTTTAAGTTACATGAACAAAATTATGCTCCACACGACCTAGAACTCGCTCCCATTGTTCATGCACTTCAAATGTGGAGGCATTACCTTTTAGGCAAGCCTTTTGAGTTAAAAACAGACCATCTGGGGCTGAAGTATATTTTTACTCAGCCAAATCTGAATGCAAGGAAGTGAAGATGGTTAGAATTTCTGTCTCGGTATGATTTTGATATTAGCTACATCAAAGGCAAGGAAAATAGAATGGCAGATGCTCTGAGTCGAAGGAAGCATATCTCTGCTCTTATAATGGTAAGAACGTAGTTTAAGGATGAGGTGAAAGATGCCTTGGAATCAGATCCTTATTTCTAGCAAGTCAAAACAACACTTGCTGCAGATCCAAAGGATGTCAGGTATAAAGGATTCCGTTTTGACAATGAAGGAATTATGAGGTTTGAAAACAGGGTATATATACCTTTGGCAAATGACTTAAGAGGGAAATTGTTAACTGAATTTCATAATTCACCTTTTTCTGGACACCCTGGCATTACAAAAATGCTTGCTGATCTTAAGCAGCAATCTTCTGGAAGGGAATGAAAAAGGATGTGGTGGAATTTGTAACACACTGCTTAGAATTTCAACGTGTTAAGGCAGAACATATGCATCCCGCAGGATTATTGTATCCCCACAGCATTCCGCAGTACAAATGGCAAGTGATAACGATGGATTTCGTTTAAGGATTGCCTATGTCAAGAAATAAGCATGATATTATCCTAGTTGTAGTCGAAAAATTGACCAAAGTGCCACACTTCATTGCTGGTAATTTCAAAGACGATGCACCAGTGTTAGCAAGAAGATTTGTACATGAAATCTTTAGATTGCATGGAATACCGGAATTAATCATATCAGACAGAGATCCGAGGATGACATCAAGGTTTTGGCAAATGCTTAATGTGGCCTTGGGAACTAAATTAAACTTCAGTTCTGTATATCATCCGGAGACGGATGGACAGACTGAGAGAGTCAATCAAGTTTTCGAGGACATGTTAAGGATGTATTGCATGGACCAGCAGTATAAATGGGAGGAATACCTTCCGCTGGTTGAATTTTCCTACAATAATATATACCATGCCTCTTTAAAAATGGCGCCCTTTGAAGCATTGTATGGAAGAAAATGCAGAACCCCTGTCAGCTAGGACAACGTTGAGGACAGAGAGGTAATTGGGCTAGAAATCCTTATGGAAATGGAACAACAAATCAAAATGATTAGGGAAAATCTAAAGGAGGCTGCCAATAGGCAAAAGAGTTATGCAGACTTAAAGCGGGTTAATAGGAATTATAAATTGGGAGAGAAGGTCTTTCTTCGGGTGAAGCTGAAAAAGAGCTCGATAACTTTTGGCAAGGCTGCCAAGTTGTCGCCACGATACGTGGGACCTTTTGAAATTGTTGAAATAATCAACGCTATAGCTTATCGTCTAGCATTACCTCCTGCTTTGTCTCAAATGCATGATGTTTTTCATATTTCTTTGCTTAAGAAATACGTGACAGATTTATCACATGTGCTGAATTGGAATTCCTTACAGGTCCAAGACCCAGTAATAATCGTGGTTAAGCCCATTCGAGTGCTGGGAACTTGCCAGTTGTACGTAAGAAATCACGAAGTGAATCAATATAAGGTTCAGTGGGACCAGTTCAGCGAATAAAGTGCAACTTGGGAAAATCTTGAAGAAATGAGATATGCTTTTCCACATTTGTTTGATCGAATTTGAAATTCGAAAAACTGGTAATTCTACCAAATTTAGACAATTATTAGTCTATTGTACAGTTGTCTTAAAACACAATTTTTAAGAGTGAATCTGTTTTTGGTATGAACTTATGAATGGAAGGACAATAATTGAACTTTGTCCTAGGAACTCCTTGATTTGGTTAATTTGATCATCGGGACGATGATTCTTTAAGGAGGGAGGAATGTAATGCCCTGATTTTTGTAAGATATCATGGTGATTACTTTCTTAATGTTATAACTGCTGAAATAGAGGCAAACATGTTAAGATATATTTTTGATCTTAAAGGAATGTGTTGCTAATCTGGATTCTTGCATACTATAATTTGTTTACATGGGACAGCAGTTATTGTTGCTGATGTGACGACAAATTTTTCGTATGCTTGCTGAACTCTATTTGCTGATTGACAGCACACCTTGAATCAATTCCATTGATCCAAAGTATGATGTGGCCTTCTTGTGATCACTTTGTCGATTTACTCTTAAACCAGACTGAAGGTTGATATAAATGTGCAGCACCTGATTTCAGGTATGAATAGCTGGCACGTAGATGCCAACGGAAAAGGTTTGATTCCCGAACCATGCACTGTGTAACGCCAGACCCCGTAAGGCGATAAAGGCCTGGATGAGGGTGGCTTAGGCATGTGTAACGTGGGATGAAATGTCCTGCACAGTGTTGAAATTAGATGTCAGTCGAAAAGACTTGACTGGAAATCAATTTGTTAAGTGTTAGGGGGAATTAGATCCTAATCTAACCCTAAGTCCTACCTTATATCCTAACTACTGTCCTAAGTGGATTTTTATATTCTAAATGGTGAAAATGGATCTAAATCCTATTAACCTAAGAACTAGGCGATGACCTAGGTTTGGACACTATTATAAATCCTAAACTAATCCTAACCTAAGGAAGGGGATGCACAAACCCATGGGGGGATGGAAAGGATAAGGATGAATGAAATTTAATGACATTGAATGAAGGTCCTTACATGGACAGCGCCAGTTTGGCGGGAACAGGGAAAAGCTAGAGGTATCTAGTTAGTTATGGAACTAAACTCTCTTTGCATGCAAAATTTGAAATTGGAAGTTCGCCAACCCGAGTCGGCGGTGGCGTGAGAAAATAGGAAAAAGGCAGAGCCTTTAATGCATTTAATTTCTTGGTCTTTGTGACCAGCCCACCTTGGAAAGAGTATGGAGGAATTTTTGTTGGTCATTTGTGTTTGTTCGGATTTTTGGAAGTTGCTCTGCATTTGGTTTTTCTTGGTTCAGTCGAACCAATTGTGTTTGGTTGTTATCACTATACTTGGGAAATTGAAGGCTATTTTTCGAGCCTATAGCAGAAGGTGATTGTTGGGAAGCTTGTTGTTGTCACCGTAGAAGGAAATACCTTCTATAGACACGGTTTTCTTCGAGCATTTGAGGAAGAATTCCGGGCATGTGAAGCCCTTCTCCTTAAAACTCTTGCTTTGCTTAAACATCTCATTAAAACAACCCTACTCTTCTAATGAAGGGGGTTTTAGGTTTATTTGATTGCTATCATGACTGAGATGATTTGGGTTTAGTCGATTTTGTTTACATGTTGGAAATGATTGGGTAGAATCGTTTTCTTGCTGTTGTGATTTGAATTGTCTTTGTATATATATTTGAGTTGGAACTACTGTCATGCTGTGTTGGTTTGTTTGATAGTAATGGGGAATTCGTTAGGTATGTTATGAAACTGTACATGTTGTATGAGTTTGTTTTTCATTATTGAAGCAATCGTTATTTTGCTAATATAAACTTGAGTGATGGAGCGTATTAACTGTGCGAGTGTTTGAAGTTGTTTCTTTATTGAATTTTTTTTTAAAGGAAATGAGTTCCTTCTTCTTCTGTTGTTTTAGATTTGGAAGGAAATGGTAATTGGGTTTTATTGAGCATTATGAGCTCAGTTCGAAGGAAGTGATAGTAATATTCTTATTGCTATGATTTTCTTTTGTAAAATTTAACGAATACGACTTGGGTATTCGTGAAAGTTAAGGAAAGTAACTGTTTTCCTTCTAAACTTATAGATGAACTATATTTTCTCTTGCCTTGGTGGAAAGTGGATTTTGTTGTGTCTTATTGATGCAGTTTGATCTTCCAGTTCAGACTGTAGTTGTGAACAAGAACTTGGTTTTGTATTTTTGTGCAAATAAATGGAGAAATACATGGGAATTAGCTTGCTGTTGAGTCTGTCTTGACTGTACCAAGCTTACGTATTTAATACCCTATGCGGGTTTGCCTTGATAAAGGTATTGATATATGATTGAATGACATTGAATGTGTGTTCATATTGCAAATATGTGAATAGGGAACATTAGTTTTAAAAGGAAATTGTGTGTTCCAAACTGCATTGTTTGGGCAGAGAACAATTATTAAAACTTGAATGTGTGTTTAAATTATATAATTCATAATAGAGAACATTTTATAAAAAAAAAAATTCCCTTGTTCTGGTATCTTAAAATGGGGATGTTACAGTATAGGTATACATTCACATATTTATGCAAATAATTCATCATCCAATCCAAAGAAGACTAAAATAGTGAACTCTAATCTATTTGGTAAATATCCAGATACTCAGTTCCAGAATCAAGAATTAATTCTTTTAAACAAAGTCTTTCATGGAATTCAACCAAACACGGATGCTTTTTAATCGTTTTAAAAAGGAAGTGAGAGTAAAACGATGAAACAAGCCCACTGTTCCAAGTATTTATATTCTATGCGCTGTATACCCTCAAGAAAATAACTCACCCAATAGTTCCATCTATTATTCTCACGGTTCTTCAAAAACCGTTCACGTATAGCATTCAAAAAAACAATCTCCTTATCAGTATTGTTTACATACGACCGAATCCATAATACACAATAAAATCCACTGACCATTAGCTTCAGATTTCCAACAGCAAAAGAGAAAACTAGTTCATTAATAGTTTTAATAAGAAAAACACTCATTTTCTTCAAAACGCACAAGAATACTCAAGTCGTATTCATCCATATAATGACTATTCAACCAGACATACCAAAAAAAATCATCTCATCCTCCTATTTTCACAAGGATGCGCAGAACTCAGAATTGCTACACGCATAGCTAAAGTATTCATAAGCACAAACTCATAAAATAAAGAATGAATCCCCAATACTGTCGAAACGAATCCACTCAGCATGGGCAGTATATTCGACTCAATGATTATGCAAAGAATGCTCAACACCGCATACAGCAAAAGAAAATGACTCAATCTCAAAATCATCTTAGCATAACAGCCAAATCAAATAACCAAAACCCCCATCATAAGAGCAGGTTTGTTTTAATGAGACGATTAAACAAAAGCAAGCGGTTTAAGGAGAAGGGCTTAACATGCCTGTTAATTTTTCTTGTGGCTCAAAGAAAACCGCGCCCACAGGAGCTATTCTTCTCTACGACGACAGCAGTAAAGCTTTCCAAACAGTCCCCTAACTTCCACAGGCTCCAAAAATAGCCTAGCTTCTCCAAGAACAGAGATAATAACCAAAAATAACAGCAGGTTCGACAGAACCATGGAAGAACAAAATGCAGAGCAACTAAAATCCGATTGCACACAATAACGAACAAATTTCCTTTTTCC
>CM034153.1:392814006-392816506 GCA_019776745.2 Taxus chinensis
ACACGCACACGCACACGCACACACACACGCACACGCATAAGTACACACGCACATAGCCACCTTGACACACAAACACACACACGCACAGGCACACGCACGCACACGCACACGAACACACACATGCACCCACCTGCACACGCACAGACACACACACGCACTTGGACACACACACACTCACACACACATGCACATGCACATAGATCACACATACGCACACCATGCGCACTCACACGCACACGCTCACAGCACATGATCACATGCACACACAGACGCAGATGCATACACACATGTACATGAACACGGACACGCACACATGCACATGCACACGCGCACAGGTACACAAGCACAGGCACACAGCATACACAGACACGAACACGAACACGACACACACACACACGAACACGAACACACATATGTAGATGCGTAGAAAAACACACACACACACATCGCGCACACGCACACGCACACGCACCTGCACACGCACATGCCCACATACACACACGCACACTCGCAAGCACGCACACACATAGGCACACATGCACACCGCACATTTCACAGGCATACATGCACACTCACAAGCACATGCTCACACAAACGCACAAACACACAGAGATGGGCAGACACACACACACACGCACACACACATGCACACGTACACGAAGACACATGCAACACACAGAGACACAACACATGCACACGCACAGGAACATGCAGACGCACACTGCACCCGCACTCGTACACGGATACGCAGACACACACACACACGCAAACGCAAACACACACACACACATCTGCATGCGCACACGCACCTGCACACGCACACGTTCACTGACACACACACACCCACTGCACACACACACAGCACACCATGCACCACACACATGCGCAGGACACATGCACACATGCACCACGCACACGCACACGGACATGCGCATGCACACGTACGCACATGCACACGGCACAGGCACAATTGACACGCACGCTAACGCATGTGCACGCACGCACATGCACACCCACACGCACACGCACACGCACACGCACACGCACATGCACACGCACACGGACACACACATGTACATGCACGCACACCGACACATCACACACACACGTTGCACAACACACACGCACACGCACACACACACATACGCACACGCACATACACACGCACGCACATGCATACGCACATACAAACACGCACACGCAGACACATACACGCACACGCACACGCACACGCACACGCACACCGCACACACACACACGCGCACACACACCCAAGCACGACTCGCAAGTGCACATAGACACGCACACGCACACGCACACGTACACGCATACGCACTGGCACACACATGCACTATGCACCCGTACACGATGCACACGAACAAGCACCTGCACATGCACCTAGCACATGCAGACACACACAGCATACACACATGCAGCATGCACACTCATAGGGACACGTAACACGGACCCATGCGCACGCACACACACACGCACAGGCACAGGCACAGGCAGAAACACACGCAAAACGCAAACGCATACACGTATACACAGACATGCCCATGCACACACACAGGCACACGCACATGCACACATAGATGCAGATGCAGACGCACTCGCACTCGCACTCGCAACACGCACATGCACCACACACACGATCACAATGCACATGCACATACAGCACACACACATGCACACGCACCACGCACATGAACATGAACATGTACACGCACACCGTACACTCACGCACATGCACATGTACACAACCCATGCACACACACAAGCGCACACGCATGCACATGTATATGCATACGCACCTGGCACACAGGCATTACACACACACTCATAGGCACATGCACACACAAACACACAAACACACGCATGGATAGCATATGCACACGCACAAGCACAAACATGCACACACACACACATCACACATACGCACACGCACACGATGCACACGTATATGGACACGCCCACACACATGCACAGGAATCAGGCACAGGACACGACACACTCCCACGGACACTCGCACAGCGCAACACACACACTTACACGCACACGCACATGAACACAGCACACGTACACGCACACACACATACACACGCACCACGCTCCACGCACACGATCACGCACACACACACATGATCACAACTCACACGCACATGCATCACGCACACACACATGCACATGCACACTGCACACGTACACACACACACACGTAGACGTACACGCACATGACGGACACACCCGCACAAGCACATGACCAGTGCATGCCACACGCACACTCGCATGCCGCGCACACACACCCATACATACATGCACACGCACATGCAGACACACACGCACACGCACATTGACACGCACATACAGACGCACACGCACACGCCCCCACCATGCACTCGCACACGCACATTAGGCACACACACAAACAAGCACACGCATACAAGCACACGCACACACACACGCACACGCACACCACGCATACACACATGTATACGCA
>CM034153.1:392819006-392821506 GCA_019776745.2 Taxus chinensis
ACACGCACACACACGCATGTCCACACACTCATACTCACACACACAAGTACACAAGCACACACACACACACGTACGCACTCAAATATGCACACGCACACGCACACACACACAGACAAATGCACATGCACACGCACACATGTGCACACACTCATACTCACACACACGCGTACATGCACACACACACACACACGCATGCACACACGCACACGCACATGCACACACACACGCACATGCACACGCACACATATGTGCACACACTCATACTCACACGCACAAGTACACACACATGCACACACACACACAAGCAAAAGCATGAGCACTTGTACATGCACATGCACATGCACACACACATACACACATATGGACACGCACACACGCACACACACACACTTACACACACAAGTACACAAACATGCACAAGCACATGCACATGCACTTGCAGATGCACATACATGCACATGCATCCACATAGGCACATGCACAAGCACAAGCACACGTACATGCACAGCACTCACAAACACAAGCACCCAAACACGCACAAGCACAAGCACATGCATATACCCACACACGCACATGCACACAGACACACATGCACATGCATATACCCACACATGCACATACACGCACACGCACACACACACACGCACCCATGTGCACACACTCATACTCACACACACGTACACGTGCACACACACATGCGCAAGCATGCATGCAAACACGTACACGCACATGCACATGTACACTCACACGCACACACACGCATGTGCACACACTCATACTGACACACACACATACACACACACACACACGCACGCATTCATACACGCACACCCACACGCACACACACATGCACTCACACACACACACGCCCTCAGAAACACAAGTACACAAACATGCACAAGCACAAGCACATGCACTCACACACGCACATACACGCACATGCATACACACATGCACACGCACACACACACACGCATGCACACATACACACAAATAGATGTGCACGCACTCATACTCACATGCACACGTACACACATATGCACACAGACACACACAAAGGCACAAGCACAAGCACATATATAGGCACATGCACATGCAAACACACACGCACACGCTCACGCACACCCACACGCACATGTATGCATGTCCACACACTCAAAATCACACACACAAGTACATGTAAACACACACACACACACACGAACACACATATGCACACGCACATGCACACGCACACGCACACGCACACACACGCACACACGCACACGCACACACACACGTACACGCACACGCACACGCAGATGCACATGCACATGCACACGCACTCATGTGTACACACTCATACTCACACACACACACACACAAACACACAAACACAAGCACACACAGATGAACAAGCACATGCACATGCACACGTACACACACATACATGTACACAGACATACACACACACACACATATGCACACGTACACGCACAGGAAAATGCACACACAGGCATGTTCACACATTGATACTCACACAAACACGTACACGTGCACACGCGCGCACACACACACCCACGCACATGCACACACACACACACACACACATGCACACGCACACATGCACACACACAAACACGCACAAGCACACACGCATGCACATGCACCCGCACACGCACACACACATACACACACACATCCGCATTCACACATGCACATGCATGCATGCAAAAATGTGCACACAATTATACTCACACCCACACGTACATGTAGACACACACACACACACACACACACACACACACACACACACACACATAGACATAGGCACAAGCACAGGAACACGAACACACACAGCCACAATCACACCCACATGCACACATATGTGCACACACTCATACTCCCATTCATATTCACATGCACACATACACACACACATGTATGTGTACACATTCATACTCACATGAACACATACACTCATATTTACACACACACACACAAACACAAGCACATAAACAGGCACATGTGCATGCACACGCACACGCACACACATGCATGCATGCATGTGCACACACTCAAACACACACACACACAAATACACACACACACACACATGCGCACACGCACATGCACATGCACACATGCACATGCACAAGCACACGCACACGCACTCACACACACACTCATGTGTACACACTCATACTCACACAAACACAAACACAAGCACACACACATGCACATGCACATGTACACGCACATACATGCACATGGATATGCACACGCACACACACACACACATGAACACACACACACACGCATGTTCACACACTCATACTCACATGCACACGTACACACATATGCACACACACACACACACACAAAAGCACAAGCACAAGCACATATACAGGCACATGCACATGCAAACGCACACACACACGCTCACGCACACCCACACGCACATGCATGCATGTCCACACACTCAAACACGCACACACACACACATGTACATGCAAACACA
>CM034153.1:392826506-392934006 GCA_019776745.2 Taxus chinensis
TAAATAATGTCCTTACAAGTTTCAGCGCCAAGTTTGGCGGGAACAAGAAAAAGTTGGAGGCATCCAACTAGCTAAGTGGCTAAAAAGGAATTACATGCAAAATTTGAAAAAGAAAACTCACCAGTCTGAGTCAGCGGTGCCTGTGAGGAATGAGGAAAAAGCACTGCATTCCATGCATTCAATGACCTTGGTCTTAGCAACCAACTAGAACCTTGGAAAGAGGAAAAAGGAAATTTGTTTGTTATTGTGTGCAATCGGATTTTAGTTGCTCTGCATTTTGTTCTTCCATGGTTTTGTTGAACCTACTGTTATTTTTGGTTATTACCTCTGTTCTTGGAGAAGCTCAGCTATTTTTGGAGCCTGTGGAAGTTAGGGGACTGTTTGGAAAGCTTTACTGCTGTCACCGTGGAGAAGAATAGCTCCTGTGGGCGCGGTTTTCTTTGAGCTTCAAGAAAAATTACAGGCATGTTGAGCCCTTCTCCTTAAACCATTTGCTTTTACTTAATCATCTCATTAAAACAACCCTGCTCTTATGAAGGTGGGGTTTTGGTTATTCGATTTTGATGTTATGTTGAAGTGATTTTGGGTTGAGTCGTTTTCTTTGCTATATGTGACTTGAATATTTCTTCTAAAATGGGTAAATGAAATGAATCTATTCTTGTTAGAAGAGCCCGCATTGCCAATCAGGAGCTGTCACGTGTCCAATCGTTTCAAAAAACACCATTATGCAACCCGAAGGAAAAAATGGTCAAGAAGGGCCCGCACCCAATCAGAACGTGAGTATGTGGCACCTAGAGTGCTAGAGCGTGGGGAAAATCTTGTAAAAATGTTCCAAAGACCAAACGGGTAAAAGGATTCGATATGACTCTGGTTTGAGCCGTCATTATAAAACGAACTTGACTTGGGTATTCTAGTGTATTTTGCCCTAAATGAGTGTTTCAAATCACCATGAACTTATTAAGGATCCAGAGCTTGTATCTTGCATGTTCTTTATACCAATGGAAAGCTAGTGAAATTATCTACAAGATTCCATGGTCAATTTTGAATTTTCGTTTAGTTTGGAGAGAGAAAATCAAAAAACACTTCTGGTATGCGCCCATGGACAGAACTCACGTTTCAACAACCATTTTTAATGCGAAATGGGTCGCATTCTTCTCCAACATGGTCAAAAATGTCAGGGAATGGGTCTGTCAGGTCACCCATGCTGTTTTTAATGCATTTTGGTAAATGAGGAATGGCTCCCACGTTTTTTCACATTTTCTCTCTCCTGGGTTCGACCCATGCATTGTAAAAATCTAGATTTGGCTCATTTTTCAAAGGGGAACACTTTTTTTGCACAACAAGCTTCTATTTTCATCTTCAACAAGTGATTTTAGAAGTACCAGACCTTCTAGGGATTGTAACAGGCCTTTTTTTCCTCTTTGGTGTTGGAATGCAAGGATTTTGATGTTGAAAATCACAATGCAGGCTCTGTGAATGATTTCAGTCCTTTGCATGTGTTGTTTGTTTCATTTCAAATGTTTGATTACAGCTTATCAACCTGTACATGATCTTTTATGCTGCAATTTTTGATTTGTGTCTATTTACATGAGCAAAAATGTTCACCACTCCTTTGGTGCATCACCATCATTAGTTTAGTTTCAATTTTTTGCATTTCTTATCCTTGTCTCCTTGCAATCTAGGATAAAATTAGGATCTGAACCTCTGCAGTTGTGCAAATAATAGATTTAATAAGAGGAGTTTGAGGAACCAGCCTCTAATATGGATATTCCTCTCTCATTTTACAAGTCCCACATTTGGAGAGAGGTTTCAATGTTGTGCAATCACACTGGATGCCTGAAATATCAACTTAGAACCCTGATTTGCATCCAAGGGTGCTGCTGATTTGCAACAACAGTTTTGGCATGCCCGGTGGGACCTTAGAGGTCTCATTTTTATCGCAGTAAAGTTGATGTGCATCTGCTGTAATTTTCTTGCTTGAAAAGAACTATAATTTGCATATCTGGCGACTCCAAGGGGAAGAATCAACTGGTTTCAGCAGTGTAGGCCTAAAAATTCATGAGAAGAATCACCACAAGGTCAAGAGCTGGAGAAGAAGAGGTGTTGTTTGAATATCTGCAGTTATCTCCAAGAGTAAGGAAAAGTGGGAAGAGAATACAAAGGTCTCCATCTCCACCAAACAGAACTCTCTCAACTCCTCCACCTGGTAGGCCTTTCATTCAATCAACAAGGGTTCTAAGACCAATTAGAATGGCACAACCAACAAATCCCTATGTCAACTTCACAGGCAACAGCACACTTGCCCTCAATGCACAACATCTAATTCGAATTGCAGCCTTGAAGAACATTTCCTACTTCACTGGAGAAAATCAGACTACTCCAGGTGATCATGTTAAAAACATTGCCAATCTTTGTGCAATTCATGAAATCAATGAGATGTAAGTGGCTGTCAAATTGTTGGCATCTTCATTCAAGGGGAAAGCATTGCAATGGTTTAGAAGCCTTGGAGTCAGGTTCTATTCACAAATTGGAATCAACTATGTATAGCACTTCATGAGCAATTTGGAGAGAAGGGAGACAACTTATCTCTTTTGGAGCAACTGACAACCATCAAGAGAGCTCCCAATGAACAGTTGACCGATTTCAACTTCAGATTTCAAAAGACTTGGGAGAGAATTCTAGTGGCAGTCAGGCCAACAGCAAAAGGTGCTTTTCTCTATTATCTCAAAGCTCTAAATTCTAATATTTCTATGTTGATTCAGTCCATGGGAGGCATAACTATCCCTATGGCTTATAGCATTGCCATTAGGGCTGAAAATTGTTTGATCCAAGCTGAGCAAACTAGCCCCTAGACCTCCCATGCCATTGTTTCCAAGTTTAGAGAGTCCAAATACCAATCAAGCACCTAATTTGGCTCCTTCTCCCACTCCTAGAAATCAAAGTTCAAATGAAGCTTCTACTTCATCTCCAATGCCCCAAATGAGCTTCAAGAAGTCATGAAGCAACTACAAAACCTAGGAAATGAGCTGGTTACTCTCAAGAGGCAACAAGCCCAAGGTTTTAGACCTTCTTACCAGCCCCAAGATCAGCCTAACAGGCAGCCATACCAACCATAAAGACCTCCTAATCCAGCTGCAAATGTAAATCAAACAAGGCCTCTTGCCAATAGACCCTTTCAGCCCTACAATCCAGATGCCATATCTGCCTCTAAGGCATTGGTGCCAACACAAAACAACATTGCTCAGGAGTATGAATGGTGTTTTCCATGCAATGAACCTCATAACCAATCCATGTGCTTTAATGGTACTTTGAATCAAGCATTAATGGTGAAAAATACTGGTGTGGAGGGTGAGGGCAGTCAAGGAAACAGCCAACAACAAGATACATTCCAACAACAATCAGCCCCAAATGACACCACGTTGGTAAATTGGCAAGTAGAGGATTTTTGTGGCTTGAATCAGGAAGTTTCCCAAGGCGTTGCAGACAACACAAGGTCAAAAAGAAGGAATTTGGGTGAAGAACAGCCATTAGCTCCAACCAATCTCCAACCTTCTATGGCTCCACAAATGGTTGGCAAGCAAAATCCAATTTCAAATGCACAAGGGCAGCCAAGAACAGCTCCTAGACCAACTCAAATACTAGTTGTTGCTACCCACATGAAAGGAGTGAATGTGCCAACCAAGGGACAACAAAGAGATCCTCCATCACCATTCAGTATCATTGATCAGATGAAGAAGACAAATGTAAATATATCAATGTGGGAATCCCTATCTATCCCAGGCCAAAGAGATTCGCTACAAGCTGCCATGAAGGATTGGCCAACTTTGAATCAGCAAGTTCAGATGCAAGAGAAAGTGCTCACAAATGCTGCCTAGCCTGAAGGGAATCATGGAGGATAGCAAGGTAAAATGTTGAAGCCCCCTCCTTTCTATGTTTCATTAGTCATTGGAAATCAGTTAGTGCACAATTGCATGATAGATTCTGGGGCAAGTAGCTCAGTGATGCCTAAACAAATAGCTGATCAGCTAGGGCTCCAATATGAAACCATATCCAAAGGAGTAGTGCGGCTGGATGGGACAGTAGTAATAACAATTGGAGTGATTATAAACTTGAGTCTTACCTTGCATGCATGTCCAAATGTTGTTGTTTTATAAGATGTATCAGTTATAGACCTTCCACCACTCTTTTCCCTATGCTTGTTAAGGGACTTCACAGCCACGATTAGAGGATATTTGTCTGTTTATTGGTCACACATGCTATTGAGAACGAGGTATGGAACCAAAGCTATAATCAGGTCTGAACCTATTGCAAACTTCCACATTGAGCCCTACACTCCAAGTCATATCAATGCCAATTGTTCAGCATTTGATCAAGAAGATCACCCAAGCACTGATGAAGCTGACACCAAGGTTGGAAGCATCCTAGATCTAACTCTTGATGAATGGGCAAACAAGGTGCATGCTTTCGATCCTTATCAAGAAGTAGAAGAATCTGAGCTAGGGGTCTATTGCATACATCAAGAAGATCAGCCCATTCCTAGCATCACCAAGCCAAACCACAAGGATGACAATGAGGTATGGCAGCTATTTTTTGATGGATCAAGGAGTAGACAAGGTGCAGGAGGTGGAGCCATGCTTGTTTCACCTCAAGGAGTAAAGTACTATTCAGCTTTTAGATTTTAGTTTGCATGCTCCAATAACACTACTGATTATGAAGCCTTGGTGAAAGGGATGCATTGGGCAATAAAGAGAGGAATAAAAAACTTGCAAGTCTTTGGTGACAGTGAATTGATTGTAAATCAGGTCAAAGGATAGCATGCTGCCAAGAATGATCTACTCAAGTGCTATAAGAACAAGGTGTGGGACCTCATTAAATATTTTGAGGGTTTTGGCATCAAATCCATTCCTAGGAAAGAGAACCAAGCTGCTGACATGCTTGCAGTAGTAGGGGTAGCCTTTGACATTGTGGAAAGCATTCAACAAGACAAGGTACAACCAAACATCCATGTGATTGTGAGGCCTTCAGTGCCGGATAACAACGTCAGTTGGCAAGTGTTTTAAAATGACCGGAAAATAATCCATTTCTTGCAAGAAGAAGTTGAGTTCTCAGCTAAAAATCAGGAAAAATTGGAACAATAGTATGGTGACCAAGTGGTACAGCTGAGAACTAACAAGCTGCCCAAGGGACTTTTCACTTTGGAGTCAATTTTCAATCCCAATGATCAGTTTAGGAAAGAGAATGCAAACATTCAGGTCAAGAGAGAAGATTCAGTATCCATCTTGGTGGAACAGAACAAACCATGGCAAATTGGAAAGATGACAACTGAACAAGGAAGGTATGAGTTCATACAGTTGTGTCAAGAGTTCCCTGATGTGTTTTCTTGGAGCTACGAAGATTTGAAAGGTTTCAATCCCAACTTAGCTCAACACACCATTGAGTTGGATCCAAATACTAAGCCCATTAGGCAGAAACAAAGGCCAATCAATCCACACATGGAACCTCTCATGAGGAAGGAAATGAACAAGTTGATTGAGTCAAGAATCATATTCCCAATCAAGCATTCTAGTTGGGTTGCCAATTTGGTTCTAGTCAGAAAGAAGAGCGGAGAGATCAGATTGTGTGTTGACTTCAGAGACTTGAATAGAGCATCTCTCAAGGACCATTACCCACTCCCTTCCATGGAGTAAATCTTGCAAGTTGTGGCTGGCTTCGAGAGGTTTTCACTACTTGATGGCTACTCAGGCTACAATCAGATTATGGTGAAGGAAGAAGACTAGTTCAAGACAACCTTCACAACTAAATGGGGAACTTATGCATAAAGGAAAATGCCATTCGGGTTGTCCAACGCTGGTGTTACTTTCCAAAGAGTAATAGACATGGCATTCAAAGGTTTGATTAACAACGTGGTGCTGATTTACCTTGATGATATCATTGTTTTTTCCAAGAATGCAGCAGACCACCTCTCTCATTTGAGACAAGTCTTCACGAGGTGCAGGAGATTTGGAGTGTCTTTGAATCCTAAGAAGTGTATCTTTCTTGCACATGAAGGAAATCTCCTTGGCCATATTGTCTCCAAAGAAGGATTAGCAATTGATCCAGAGAGGGTTGAAGCCATAAGAGCACTACCATTGCCAAGCCATAAGAAAGCCCTTCAGAGTTTCTTGGGGAGGATAAACTTTGTTCGAAGGTTTGTCCTAGATTTTGTAGCCCTTGTCAAACCCATCACCAAAATGTTAAAGAAGAGCATGGCCTTCAAGTGGACAGCAGAAGGCAAGGAGAGTTTTGAAGTGATCAAAGAAGCTATCTCTCAAGCACCAACTCTCATCAACCCAGATTTCTCCAAGGATTTCATCCGCTATGCATTTGGAGGTAATGATACTATTTCTACCATTTTTGTACAGCAGAACAAGGACAACGATGAGCATCCAATTGCTTTCTTCAGCCAAAGCCTAGATGACTATGAGGTGAGGTATTCTTTTATTGAGAAGCATGTTGGCAGTAATCAGAAGCTTGAAGAAATTCAAGCATTTAGTCTCAAATAACAAGGTCCAGTTACTAGTCTCACATGTTGGGGTTAATGAATTCCTCCTCAACAAAGATTTGAATGAGAAAAGGGCAGGTTGGATCACCCGTGTCATGGAGTATGACATTGAGATCAAAATCACCAAGTTGGTAAGAGGAAAAGGATTGTGTGAGCAGTTGGTTTTGGGGAAGCAAAAAGAAGCATGCAATGAAGGAGAGGCTGTTTTGACAGTTCAAGATAGCCATGAGCCATGTGGCACTCAAGAAGAAAACAATGCTGCCCCCACTCATTGCTGGACCCAAGGTATAATGCACTTCCTAAGCACAGGCCTATGCCCTCCGGAGATGAACAAGACCCAAAGAAGACACTTCATATTGCAGGCTGTCCCATATGCCATTGTTGATGGAGTTTTGTTCAAGAAAGATGTGAATGGAGTGCTAATGAGATGCATTAGCACAAATCAGATTCAAAGGGTATTGGAAGAGTTCCATGGTGGACCAGCTGGTGGTCATTTTTCACCAAGAGTGACAGCTCTAAAAATCATGAAGGCTGGTTATTATTGGCCTAAAATTTTCAGTGATTGCTATGCATGGATCAAGAGGTGTAAGAATTGTGCATTCTTCATAGGAAAAGAGAGACTTGCTGCCCTTCCATTGCATCCAATCTCAGTTGACCAGCCATTCATGCAATGGGGTTTGGACTTCATTGAAGTCATTAATCCCAATTCAAGTCAAAGGCACAAATGGATTTTGATAGCCACCGACGTAGCACTCAAAGAGGTAAATGAGTCCAACATCTTAGAATTTTATGAGGGGATAGCAACCAGATTTGGTATACCTGCTACAATAATCTCAGATAATGCATTGGCATTCATTAGATCCAAGGTGACTGAGTGGGCTGTCAAGAATGGGATCTATCTAAGCACTTCATCAAACTATTACCCTCAAGGTAATGGCCAGCCTAAGTCTACAAACAAAAGAACTTGTTGAGGATCATTAGGAGGACTCTTGATGAGAATCAGAGGTCTTGGCATACCAAACTGAAATCAGCCTTATGGGCTGATAGGATAACTCCCAAGAGATCCATAGGTAACTCTCCATTCAGGCTTGTTTATGGAAGAGAGGCAATCTTTCCCATGTCACTTGAGTTGCCAACATTAGAACTCATGAAGCGGTTAGAGTTGCTAGAGTTTGGGCCCATGGAGGTGAGATATGCAGAGTTGATGGAGCTCCAAGAGATCAAAGATCAGCATCCCAAGCAATGGAGAAGGATCAAGCTTTGATCAAGAAGACCTTTGATAGGAAGGCCAAGAGTAGATCTTTCCAAGTTGGAGATCTAGTGTTAAAATGGGATGCAGATAGAGCAAAACCAGGAAGGCATTCAAAATTTGATGCCATTTGGAGTGGCCCATACATGGTCACGAAGTGCAAGAATAGCAATGCCTTCCAATTGGCTTCATTAGATGGTGAAGAACTGCAGATTCCAGTCAATGGAATCTATCTAAAGCATTGATTCTAAAGGAAAATTCTCCACCTTGTAAATATTAGCTTAGGTTTCCATTCCTTCAAGTGCTTATGCACATTGTTTTGTTGTAGGTTAGTTTTTCTTTCCCTAAGTGCTTTGGCATAGCTTGCTATCCCTGGAGATGTTTTGCAGTCCTTGCTTCCATCAGGTGATATTCCATCTTCCTCCTTGCAACATTCTAAGTCAGTTGGGGTTCCAACAGAAAATTTGATGACTCCATGCCTAATGGACTACTTTAGGCAACTGGTATTTTCATCTAGTAGGTAGATGACCCCTATGAGTCACCAAAATTGTTATCCCAAATGTGCCCCCTGCTCATTTTGTGGCTAACTCCTTTACATCTTTCCTTCTCTTGTGCCTCAGTCAGAATATTTTGTTTTCTAGGCACTCAAACCTTCTAGTAGAAATGGCACCATTGGATAGCGATCTTTCTCAGCTTCCGAAAGCGTAAAATTGGTCCCCGAATCCAGTATTTTAAAGTGCTATGGCTCAGCGAGTTTTGGTGGGGAATTTCCCTAGGAATGCCCGCAGCCATCTAGGAGTTTCAGTGTCCAAGGTGCGAAAAAACACACAACGACCGAAGGCCAAAGAAAAAAAATGGTGGAAGCGCCGCAACACAATTCAAAATGTGCCATGTGGCCTCGAGTGGTCGGGGGATGCGCGGGGAAAATTTGAAAAAGGTTCCAAAGACCAAACAACGGTAATTACACTGAACAGAAAGGTATGAGTTCATACAGCTCTGTCAAGAGTTCCCCTGTGTGTTTTCTTGGCTACAAAGATTTTAAAGGGTTTCCATCCCAAGTTTATACTAGTCACACCCCCCAATTGGTTGATCCAAATACTAAGCCCTTAGGCAGAAACAAAGGCCATCAATCCACACATGTGAACCTCTATGAGGAAGAAAATGTACAAGTTGATTGAGTCAAGAATCAATATTCCCATCAAAGTCTTCAGTTGGTTTGCCAATTTGGTTCTAGTCAGAAAGAAGAGCGGAGAGATCAGATTGTGTGTTGACCTTCAAGACTTGAATAGTAGCTCTCTCAAGGACCATAACCACTCCCTTCCATGGAGTAAATCTTGCAGTTTTGGCTGGCTTCGAGGGTTTTTCACTACTTGATGTTCTACTCATGCTACAATCAGATTATGGTGAAGGAAGAAGAACTAGTTCAAGACAGAAACCTTCACAACTAAATGGGGAACTTATGCATAAGGAAAATGCCATTCGGGTTGTCCCAAGACTCTGGTGTTACTTTCCAAAGAGAATAGACCATGGCATTCAAAGGTTTGATTAACACGTGGTGCTGATTTACTTGATGTATCATTGTTTTTTTCCAATAATGCCGCAGACCACCTCTCTCACATTGAGAACAAGTCTCACGAGGTGCAGGAGATTTGGAGTGTCTTTGGATCCTAAGAGTGTTCTTTCTTGCACATGAAGGAAATCTCCTTGGCATATTGTCTCGCAAATAGGATTAGCAATTATCCGAGAGGGTTGAAGCATAAAGCACTACCATTGCCAGCCAAGAAGCCCTTCAGAGTTTCTTGGGGAGGATAATTTGGTTCGAAGGGTTGTCCTAGTTTGTAGCCCTTGTCAAACCCATCACACCAAAATGGTAAAGAAGAGCATGGCCTTCAGTGTAAAGCATAAGGCAAGGAGATTTTTGAAGTGATCAAAGAATCTATCGTCTCAGCACCCACTCTCATCAACCCAGTTTCTCCAAGTGATTTTATCGCTATGCATTTGGAGGTAATTATACTATTCTCTACCAGTTTTGTATCGCGAACAAGGACACGATGAGCATCCAATTGGCTTTCTTCCATCCAAAGCCCTAGATGACTTGAGGTTAGGTATTCTTTTATTGAGAGCATGTTGGCAGTATCAGAAGCTTGAAGAATTCAAGCATTTAGTCCAAATACAGGTCCATTACTAGTCTCACATGGGGGGTTAATGAATTCCTCCTCAACAAAGATTTGGAATGAGAACAGGGCAGGGTTGGGGATCAACCGTGGGTCATGGAGTAATGACATTGAGATCAAAATCACCATTTGTTAATAGGAAAAGGATTGTGTGAAGCATTTGGTTTTTTGGGGAACAAAAAGAAGCCTGCAATGAAGGAGAGGCTGGTTTGACAGTTCAAGATGGCCATGAGCCATTGGCACTCAAGAAGAACAAGCTGCCCCACTCAGTTCTGGCACCCTACGGTAAATCCACTTCCTAGCACAGGCCCCGATGCCCCTCCGGAGATGAACAAGACCCAAAGAAGACACTTCTATTGCAAGGCTGTCCATATGACATTGTTATGGGTTTTTGTTCAAGAAAGATGTGGAATGGAGTGCTAATGAGATGCATTAGCACAAATCAGATTCAAAGGGTATTGTAAGAGTTTCCATGGTTGGACCACTGGTGGTCATTTTTCACCAAGAGTGACAGTCTAAAAATCATGAAGGCGGTTTATTATTGGCCTAAAATTTTCAGTGATTGCTATGCATGGATTCAGAGGTGTAAGAATTGTGCATTCTTCATAGGCAAAGAGAGACTTCTGCCCTTCATTGCATCCAACTCAGTTGACCAGCCATTCATGCAATGGGGTTTGGACTTCATTGAAGTCATTAATCCCAATTCAAGCCAAGGCACAAAATGGTTTTGAATAGCCACACCGACGTGCCTCAAAAGGTAAATGAGTCCAACAATCTTAGAATTTATGAGGGGATAAGCAACCAGATTTGTATACCTTGCTACAATAAATCTCAGATAATGCATGGCATTCATTGATCCAAGGTTACTGAGTGGGGCTCAAATGTGATCTATCTAGCACTTCATCAAAACTTTAACCCCCAAGGTAATGGCCCAGCCCTAAGTTCTACAAACAAGAACTTGTTTGAGACATTAGGAGACTCTTGAATGAGATCAGAGGTCCTTGGCATACCAAAACTGAAATCAGCCTTATGGGCTGTATGATAACTCCCAAGAGATCCATAGGTAAACTTCTCCATTTGTTTTTTAGTGGAAGAAGGCAAATCTTTCCCATGTCAATTGAGTTGGCAACATTAGAACTATGAGCTGTGATAGTTGCTAGAGTTTGGGCCCAAATGGAGGTGAGATATCAGAGTTTGATGGAGCTCCAAGAGATCAAAGATCAGCATCCCAAGCAATGGAAAGGATCAAGCTTTGTCCAGAAGACCTTTGATAGGAAGGCCAAGAGTAGATCTTTTCCAAGTTGGAGATCTAGTGTTAAAATGGGATGTCAGATATAGCAAACCATCAGGAAGGCATCTCAAATTTGATGCATTTGGAGTGTCCCCTAGACATTGTCCACGAAGTGCAAGAATAGCACTGCTTCCATTGGCTTCATTAGATGGTGAATAACTCTCTCTCCGAGTCCAGTCAATGGAATCTATTAAAGCTTGAGTCTAAAGGAATTCCCACCACCTTGTAATATTAGCTTAGGGTTCCTTCCTTCAAGTTGCTTATGCACAGGGTTTTGTTTGTAGGGTAGTTTTTCTTTCCCTAAGTGCCTTTGGCAGAGGGCTTGCCATCCCTGGAGTTTTTTTGCAGTCTTGCTTCCATCAGGTGATATGCCCATCTTCCTCCTTGCAACATTCTAATTCTTAATCAGTTGGGGTTTCCACAGAAAATTTTTATGACTCCATGCCTAATGGACTACTTAGGCACTGTATTTCATCTAGTAGTAGATGACCCCTTTAGTCACCAAAATTGTTAATCCCAAATGTGCCCCCCCCCCTGCTCATTTTGTGGCTAAACAACTCTTTACAAAACTCTTCCTTGCTCTCTTGTTGCCTCAGTCAGAATATTTGTTTTTCTAGGCACTCCAAAACCGGCTAGAAAGGCACCATTGATAGAGAATCTTTCTCAGCTTTCCAGAAAGGTAATTTTTTCCTCCTAACTCCATGTATTTTTCAAGTTTGGCTCAGCGGAGTTGTGGTGGGAAATTTTCCCCTAAATGTGCCGCAGCCAATCAGGTTTTGTCACGTGTCCAAGGGGAAAAAACACCAAGCGACGAGGAAAAAAATTGGTCGGAGGGCCCGCGCACCCAATCAAAATGTGCCATGTGGCACTCTGAGGGTGGCGGAGCGCGGGGAAAATTTGAAAAAATGTTCCAAAGACCCAAACAGGTAAAAAAAATTCAAACTTTTTGCCCGCCGATCCAATTTTGGCCTTTGTTTTGCCCTAAAACTTCAAATCGCCATAATTTTGATCCAGAGCTCAGATTTTCACGTTCTTTATATCAATGGAAAGATGGTGAAATGAAATTCTCTAAATATAAGATCTATGGTCAATTTTGAAATTTGGTTCAGTTGGAGGGGAGAAATTAAAAAACACTTCTGGTATGCGCCCATGGACAGAACTGACGTTTCAACAACCAATTTTAATGCGAAATGGGTTTCATTCTTCTCCAGCATGGTCAAAAATGTCAAGGGATGGGTGTTTCAGGTCACCTATGTTGTTTTTAATGCATTTTGGTCAATGAGGAATGGCTCCCGTGTTTTTTTACATTTTCTCTCTCTTGGGTTCGACCCATGCACTGTAAAAAGCCAGATTTGGCTCATTTTCAAAGGGGAACACTTTTTTGCACAGCAAGCTTCTGTTTTCATCTTCAGCAATTGATTTTAGAAGTACCAGAACTTCCATGGATTGTAACTGGGACTTTTTTTTTCCTCTTTGATGTTGGAATGCAAGGATTTTGATGTTGAAAATCACAATGCAAGCTCTGTGAATGCTTTCAGTCCTTTGCATGTGTTGTTTGTTTCATTTCAAACCTTTAATTACAGCTTATCAACCTGTGCATGATGTTTTATGCTGCAATTTCTGATTTGTGTCTATTTGCATGAGCAAAAATTTTCACCACTCCTTTGGTGCATCACCATCATTATTTTAGTTTCAATTTTTGCATTTTTTATCCCTGTCTCCTTGCAATCTAGGATAAAATTAGGATCTGAACCTCTGTAGTTGTGCAAATAATAGATCTAATTAGAGGAGTTTGAGGAACTAGCCTCTAATCTAGAGATTCCTATCTTATTTTACAAGTCCCACACTTGGAGAGAGGTTTCAATGTTGTGCAATCACACTGGATGCCTGAAATATCAACTTAGAACCCTGATTTGCATCCAGGGGTGCTGCTGATTTGCAACAACAATTTGGTTAGACAACGAGAAGAAGTAATATGATTCTTCTTTCTATTATTCGATTATTGATATTATTTACTTCTCTTTGGACTGTTATCATTGATTGATATCACTTTGGATTAATTAAATTTCTCAATACCGTCGTGAGGAAGTGGAAAGGGATGTGGACTGGATAATTTGAATTATGTTCATTTCTTCTCATTACAGTTGGAAATGAATATGTAATCATTATGGAACGAATTTTGTATTTCTTTGGTTAAAGCATCTGTATTTATTGTTGTTACTTTTCTCATCAATGTTTGATTGCTTGAAATCAATGAAAATGGGTAGCATGAATGGAAAGAAACAGTAATTCGGTTTATATTTTTAATTTTCAGTCAATTTATCTTTTGAAATTATACGACTAGTATGGGATGTAAAGGGAATGTAATGATAACATTTATGTTTAGAAACAACAGTATGCATAATTGTGTTATAGTTCTTATAGAGTTTGTAATGGAACTATTTGAAGGAAATTACTTCTGTAGTAATTATTGGGAAATGAGGGTAGTAATCCTATCTCATTTCTTAAGAGGGTAGAATGCATGGTTATTAGATGATTGAGTTGTTATGTTGGTCATCCTTTTTGATACTTAATTTTTGAATGATGTTCATATTAACATTTCATAAAAGCAGGGTTCTTTTATTGAGACAATTAATTAAAATCACTTCATTTTAATGGCAAGTGCTTAATATGCTCAGTTCAATGAACTGACCCGTGTAAGTAATTTTGCAGATGAAACTTGATTACAAATGAAGACATGGTTGTTTTCTAATACTTCTTTCGATTAACTGAAGATGGATTGTATTGATAGCTATTACTCCTCTACGAGGAAATGAGAAAGGAAGAAATTACATTCTTCTTTCTTTATGAGTTGTAATGTTGTTTGATATAAACAAGTCCATCGTTTGGACTGGCAATTGTATAGATTGTAAATATGATGGATGAATACAAGTAAAAGTGTGATATTTTCAATAACTATATCAGTTTGATATTGTTGAATAAGTTTGAGAATATAACATTATTCCTTGACTTGGAATTGTTCAAATGTTAATGGATGAATTTAAAAGGAAATAACATCTATTCTTTACCTAAATGCAACTTTTACGTTAAAATGTGCAATAGTTCATACTTGGGTTAAGATGAATTTAAATTGACATCAAAAAGGTTTAGGTAAACATGATCTATTAATTGAAAGGTTATTTCGGGATTAGCTTGAAAGCTAAGGAATATCAAATAACTTAGGAGCAGCTGAACCTTATATTCGGACTCCGTTAATAGCCTCAAATGTTTAAAATTCAGAAAATAAGGATATGGAGAAAAAAACATATCTATTGTTAACATACCTTAACTATGTAAGGTTAAGGAGGATAAATGAATAAATTCATTAAAATTAGACCTCGTTTCATGACGTCTAATAAGATGGAATTTTGAATTTGTTTACATTGTGGAAAACTTGGTCAAGTTTAATAGGTTAAACTTATTAAGTTTATCGATAATGGGCTGATTAGTCCAAAGATTAAGAAAGCAACCAAGTAGAGAAAATGCAACCCTTCGGTATGAAGGAGGAGATGCGTAGTAAGCTAGAAGACAGATTGATTCCCTCTTAGCTACATACAACTGTAACAAGAATGAGAATAAAGGATCAGCATGGCTTCTGAAATTTGATCTTAAATATTAAGATCATAACCAAATCACAATTGAGCTGGATGTGTACTCTCGATGAGAGGATTCCGTAGGACATGACATACGCCAGCTACAATATAGTGTCTTCATGAAGGTGGGGCCTTCATGACGACACAATGTTATAGTTTAAACATATTACAATGCCCTCCCAAATAAATCATCAAGTTTACATAAGTTGGATACTAAGTTCTTAGATGGGGATAGGAATGTGATCACGCATACAAAGTGACTCCGGAGGACTAAAGGTAACTAGACACACGGAGTCGTCTAGGGACGACATCATATATCTACGTATCTTTAGTTACCATGAGTAACTTCCTATGCTCATTCATATTGCTAATTGGGGTTAGAGCTTAACCTTAAACAGAAGGAGTGGAAAAGACCAAGAAAGACCATTTTAGATAATAGATGAAGTGAGGTGAAGGACGTATTCCAATGGTGTGTACCACATCTAGGAATATGATCATGCAAAGCATGTGAAAATCTTTGGCCAAAGTATCGCAAGTGCTGGTTGCGTTGTCCTAATCACCTAGTTTAAGATGCAGGATGTCAAATGAATATCAGTAACAGATATTCAGATATTCTTCTTAAATGGATCACTTCGATAAATGGAAACGGTAAGAGAACCTTTTATATTTATTATACTATGCATGAATTAACATGAAGGATTGGTAAGTCGCCGAGTCATGAAATGAGAGATCGTTGAAACTCCGAGCCATAAAATAGGAGATCGGTAGTTCTACGAGTCATTTACAGCAGCGTATGGTATCTGTTATATGATTGAATGGCACTGAATGTGTGTTCCATATTGCAAATATGTGAACAGAGAACATTAGTTTTAAAAGGAAATTGTGTGATCCAAACTGCATCAATTGGATAGAGAACAATTATTAAAACTTGAACGTGTGTTTGAATTATATAATTCATAACAAGGAATGTCGTATATAAAAAAATAAAATTTTCTTGTTCTAGTGTCTTAAAATGGGGATGTTACAAAATCCCTCAATCCTTTCATATATCTATCATTGCTTTCTTGATCTTTCATTACATTTTGAGTATTTGTGCATGTTTTGTGATGTGTTTCCTTATGGATTGTGTATTTCATGCAGCATCAGGTGTCTACAACTCCTTTGGTGCATCACTTATTAGCATTAGTTCTTTCTTTTTTATATTTTCTATCCTTGTCCCTTTGGAATTTAGAGTAGATTTAGGATTTTAAACCTCTGCAATTGTGCAAGTGAAATAGCTAATCAGAGGAGTTGAGGAACCAACCTCTAATCTGGATATTCCTCTTCCATTTTACAAGTCCCACACTTGGGAAGAGGATTCAATGTTGTGCAATCACACTGGATGCTAGTATGATCAAACTAGAAATCTGATCAACATCTAGGGGGTGCTGCTGATTTGCAACAATAGTTGTGGCATGCCGAGTGGGACCTTAGAGGTCTTCCACTTTATCTTTGACAAGTTGGTGTGTTCTTGTTAAAGATTCATCCTTTTGGAGGCACTTTCAAAAGTACATCTGGCGACTCCATCTGGTAAACAACTCATTCTCTAAGTTGCAACCTTGTTTTCCATCCATTCTTCTTTCCATAATTTTCATTCTTTTCCATTCCATGAATTTGTGCAATCATGACTTCATTTCCATCATGGAATTCACATTTACAACAACAGTATATCACACCTCCAACATGTTTTACAAATCCTCAAATCAGCATTTTGATCAAATTCAAAATGAGCATGTCTACCCATATGAGTAGCAGTGCCAAAGTCAGCTTGGATATGAAGCATGTCAAGCACAAGGGTGTGCTGGTTGTGAGGGCAGTCAAGAAGAAAATACAGATCTGCTGGAACAAATCCAAAAGATGCAGGTAAACATGGTGCAATCCAAGGCTCAAGCACAAATGGAAGCATTTAGAATCGGTTATAAAGCACCTTGTCCATGGGTGGGACATTTTCCAAGGCATTTCAGCCCTCAAGAGAAGCTAGCCTTCATGATTACAACACTACCATTACTTGAAAAGTGGACTGAAGGAATAAAGGTGTATGAGAGGAGTATTCAACAACCTTGTCAACAAGTAAGCACACCATCTCATGTCTTTTCTCTCCCTCTTTCCCAATCTGTTTTATCTCAGCAGTGTCAAGTTTTAAGCTCTCCATCTGCTGTCCAAAGTGTTGAATCCATTTCTCCATTCCCTAGTCTTCCACCTCATTTCAATTCTTCTATCCTTTTCCCTTCCAAAACAGTCATTCCCTCCAAAGAAACAAGAGTTCCTACCTCCCTCCACCACCACAAAAAAAATTGCAAAATCAATTGAGTTACAATCCACTTCTCCTCTTGCATTCCCAAATCCATGTTGGGAGGATAAAATCAGAATGTCAATCAAGGAAAATAGCAGCAGAAAGAAGAGCCAAACAGGATGAAGAAATTCAAAGTCTGAAGAGTTGGGCTCTTAAATTCGGGATTACAAAAATCCCCTTGATGGTGAAACCAATAGAGGATGTTGAAGTTGAAGTTGGAGAACAAGTGGAAAACAAGGCTGATTTTATAACAGCAGTGAGTAGAAAAAGAAGAGAAACAACAGTTTGTTGGTGATGAGTTAGGTGTCCATGTTGGCACTTTTCCCAAAGAAAATGTTGATCCAGTTTGCACTGCAAAATCAGTTATCGAGAAGGAAGGAAAACCATCTCAAAACCCCATCTTTGAGGAGCAAATGGATGAGGTCAAGTTAGTTTTCACAACAGTAGAAGAAGGAAGCATTATTGATACATTTTTACTTTCATTTGAAGGGGCTGATTTGATTAATGAAGCCATTATGGAGGTGAACAAAATAGGTCCAAATTGTGAGCAAAAGGCACAAGAAATTTCATGCTTCTCTCCCACTTCATCTCTCCAACAATCTAATTTTTGGGATGAGTTTGGATTGACAAATTTCATGTTTGAAAATGAAGTTATACAGGGTGAAGCAAATGCAGATTTGGAGGCCACCATACAAGAGGGAGAGAGACTTTGCTACAACAAGACATTCAAGAGTTTGATTTTCCATCAGACTTAGAAGAATGTTTAGATGAAGAGCTAGCTGAAATTACCATGTTTCCTTCTTCACCATTCGTTCTCCAACAACAAGAACTTGCTGCCATGGACAAAAGAGTTCAAGGACAATAGCCTACAGTTTGCAACATGCCTCTTGAATCAAAGCTGGAAGAATTTGATCTTCCAAAAGCTACAATGGAGGAGCTCCAAAGCCAAACCCAACAATGTACTTGCAGCAGGTAACAACAATGCAAAATCAACTTCATTGGATGTTGCAATCAATAACGAGGAGTTTGCACACTATAGAAGAGATTCCATGTTGCCATGAAGGAAGAGAAGGGCAGAAAAAGTCCTACCATTGCTTCCACATCACCCACCCAAGAAGGTCTATAGGAAGACTCCATTTTTGGAGTTGAAAATCAGAGCTATGGGCATATCAAACGGATCATACCTTTCCCAATAAGGTATTTGACTTCATTGGAGTCAAAGGAGAAGTCACAACTAGTCATGCTTGCTTTTAAGCATGAGGGTGAGCTACAAAGTACCAAGGATCAGCTGTCATACCTCTTCAATAAAGTGCAGAGCAACTAAAAGAGGTATTGGATTTGTTTTCAGTTGACACCTTGATGATTTGGGTAGAAGACCAGCTTCTTGTTGATTTTCCACTCATCTAATCAGCCATGTTCAGTGTTAAATCAGTTGCATGGTTGTAACTTTTGAGAAAGGGAAGCTATTTCCCCCAACCAGTTACAGGGTTTGTTTAACCCACTTTTTCTTCCAGTTAGAGTAGGATAGGTAGTTTTGCTTTCAGTAAAAGAAGTGCTTGTGCACACTCTGCATGTTCCATTTTGGAGCATGTATGACCTTTAGTTTTGTACATAGTTTTTTGTGGTGTGGGTTTTGCTCTTGCACAGTCCATTTCAGTGGGTTTCCAAGTGGCTCAGAGAGGAGGTTTCAAAGTTCATATCAGTTTGTAGGCTACAACTCATGACTCCATGCCCAATGGATGCTTCAGGCAACTGGTAACTTCATCCAGCAGGCAGATGACCCCTCTGAGTCGCCAAAATTGTTATCCAAAATGTGCCCCTGCTCATTTTTTGTGGCCAACTCCTCTCATTTTTTTCTCTCTTGTGCCTCATTCATAATATTTTGCTTTTCAAGCACTCAAAACCTTCTGGAAATGACACCATTAGATAGAGCTCTTTCTCATCTTTCTAGAAAGGTAAACTTTTCCTCCTAACTCCATGTATTTTTGAAGTTATGGCTCGGCTGAGTTTTTTAGAAAAAATTTCCCCTGAAAGGCCCGCGGCCAATGAGATGCCGCCACATGGCACCTAGAGTAGTGGAGTGCGGGGAAATTTTGGAAAATTTTCCAAATGACCAAAAAGGTAAAAATTCAAAAAAAATTCCCACCGACCCGATTTGGCCCTGTTTTGCCCTAAAACTTCAAATTGCCATATCTTTCGATCTAGAGCTCAGTTTTTCACGTTCTTTATATCAATGGAAATCTGGTAAAATTCTCTATAAGATTCTGGGGTAATTTTTGCATTTTGGTGGAGTTTGGAGAGAGAAAATCAAAAAATTCTTCTGGCACGTGGTCATGAACAGAAATGACGTTTCAACCACTGATTTTAATGAAGAATGGCTCGCATTCTCTCCCAGCATGGTTAAAAATGTCAGGGAATGGGTCTGTCAGGTTGCCAATGCTATTTTGATGCCATTTTTGTCAATGGTTGAGCCCCTTGTATGTTTTCCCATGTTTCTCTCTCCTGGGGTCATGGTTTGCACTGTAAAAGCCAGAATGAGTTCATTTTGCAAAGGGGAGACACTTTTTCAGCTCTGTAACTTCCTTTTTCTTCCTCCTTGGCAGAATTTGTGAAGAAATTTTACCTTTCCATGTAATGCAGCACCTTTTCTTGCCTCTAGATCACTGTAATGTACTGTATTGGATTTGAGATGTTGATATATGTTCTGTGATTAAAATCCCTCAATCCTTTCATAGATCTATCATTGCTTTCTTGATCTTTCATTACATTTTGAGCATTTGTGCATGTTTTGTGTTGTGTTTCCTTGTGGATTGTGTATTTCATGTGGAATCAGGTGTCTACAACTCCTTTGGTGCATCACCTATTAGCATTAGTTCTTTTTTTTTTGCATTTTCTATCCTTGTCCCTTTGGAATTTAGAGTAGATTAAGGAGTTTAAACCTCTACAATTGTGAAAGTGAAATAGCTGATCAGAGGAGTTGAGGAACCAGCCTCTAATCTGGAGATTCCTCTTCCATTTTCCAAGTCCCACACTTGGGAAGAGGATTCAATATTGTGCAATCACAATGGATGCTAGTATGACCAAACTAGAAATCTGATCAACATCCAAGGGGTGTTGTTGAGTTTCAACAACAAGACTATTATGGACATTATTATGTTTGATTAGTATGATGGTTAGATGTTAGATCTTAGATTAATATTGATCTGGATTCAGATATTTTGCTTGATGATCATTGAGACATCAATATTATTATGTGGATGATGACATACTGATTGACATGGACAGGTTATTACTTTTAATTGTAGACATGTGACATTGATATTATGAATAGCTATAGTATAGAGATCTATTGGATGATGATATAGTTGCAGTTGAATTTAAATGATAAATGTTAAATTCTTGATAATGTTGTGATTTGGATTTAATAATTGTATGTTGCTTATATCATTTGGATGTTCTGATATGGCCACGAGGCCGAAGGGGTATATTGCATTTTGTAGGTTAAAAATCACAACAATGACGGGGGACTGGAGACTAACCATATTGGAATTCAGTGTGAAATCAACAAGGTCACCATGACAACTGTGTTTGAGTTGTATGTTTTGTTTTGATAGGATTTCCCATGGGGGGATTTCCATTATTGTAACCATGGGATATATGTGTGCTTTATTTGTTGTGTCCCTTTTTTAAAATTATTGTTGTATGTATTTTATTTGTAATGCTCTTTAATTTAATTATTTTAATGCGATAGTATAATGTGAGAGTCTTATAGTTAAATTTCAATTATATTAATTGGGATGTGGAATATAAATTAAATGTTATTGTCTTGGTTGAAAATGAAAATTGACTTATAATAAAAGTTTGTAATAAATAAATGTCATAGAAATAAATGTAACATCCCCATTTTAAGATACCAGAACAAGGGAATTTTTTTTTTTTTTGATAACATTCTCTGTTATGAATTATAAAATTCAAACACACGTTCAAGTTTTAATAATTGTTCTCTGCCCAAACAACGCAGTTTGGATCACACAATTTCTTTTTAAAACTAATGTTCCCTGTTCGCATATTTACAATATGGAACACACATTCAATGCCATTCAATCTTATAACAAATTCTATATGCTGCTGTAAATGACTCGAGGAACTTCCGATCTTCCATTTTCATGACTCGGAGTTTCAACGATCCTTAATTTCATGACTCGGCAACAATTGATCCTTCATGTTCGTTTATGCATAGTATATTATATATACCTGTTCTCATAACCGTTTCCGGTTATCGAAGTGATCCATTTAAGAAGCCTATATGAATTTATTTTATTGATATTCATCTGACATCCTGCATCTTAAATTAAGTGATAAGGACAATGGAACCAACAATTGCGATACTTTGGCCAAATATTTTCACATGCTTTGCATGATCATATTCCCGGATGTGATACACATCAATGGAATACGTCCTTCACTTCACTTCACCTGTTATCTAGAATGGTCTTTCCTGGTTCCTACCAATCCTCTTCGTTTAAGGTCAGATTTAAACTACCAATTTCCAACTAGTAATATGAACAAATATAGGAAGGCACTCCTGGTAACTAAAGATACGCAGACATACGGTGTCGTTTCCCCACGACTCTGTGTGTCTAGTTATCTTTAGTATTCCAGAGTCACTCCATATACGAGATCATACTCTATACCCTGCTAAGAGCTACACATTCAGCCTATGTATTCTTGATGTTTTAATTCGGGAGGGCATTGCAATATGTCAACTTCAACATTGTGTCGTCATGAAGACCCCGTCTTCATGGAGACACCTTGTTGTAGCTGGCGTATGCCAATGTCCTGCAGAACCCACCCATCGAGAATACACATCCTACTCAAGTGATTTAGATACGATTTAATAATTAAGAGTCAACTTTCAGCATCCATGCTGATCCCTTTATCCTCGTTTCCATTACAGTTGTATATAGCTAAGAGGGACTAAATCCGTCCATTAGCTTGCTATGCATCTTCTCCTTCGTATCGAAGGGCTACATTTCCCTACTTGGTTCACTTCTTAATCATTGGATTAAGTAGTCCATACCGACGGACGTTATAAGTTTAACCTATTAAACTTAGCCAAGAATTTCCCAACTGTAACTAAATTCAGAATACTAACTTATTAGATGTCATTTAAACGAGGTCTAATTCCCAAGAATGTATTCATTTGTTCTCCTTAACGTTATATAGTTAAATTCCATTAGTTATGGATATACTTATCCTATATCCTTTATTCTGAATTCAGCATACGAGATCATTAATGGAGTTTGAAAGTGAAGTTCGATTACTCCAAAGTTAATTGATATTCCTTAGCTCCTAAGCTAATCCTGAATACCTGTCGGTTATGGAATCATATTCTTCCTAATCATTTTTAATGTCAATTAAAAATTCATCTTTACCCAAGTATGAACTAATTGCATATTTCAACTTAAAAGTTGCATTTAGGTAAGAACAGATATCAGATCCCATTTAGCATCCATCCAAGGACAATTAAACAAATCCAAATCAAGAAATAACATTATATTTCCAATTTAGTCATCAATATCAGACTGATATAATTATTAAAAATATCACACTTGTAATTGTATTCATCATTTCATGTCATGATCCATACATTTACCAATCCAACTGAATGGACACGGTTTACATAAAACCTCAATACAACTCATAGATAGAAGAATATACTTTCTTCTTTTCACAATTCCTCGAAGAGGAATAAAAGCAACAATTACAATTCATCTTCAACTAATCAAGAAGCATCAGAAAACAACCATGTCTTCATTCTAATCAAATTCCATCTGCAAAATTATTTACACGGGTCAATTCAATGAACTGAGCATATTAAGCACTTATCCTTAAAATGAGGTGCTTCAACTAACTGTCTCAATAAAAGAACCCTGCTTTTATGAAACGACAGTAAGACATCAATCACGAAATAGGTACAAAAGAAAGATCAGCATAACAACTGAACTATCAAAATAACATCACAACTAGCCAAAGAATTGCTGTCCCATTTCCACATAACCGTTACAAGTCTTAATTCACAATATTTGCACAGTTAGAAATATAAATAGCTTACTGCTGATATAACACACTGTTATCCTTTCCACGCCTTTCATTAATAATAAATGCAAAGGATGAAACTAACTGAAATGTAAACCCGTTACTTTCCTTTCAGTTCATGCATCATATTAGAATCCAAGCAATCAAGCACAGACAAGAAAGCGAACAGAAATGCATATAGTCACTCTTATCTAAGCACTACAAGATTCGTTATCAACGAATTATAGATTTCCAACTGAATGAAAGAAGAATAGATCATTTTTCCAAATCATTCATCCATGTCCCTATTTCTTTCCACATGACTGTCCTAACAATGGAATCCAAACGAGAGACAAATCAAGATAACATTTCAGAGTGAAAATTACAAAATCCATTCAGAATTCACTTTCCGGCAGCAAGAATAATTTCATTTATAATCCTTTTGAAATGAAAACAGGGAAGAATTCATCATCCATATCCATATTTCAAGTTCATAATAGTATGCAGAACTCCAGAATGCAAAATCAAATGTCATTGCCTTTATCAAAGTAAACCATACAGGGTGTCAATAAATGGATCTCGTACAGTCAAGACAACCCCCCATAGCAAGACAAAATTTCTAGGCATGTATTCCTTTGCTCAACAATTCAAGGCTAAGTCGTAATCACCAAAACAGTCCAATCTCAAAAGATCGATCAGCATCAATAAACACAACTAATCATCATACTTTCTTAGCAGGATCACCATTTATTCATTATACATTCAGAAGAAAAGCTATTTCTTTTCTAGCTCCCACGAATACTCATTCATATTTGTCAATTCACATAAAATAAGAAACACAACAATAATTATATTACTAGCATATCCGTCTAATCGAGTTCACAATACTCAAATAAAACTCTAATGCCAATTCCTTTAAAATGCAAAATGCTATTTCCTTCTAATCCCGGAACAGTAGAGGGAAAATAAAAGTTTTATTTCTTCAGCAAGAAAAGGAAAGAAACAGCCAAAAATGTGTTATCATTTATTTTTCCAAGGCAACTTCCTATATTCAGACAATATCCAATGTTGTATTCATCCTAATCAAACACAGCAGAAGAGAGAAGATCCATTTCCTCTTGTAAAAGAAATTTCAGTATAGAAACGACCTCATGCAACTCGCACAGCTGATACAATTATATCACGAAAGACCATATAACAAAGAACATTCTCATAGCAGTGAAAACAACCCACACAGTCTGCCAGTTCATGATATAAAACTTAAATAGTGAAATACCCATTCCATGAAGCTCGAAAAGAAATGATATTTCTTTTAATCCCGAACAGCAGATAGTAAATAAAAATATCTTATTTCCTTCAATGAAAACTTCAGTATAGAAACGACCTCAGGCCGTTCACACAACCAATAAAATCATATCGCAAGTTCAGGTGACAACAAAACAATAGTATAGCAATAAAATACCCATACTACCTGTACAGTTCCACATTCTATTTTACAAGAATAACCAGTTCAAAATTTCATATTATGTCAATAACCAGCACAACATGGAGGTGTTTCCACTCAATTAAAATGCAAGGACAAATCAATCACAATAGCAAGAGAATGATTTTACCCCATCATTTCCAAAAATGACAGCAAGGGTCAACGAACCCAAATCATAGCAACATAACACGACTGTATTTCCATTTCTTTTTTTTTTACATACAAAGCCAATTCCAACACAACAGCAAGGGAACGATTTCTCAGAAAGGAGAACATCTCACAAGCCTATTCCTATTTCATACAACATGAACAGAGAAAGAAACTATCTATTTCAATCCACCATACTGTCAACCATCTAATACAGTCATTCATGTTCCAACTTGATTCGTGCAAAGACAAATCAAAGCCTAGCAATCAGAAGCGAAGCTTCTTAACATTTTCAAAAAAGAAGGCAAGAATCAACGAAATCCAAATCAAATCGACCCGACAACAATCACACAATCCAAACCCAAGAGCAGGGTTGTTTTAATGAGACACTTAAACAAAGCAAGAATTTTTAAAGAGAAGGGCTTAACATGCCTGTAATCTCTTTTCCAGAACCCGAAGAAAGCTTCGTTTGCCGAGTTATTTCCTTCCACCATGGCAGCACAAACTTCCCAACACTCCTTTCTTCTTCAGGCTCAACAACAACCTTAAAATCTCCAAGAACAGTGTCAAATTTTAAGAGCTGGGTCAACTGAACCAGACCAGAAAAACCAAATGCAAAGCAACTTTGCAAAAGCCCGAATCGACAAAATGAAAATCAGAATTCCCTTATACACTTTCCAAGGCAAGCTGGTCGCGAGGACCAAGAATAATCAATGCATTAAAGGCTCTGCCTTTTCCTAACTTCCCACGCCACTGCCAACTTGAGTTGGTGAACTCTAAATTTCAAATTTCCCATGCAAAACCGAATTTGGCTCTATCTCCACATAGATACCTCCATTTCTTACCTGCCCCGCCAAAACTGGCGCTGTCCACGTATGGAATTTCTATTAAATGCTAATGAATACCCTCCTTCCATCCTTATCCTTTCCCTCCAAGGGTCTGTGCGCCCGTTTAGATTAGGATTAGTTTAGGTTTCATATAGTGTTCAACCTAGGTCTTAGTTTAGCCTTAGGTTATTAGGGCTTAGGTCTATTTTTCCCCTTTTTTTTTGTAATTTAAAAATCCACTTAGGATAGTAGTTTAGGATGCATGTTAGGACTTAGGATTAGTTTAGGGTTTTAATTCCTACTAACCACTAACACCAAACAACTTCCATCCAGCCTTCCAACTGACATTCACGTTAATGCAAAGCAGGATGTTCCGTCCTTTGGATCACATGTCAAGGCCACCCGTGTCCAGGCATTTCTTGCCTCACGAGGTCCCAAGTTCAACAGTACAGGGTTCAAAAATCGAACCCCTGTCATTGGCATTTACGTGCCAGTTGCTCATTCCTGCAATCAGGCGCTGCACGTTCATATCAACCTCTGGTTCGGTTTAAGAGTAAATCGACACAGAAATCACAAGAAGCCCTCAGCACACTTTGGATCAATGAAATTTATTTAAGGTGTGCTGTCAATCAGCAACGAGAGTTTAGCAAGTATACGACAATTGGTCGTCACATCAGCAAACACGTAAGTACAATAACTGCTGTCCTAACAATAAATCACAGCATGCAAGAATCCAAGTTAGCAACACATTCCTTTAAGATCAGAGTTTATCTTAACATGTTTGCTTTCATTCCAGCAGTTATAACAACATGAAAAACTTTCACCAAGATAACATACAAAATCAGAGCGTTACATTCTTCCCTCCTTAAAGAATCATCGTCCCGATGATCAGTTTAAACAAATCAAGGAGTTCCTAGGACAAAGTTCAGTTATTGTCCTTTCATTCATAAGTTCATACCAAAAATAGATTCACTCTTAAAAACAGCGTTTTAAGACAACTGTACAATAGACTAATAATTGTCTAAATTTGGTAGAATTATCAGTTCTTTGAATTTCAAATTCAATTAAACAGGTGTGGAAAAGTAGATCTCATTTCTTCGAGATTTTCCCAAGTTGCACTTTCTTCGCTGAACTGGTCCCACTGGACCTTACATTGGTTCACTTCGCGATTTCTTAAGTACAACTGGCGAGTTCCCAGCACTCGAATGGGCTTAACCACAATTATTCCTGGGTCTTGGACCTGCAAGGAATTCCAATTTAGCACATGTGATAAATCTGTCACGTATTTCTTAAGCAAAGAAATCTGAAAAACATCATGCATTTGAGACAAAGCAGGAGGTAATGCTAGACAATAAGCTACAGGGTTGATTATTTCAACAATTTCAAAAGGTCCCACATAACGTGGCGACAACTTGGCAGCCTTGCCAAAAGTTATTGAGCTCTTTTTCAGCTTCACCCGAAGAAAGACCTTCTCTCCCAGTTTATAATGCCTGTCAACCCGCTTCAAGTCTGCATAGCTCTTTTGCCTATTGGCAGCCTCCTTTAGATGTTCCCGAATCATTTTGATTTGCTGTTCCATTTCCATAAGGATTTCTGGCCCAATTACCTCTCTGTCCTCAACGTTGTCCCAACTGACAGGGGTTCTGCATTTTCTTCCATACAATGCTTCAAAGGGTGCCATTTTTAAAGAGGCATGATAGGTGTTATTGTAAGCAAATTCTACCAGCGGAAGGTATTCCTCCCATTTATACTGCTGGTCCATGCAATACATCCTTAACATGTCCTCTAAAACCTGATTAACTCTCTCAGTCTGTCCATCCGTTTCCGGATGATATGCAGGACTGAAGTTCAATTTAGTCCCCAAGGCCGCATTAAGCGTTTGCCAAAACCTTGATGTCATCCTCGGATCTCTGTCCGATATGATTAATTCCGGTATTCCATGCAATCGGAAGATTTCATGTACAAATATTCTTGCTAGCACTGGTGCGTCGTCCTTCAAATTACTAGTAATGAAGTGTGCCACTTTGGTCAATTTTTCGACTACAACCTAGGATAATGTCATGCTTATTTCTTGACATAGGCAATCCTTGAACGAAATCCATCGTTATCACTTGCCATTTATACTGCGGAATACTGTGGGGATACAATAATCCAGCGGGGTGCATATGTTCCGCCTTAACACGCTGACATTCCAAGCAGTGTGTTACAAACTCTGCCACATCCTTTTTCATTCCCTTCCAGAAATATTGTTGCTTAAGATCAGCGAGCATTTTTGTAATGCCAGGGTGTCCAGAAAAAGGTGAATTATGGAATTCAGTTAACAATTTTCCTCTTAAGTCATTTGCCAAGGGTATATATACCCTATTTTCGAACCTCAGAATTCCTTCATTATCAAAACAGAATCCCTTATACCTGATGTCCTGTGGGTCTGCAGCAAGTGCTGATTTGACTTGCTAGAAATAAGGATCTGATTCCAAGGCATCTTTCACCTCATCCTTAAACTGAGTTCTCAACGTTATAATAGCAGAGATATGCTTCCTTCGACTCAAAGCATCTGCCACTCTATTTTCCTTGCCCTTAATGTAGCTTATATCGAAATCATACTGAGACAGAAATTCTAACCATCTTCGCTGCCTTGCATTCAGATGTGCCTGAGTAAAAATATACTTCAGTCCTAGATGGTCTGTTTTTAACTCGAAGGGCTTGCCTAAAAGGTAATGCCTCCACATTTGAAGTGCATGAACAATGGCAGCGAGCTCAAGATCGTGTGGAGCATAGTTTTGTTCATGTAACTTAAGCTTTCTGCTTTCATAAGCGATGACATGGTTATTCTGTAATAGAATACCTCCAAGGCCTTCTCCTGAGGCATCCGTTACAACCATAAAATCTCCATTTGGATCAGGTACAGTCAAAATAGGTGCTGTAGTTAACTGTTCCTTTAAATTTTTAAAGGCAGATTCACATTTGTCTGTCCAGACAAATTTCTTTTCTTTCTTTTGTAGCGAAGTGATTGGGGCAGCAATTTTTGAAAAGTCCTTAACGAACTTTCGATAATATCCAGCCAAGCCCATGAAGCTCCTCACTTCGTGCACGTTCTTAGGCGCAGGCCACTCAGTTATAGCTGTGATCTTTGAAGGGTCAACAGCTATCCCATTTTTGCTTATAACGTGTCCCAAATAATGCACTTCTGCATCATAAAAGGAACATTTGGATAGTTTGCCATACAACTTCCTCTTTCTTAAGATTTCCAGCACTATCCTGAGATGTTCTTGGTGCTCTTCGACATTTTTAGAGTATATAAGAATGTCGTCTAAGAATACAAGCACAAACTTGTCTAAGTATTCTTGAAAAATATTGTTCATTAGATTCATGAAGGCGGAAGGTGCATTAGTCAACCCAAAAGGCAACACCGTGAACTCATAATGCCCGTACCTCGTTCTAAAAGATGTTTTATGAATATCTTCTTCCTTTATTCTCAGCTGATGGTACCCTGATCGAAGATCTATTTTTGAATAAACTGATGCTCCTCGCATCTGATCAAACAGATCATCAATCCTAGGAAGTGGGTATCGATTTTTAATAGTTGCTTTGTTCAGCATTCTGTAATCAATGCACAGCCTCAAAGTGCCATCCTTTTTCTTTACGAAAATTACCGGCACTCCCCAAGGTGAGACGCTCGGTCTTATCAGCCCCTTAGTCAGAAGTTCTTGTAACTGAGCCTTTAGCTCTACCAACTCAATGGTAGTCATTCTATAAGGTGCCTTAGATATGGGTTCCGTTCCTGGTTTGATTTCTATTGCGAAGTCAAACTCACGTTTGGGCGGAAGACCTGGCAATTCCTCCGGAAACACATCAAGGAAATCCCTCAACAATGGATATCTTTCCATGCAATCATTATCTTCCTCTGCATTTTCTATCACTTTTACTGCAAACAAAGTGCAGCCTCTATTTTTAGCCCTTTTTAGTTGCATAGCCGTCAGTTTCCTAACTGCAACTTCCCGTTTTACACCTTGAATGACTGCTGCTTTCTGCAGGTCATCAAAGCAACAGATTTGTTTTTCATAACAGTCGACCTTTGCCTTATGTTCAGCCAACTAGTTAACTCCAATAATGATATCATATGATCCTAGAGGAGTGACATACAAGTCAACTTTGGTGGAGAAACCAGGCAGATCAAGAATTGCCCCAAAAAGGCACATTTCGACTGTATGGACAGCATTATTCCCATAATGCATTGTCCATGTTTTATCCATTCTTGCAGCCTTTCTTTTTAATTTCATAGCAAGTTTAGCTGAAATAAAACATTCTGTAGCTCCAGTATCAAAAAGTATAACTACAGGTGTACTGAATAACTTACCCGTAACTTCTATGGGCGTCACTTGCTTTTCAGCTTGTCTGTTAGCCACTGCAGCGTGTATCCTATGCTACTGTCCGCGATCATCCTTCTTCAGAGGACAGTGATTCGCATAGTGGTCCTTTCCACAGTTGAAGCATCCTCCAGCTGGCCCTTTTCTAGGCTCAAATTTGTTACCAGCCTTGAAGTTATCATTCTGGCTTCCATAGGACTTCTGTCCAATGCCATTAACTTTTGTGAAGCTGTTCCGCACGCTATTTACAGGTCTGTTCATCACAGGTTTCTTGTTGTTATCTACAACAATTTTGTTTTTCACACCAAACCTTTTCCAAGGTCCCCTTTTTGGTGCAAGAGACGAAGAAGGATTGGGAATCTTCTTCCTTATCTCTTCCCTGTGAGCAGATATTGCCCTCAATTTCTGTTCCTGTCTGATTGCCTTTTCGACAACTCCATCCATGGTGGTTGGGCCATGGACATCCACTTCGCCACCAATGATGGGATTCAGTCCCATTATGAATTTCTGTATTCTGAACTTCTCGTCAGCTTGGTACTGCGGCACATACTTAAGGAGTTTAGTAAACCCTTCCCAGTATTCCGTCACCGACAGCCTTCCTTGCGACCAGTTCTGAAATTCAGTCATTTTCCTATCAAAATAGAGTTGAGGCAGCCATCGTTGCCTAAAATAACCCTTAAATTGATCCCAGGTTATGTCTGAGTCGACAATATTCAGCTCAACCTTACGGTTGTCCCACCATGATGATGCTTCATGAGAAAGCTGATATGCTCCCCATATCACTTTAGTCTCTTCGGAGAAGTTTCTTATTGCAAAGTATTTCTCCATTTCACTGAGCTAGTTCTCAGCTCCGTCTCCAAGAGTTGTTCCATCAAACTTTGGAGGACTTATTCTCTTTATATCATTTGTAAGTTCAGCTGCTAATCTTGCCCTTTTATTTTCAGGGGGATTAGGAGCATTTACATTATTATCCTCAACACCTGGATTCCCTCCGTTGATGTCGTCCATAGGAGGCAGCTGATCATTTATCTCAGCTTCATTCTCCTCCTCTTCATTGCCCATTGACTGGTGTTCCAGAACATTCAAACGATCCCTCATATCAAGTAGGGCAGCAAGGATTTCATCCAGCTTTTGGGCAGTCGCTGCTTCTCCACCCAGTAACGGGTTATTCGCAGCATTCCCTCTTGTCCTGACCATTTTCTGTTCAATAAGAAAATGTAAACCTTATTAATATCGTGGACTCATTAGGTCCAAGAGCTGCAACCTTCAGCTCTGATACCAAGATGTAACATCCCCATTTTAAGATACCAGAACAAGGGAATTTTTTTTTTTTTTGATAACGTTCTCTGTTATGAATTATAAAATTCAAACACACGTTCAAGTTTTAATAATTGTTCTCTGCCCAAACAACGCAGTTTGGATCACACAATTTCTTTTTAAAACTAATGTTCCCTGTTTGCATATTTACAATATGGAACAAACATTCAATGCCATTCAATCTTATAACAAATTCTATATGCTGCTGTAAATGACTCGAGGAACTGCCGATCTTCCATTTTCATGGCTCGGAGTTTCAACGATCCTTCATTTCATGACTCGGCAACAACCGATCCTTCATGTTCGTTTATGCATAGTATATTATATATACCTGTTCTCATAACCGTTTCCGGTTATCGAAGTGATCCATTTAAGAAGCCTATCTGAATATTTGTTACTGATATTCATCTGACATCCTGCATCTTAAATTAAGTGATAAGGACAACGCAACCAGCAATTGCGATACTTTGGCCAAAGATTTTCACATGCTTTGCATGATCATATTCCTGGATGTGATACACATCAACGGAATACGTCCTTCACTTCACTTCACCTGTTATCTAGAATGGTATTTCCTGGTTCCTACCAGTCCTCTTCGTTTAAGGTCAGATTTAAACTACCAATTTCCAACTAGTAATATGAACGAATATAGGAAGGCACTCCTGGTAACTAAAGATACGCAGACATACGGTGTCGTTTCCCCATGACTCCGTGTGTCTAGTTATCTTTAGTATTCCGGAGTCACTCCGTATACCAGATCATACTCTATCCCCTGCTAAGAGCTACACATTCAGCCTATGTATTCTTGATGTTTTAATTCGGGAGGGCATTGCAATATGTCAACTGCAACATTGTGTCGTCATGAAGACCCCGTCTTCATGGAGACACCTTGCTGTAGCTGGCGTATGCCAATGTCCTGCAGAACCCACCCATCGAGAATACACATCCTGCTCAAGTGATTTGGATACGATTTAATAATTAAGAGTCAACTTTCAGCATCCATGCTGATCCCTTTATCCTCGTTTCCGTTACAGTTGTATATAGCTAAGAGGGAATAAATCCGTCCATTAGCTTGCTATGCATCTTCTCCTTCATATTGAAGGGCTACATTTCCCTACTTGGTTCACTTCTTAATCATTGGATTAAGCAGTCCATACCGACGGATGTGATAAGTTTAACCTATTAAACTTAGCCAAGAATTTCCCAACTGTAACTAAATTCAGAATACTAACTTATTAGACGTCATTTAAACGAGGTCTAATTCCCAAGAATGTATTCATTTGTTCTCCTTAACGTTATATAGTTAAGGTCCATTAGTTATGGATATACTTATCCTATATCCTTTATTCTGAATTCAGCATACGAGATCATTAATGGAGTTCGAAAGCGAAGTTCGATTACTCCAAAGTTAATTGATATTCCTTAGCTCCTAAGCTAATCCTGAATACCTGTCGGTTATGGAATCATATTCTTCCTAATCATTTTTAATGTCAATTAAAAATTCATCTTTACCCAAGTATGAACTAATTGCATATTTCAACTTAAAAGTTGCATTTAGGTAAGAACAGATATCAGATCCCATTTAGCATCCATCCAAGGACAATTAAACAAATCCAAATCAAGAAATAACATTATATTTCCAATTTAGTCATCAATATCAGACTGATATAATTATTAAAAATATCACACTTGTAATTGTATTCATCATTTCATGTCATGATCCATACATTTACCAATCCAACTGAATGGACAAGGTTTACATAAAACCTCAATACAACTCATAGATAGAAGAATATACTTTCTTCTTTTCACAATTCCTCGAAGAGGAATAAAAGCAACAATTACAATTCATCTTCAACTAATCAAGAAGCATCAGAAAACAGCCATGTCTTCATTCTAATCAAATTCCATCTGCAAAATGATTTGCACGGGTCAATTCAATGAACTGAGCATATTAAGCACTTATCCTTAAAATGAGGTGCTTCAACTAACTGTCTCAATAAAAGAACCCTGCTTTTATGAAACGACAGTAAGACATCAATCACGAAATAGGTACAAAAGAAAGATCAGCATAACAACTGAACTATCAAAATAACATCACAACCAGCCAAAGAACTGCTGTCCCGTTTCCACATAACCGTTACAAGTCTTAATTCACAATATTTACACAGTTAGAAATATAAATAGCTTACTGCTGATATAACACACTGTTATCCTTTCCACGCCTTTCATTAATAATAAATGCAAAGGATGAAACTAACTGAAATGTAAACCCGTTACTTTCCTTTCAGTTCATGCATCATATTAGAATCCAAGCAATCAAGCACAGACAAGAAAGTCGAACAGCAATGCATATAGTCGCTCTTATCTAAGCACTACAAGATTCATTATCAACGAATTATAGATTTCTAACGGAATGAAAGAAGAACAGATCATTTTTCCAAATCATTCATCCATGTCCCTATTTCTTTCCACATGACTGTCCTAACAATGGAATCCAAACGAGAGACAAATCAAGATAACAGTTCAGAGTGAAACTTACAAAATCCATTCGGAATTCACTTTCCGGCAGCAAGAATAATTTCATTTATAATCCTTTTAAAATGAAAACAGGGAAGAATTCATCATCCATATCCATATTTCAAGTTCATAATAGTATGCAGAACTCCAGAATGCAAAATCAGATGTCATTACCTTTATCAAAGTAAACCGTATAGGGTGTCAATACATGGATCTAGTACAGTCAAGACAACCCCCCATAGCAAGACAAAATTTCTAGGCATGTATTCCTTTGCTCAGCAATTCAAGGCTAAGTCGTAATCACCAAAATAGTCCAATCTCAAAAGACCGATCAGCATCAATAAACACAACTAATCATCATACTTTCTTAGCAAGATCATCGTTTATTCATTATACATTCAGAAGGAAAGCTATTTCTTTTCTAGCTCCCTCGAATACTCATTCGTATTCGTCAATTCACATAAAAGAAGAAACACAACAATAATTATATTACTAGCATATCCGTCTAATCGAGTTCACAATACTCAGATAAAACTCTAATGCCAATTCCTTTAAAATGCAAAATGCTATTTCCTTCTAATCCCGGAACAGCAGAGGGAAAAGAAAAGTTTTATTTCTTCAGCAAGAAAAGGAAAGAAACAGCCAAAAACATGCTATCATTTATTTTTCCAAGGCAACTTCCTATATTCAGACAAAATCCAATGTTGTATTCATCCTAATCAAACACAGCAGAAGAGAGAAGATCCATTTCCTCTTGTAAAAGAAATTTCAGTATAGAAACGACCTCATGCAACTCGCACAGCCGATACAATTATATCACGAAAGACCATATAACAAAGAACATTCTCATAGCAGTGAAAACAACCCACACAGTCTGCCAGTTCATGATATAAAACTTAAACAGTGAAATACCCATTCCATGAAGCTCGAAAAGAAATGATATTTCTTTTAATCCCGAACAGCAGATAGTAAACAAAAAGATCTTATTTCCTTCAATGAAAACTTCAGTATAGAAACGACCTCAGGCCGTTCACACAACCAATACAATCATATCGCAAGTTCAGGTGACAACAAAACAATAGTACAACAATAAAATACCCATACTGCCTGTACAGTTCCACATTCTATTTTACAAGAATAACCAGTTCGAAATTTCATATTATGTCAATAACCAGCACAACATGGAGGTGTTTCCACTCAATTAAAATGCAAGGACAGATCAATCACAATAGCAAGAGAACAATTTTACCCCATCATTTCCAAAAATGACAGCAAGGGTCAACGAACCCAAATCATAGCAACATAACACGACTGTATTTCCACTTCTTTTTTTTTACATACAAAGGCAGTTCCAACACAACAGCAAGGGAACGATTTCTCAGAAAGGAGAACATCTCACAAAGCTTGTTCCTATTTCATACAACATGAACAGAGAAAGAAACTATCTATTTCAATCCACCATACTGTCAACCATCTAATACAGTAATTCATGTTCCAACTTGATTCGTGCAAAGACGAATCAAAGCCTAGCAACCAGAAGCGAAGCTTCTTAACATTTTCAAAAAAAAGAAGGCAAGAATCAACGAAATCCAAATCAAATCGACCTCAACAACAATCACACAATCCAAACCCAAGAGCAGGGTTGTTTTAATGAGACACTTAAACAAAGCAAGAATTTTTAAAGAGAAGGGCTTAACATGCCTGTAATCTCTTTTCCAGAACCCGAAGAAAGCTTCGTTTTCTGAGTTATTTCCTTCCACCACGGCAGCACAAACTTCCCAACACTCCTTTCTTCTTTAGGCTCAACAACAGCCTTAAAATCTCCAAGAACAGTGTCAAATTCCAAGAGCTGGGTCGACTGAACCAGACCAGAAAAACCAAATGCAGAGCAACTTTGCAAAAGCCCGAATCGACAAAATGAAAATCAGAATTCCCTCATACACTTTCCAAGGCGAGTTGGTCGCGAGGACCAAGAATAATGAATGCATTAAAGGCTCTACCTTTTCCTAACTTCCCACGCCACTGCCAACTTGAGTTGGCGAACTCTAAATTTCAAATTTCCCATGCAAAACCGAATTTGGCTCTATCTCCACATAGATACCTCCATTTCTTACCTGCCCCACCAAAACTGGCACTGTCCACGTATGGACTTTCTATTAAATGCTAATGAATACCCTCCTTCCATCCTTATCCTTTCCCTCCAAGGGTCTGTGCGCCCCTTTAGATTAGGATTAGTTTAGGTTGCATATAGTGTTCAACCTAGGTCTTAGTTTAGCCTTAGGTTATTAGGGCTTAGGTCTATTTTTCCCCTTTTTTTTTGTAATTTAAAAATCCACTTAGGATAGTAGTTTAGGATGCATGTTAGGACTTAGGATTAGTTTAGGGTTTTAATTCCTACTAACCACTAACACCAAACAACTTCCATCCAGCCTTCCAACTGACATTCACGTTAATGCAGAGCAGGACGTTCCGTCCTTTGGATCACGTGTCAAGGCCACCCGTGTCCAGGCATTTCTTGCCTCACGAGGTCCCAAGTTCGACAGTACAGGGTTCAAAAATCGAACCCCTGTCATTGGCATTTACGTGCCAGCTGCTCATTCCTGCAATCAGGCGCTGCACGTTCATATCAACCTCTAGTTCGGTTCAAGAGTAAATCGACACAGAAATCACAAGAAGCCCTCAGCACACTTTGGATCAATAAAATTTATTCAAGGTGTGCTGTCAATCAACAACGAGAGTTTAGCAAGTATACGTTCACATCAGCAAACACGCAAGTACAATAACTGTTGTCCTAACAATAAATCACAGCATGCAAGAATCCAAGTTAGCAACACATTCCTTTAAGATCAGAGTTTATCTTAACATGTTTGCTTTCATTCCAGCAGTTATAACAGCATGAAAAACTTTCACCAAGATAACATACAAAATATTGGGAGGTTGTTGGAACCTTGCCATTTGCTTATTGGGGTAAATTTTTCTCTTGCATTGGGAGCTTGTTCTTGTGGAAGGAGCTTGGACTAATTTGCATGCTTTGCATTTGTTGTTTTGAGACTGATTTGAGCAACAAGAATTTGTTGTTTGAACGCAAATCTCCATTATGGAGAGGTAGGCTCTAATTCTTTTAAATTGTTGTTTTCCCCTTCTTGCATGAAAAATATTGAATGGTATTGTGTTTGCATTCTTTGAGGGATGTGTAGAATGCCTAGGACATGGTGTAAAAAGAGAAGACTATGGGGTTTCAAATGGTGGGGCATAAGGAAATTATCATTGGCATTGTTCTTTGTGGAGGGAGTGTTGGTTTGGGATCCACCTAGGAAAGGAAATAACTTGCATTTCCTATTTCTTGGGGAGGGGCATAAGGGATAAATTTGGGCGGGCATAAGGAGGGGTTGAGAGATATAAGGTTTATGGGATTTGGTTGAGTTTATGGTGGGTTGCTTTTGGTGGATGCCCAATTCCAACATGGGAGGCATAAAGAGACCCCCATAGATCTTGCTCTTGTTGGCATGCTTGCTTGGAGAAGGAGCCTTAGTTTGATTGAAATTGCTTATTGTAGTTGAGAACTACACCTCATTGTTTGTGTTTCTTTGTAATTATGAAAATATATGCTTGTATGTGAAGAAGCCTTGTTGCAATGTGTTGATGTTCATGTTCCATTCCATATGGTTGGGGATCGGGGGCCAATGGGGAAAGATGGCTTCTTTTTTCCCATTGGATGTCTTGGCTGGGTGGAGAGCGTTGCCTTTCCCCCTTCCTTATTGTGATGAGAAGTTATGAAGAATGAAGCAACTCAGCAAGCTGCTGTTTGGAGAAAGAAAGACATATAGTTTGACAGTCATCTCTTTGAGAAAACTTTAAATGTAATCCCTTCCCACTTCGCGTGGATGCAGTTGTATAATGATTTGTAGATGTGAAGCCATTGTAATGTGTAATTTTTGGAAGTTGAAATTTAATGTGAAATGTAAAGAATGAAACATTCTACTTTCCCTTCCTGTATTTGGAAAAGAAGAATGTCATACAGTTTGTATAGTTTCAACATTGAAATGTCAAATGTAGAAATGAATTGTATCTTTCTGCTTAGTTTGAAATTCAGATAAATGGGAATCGAACATTTCATACTTAATATACCTTGAAATTTGCAATATCAGATCAAATTGGAGAAAGATGATCAGTTGTAATGTTATTTGACTTTCCCAATAGAAGTATGGCATTGGTATCTTGTAAAATTGTATTACTGTCAAAGGATCGCAAGTTCCATTTTGAAAAGAATAAGAATCTCTATTTTTTTTATGTTGAGAAGATGCAGTATGATAATTAAATTAGAATGTTATTCTTTCTTGCAAAATTGTATATCAAAACTGGAAACTCAGAGATGCTTTTAGTTTGAATTACATTGGATGTTTGATAAGAAACTACATTGGATTAAGTTTAGGAATCATTGTTGTTTGAATTTTTAAAAAAAAAAAGTACAAACCAAATTTAGAAGCAATAACTTGTTGTTTTAAAGTTCATAATTCTGGTGATCTTACATTTAAAAAAAAAAGAATAGTTCGACTTTTATACTTCAAAAATCAATTTAAAAATACTATGAAATTAACATGCTTAGGAAGACTATTCTGAACCCAGCTTGACTAAGGAACAATTTGAGAATAACATCTGTCAAGCTCAATCCAATTTTGAATTCGGAATCCCCTTCCTATGGTCATTTTTCTGTTCAACTTGTTGGATAAAAACGCAAACTTCAATAAATTTATCAAATTGACACCTAATTAAAACATTCTGAATTCTTCCCTAAGTTGATCCTCCATGTCTGTTTGACATGTTGAGTGAAGGAAGAGATCTCAATTTTTATGAAAATTTGTAAGTTTGAAAAATTGCTAGTTTTCAATTTTTATAAACCCTGCAGATCGATTTCTTAAAATTGACCCTTTAAAAATTCACCAAATTATAAAATTGATGATTTTATGTGCAAAGAGGACTCCAAGAGATTTCCAGAAAGTCCAATCGTTTTCCAAAAATGGAGCTTCCTATCAAAAGTTATGGCCATTTGAAGTTTTACTTCAAAATGGCCATCCCAAACCAAAAACGAAATAATTTGACCTTAGAAAAATTTAAATTTTGAACTTTAGAAAAATTTCTAAAAAAATTCCATGGCCCCCAACCAATCACATGACTGACACGTTGGTAGGGGGTACACTAATCAAAATGGAAAAACTTAACTTTTTGCCCCTTTTGGAAAAATTTCACTTTTTCCTCCGCCGTCCCGTAACCAATCACAAAGCGCCACGTGGCCATTTGAGCAAGTGCAGAGGCATGGAGGAAAATTTTCCTTTGGAAAATTGAAACTTTGGTTTTGGAAAAAATTTCAAATTTTTCCCCTCGACCCTCTCGCCCGTACACGAATCACGTGATGACATGTGGCATTGGGAAAATTTTCCCAATTTTCTCCTTATCCCCGCAGACCCTCCAAGGGAAAATTTTCCCCTAAAACTCCGTCCTGGCCATAACTTGAGTTTTATAAGGAGTTAGGAGGACTTCTTTATATGGTTGGAAAAGGTGAGGAAATTTCCTATCCAGTGAGTCCTAGTTTAGGAAAGTTTTGATAAATCTAAGTGTTTTGAAAAATATAGTTTAAGTTCAGGACTTAATAGAGAGTAGGCCTGGCGATAAATTTCTCCCTGAACCTTAGAAAAACTTGTAACCTCCAGATTGGAGCCTTGTAAGCTTGTTATAAGATAAAAAGATGGAAATATTGTGTTTGGGTAATGATAATTTGTTCTGGAATCCTATTTAGTTTCAAACTAGTGTCTTGCGACTTGGTTGAAGACTCCTTCCTATAAAAAAAATAAAAATTATTCCATAATTTTCCTAGTTTGTTTCTTGGTCTCAAGTGGTAGTTGAAGCAGGAATTACACTTGGTATCAGTAACATTTGTGTCAAAAGCTTGGACCACTGGGCTCTCTAGAGACATTGAGACTTTATACCTATATTAGTAATTTGATGCCATTTTTTTCACTCTCTATACTGTTTGAATATTGGCACGAGGTGAGTAGACTCATGAAAACTGAAGGGAAACTCTATGGATTTATATTGACACTATTACTACTAGTTTGGTCTGTGCATGGGAGTGTTCATATTGATACAGGAGGATTTATCATTTTGATATTGATATGGAATTATGTTAGTGACCACTGATACCACCATTTTCTTGAAAATAATTTAGCAACTATCCTACCACATATTGTTACATATGGTTCAAAATTATTATTGTTGATTTAAAATGCGGAGGATCAATAGGAGGTTACTCGGGTATATAGGACTTATAGATACCTTCCATTGAGAGTGTTATGTGGTTGACCTGATCCATTTTCATGGTGAGGACATATTAGAGGAGATTGAATTTTTATGCATATTGTCAGCTAGAATGTATGATGTGTTCTTTGAGTGTAGACAGTGGATAATAGATGCAAGACATTATACATAATCAGGACCAAAAACAGAAGTCTCGAAGACCTAGGCTCAGGGATAGGCAGATCAGAGAGGCCAATATGGCCATCAGACCAAAGCTGATGGATCATATCAGGGATTTATGATCCTGTTAAGTTACTATTGAACTTACATATATTCCAGGTGATTTTTAGAGTGGTTCCCCATAATTATGGGGCCCATATCTTTCTTTAGCTTGAGCGGTTGCTTTAAGCTCTGTCTCTATATTAATAGCAATCATTTAAAAGTTACTTGACTTGCGATTCCAATCTTTTGGCATGTAAGTGAGCTTGTTTTGGGCTATTAGAACTTTCCTTTTAGGGATTAAATTTAAAATTTATCTTATGGGAATTTTTTTATTTGTGTGGGATTCAGGAGCAGATACCCTTATCCCACACTCTTAGAGACTTTCTCATATACCTACCCATGGGGTAGGTGGGTTTTGTTGTCCCTTTTGATCATAGCTATGGACTAATAAAGTGACATCGATTATTAGAGTATTGAAATGTATGCTATCAACTACTGTCAGTAAATTTTGATGTACATGTAGGATGAGGATGTACGGATCCTAGTTGGTGCATATGAGTGAGCCTTAGTTTGATGTAAGATGTTGAGCGAGCAGGATTTTATTTTAATTAATTGCCCACAAACATTTGTGAATTTGACGTTGTGGAGGATTACATTGTTTTTCAAAGGATATTTTATTTCATAATTTTTTAACAAAAATGAAATGTGACCGGGTCAGAATTTGTATTCAGAAATTTTTGGTAGGCCATAGTAGGGTTTTAAGAGTTTTAATATCCTCTTCCTTGTTGGTGGTTTTTGCATGGTCTTGGACAATGAAGCTTGCAGACCTTGGCAGCAAGCAGCATTGAAGTCCCTCCAACTTCGTTTATTTTTCTATTTAAGTATATTTTGATGGTCTGTGATGGTCGTTATGTAATGGGGAATCCTTATATTGTTTTTTACCATTTGGACACAGATATTTCTTGGAGTGCATTATTTGTAGCTTTGTCGGTAAAAAATTGCACAAAAAATAAGTAAAAGGTGCACAACATGACTTATATTTTCTTTATCATTTGTAATCCACAATACCATTACCTCTAGGGCTCTCTTAGTTTGATTGTATGTTGCCGCTTTTTGGAGAGTTTCAGGGGGTTGCTATCATGTGTTTGATTTAATGCGGTGATGTACACAAGTATATTTGTACTCATTATAGGGCATGCAAGAGTGATTTTTTTATGAGGTAATGAAATCATATCATAGCCTACAGTCAGGGAAGATGCGTTTGTTTTAAATGGACAGGATAATTTGTATGCAGTTGATTATTTGCCAGCCCGAAAACCAGAGTGAAGGTCATTGAGACTACAGTGTTAGCATTGGAGGTGTTCCTAATGGGATATGGTTGTCATATGGTTCTTTTGGATTGAAATAGGGACCAACCATCTCTACTGGTAGTGGAGGGAAAGCTGGTGTATATTAAATATGGTGTCATAGTCTCCCCCTTGTCAATCCTATTTTTTTTTGTTTGAGCCATATGTGTGTTGCTAGACTTTTTTAGAATGAAGGCTAGTCCTCTCTTTTATCTCAAGAAAATTTCACCTCACACTGTAGGTCTCCGCATGACTTGCTTTGGTGCTCGTCTGAGTAGTCTTTTGTAGGCATGTATTTGCTACCTGCATCATAGGGCCTTGGATGGATTTTTATCACAAGAGTATATCTTGTGCAGACGATCTGGGTATTTTAATCGGTGACAATAAGAATGCGATCAGTCTCTTATTGTTTAGTTAGGACCATTAACGCTATCCAAAATACTCAAGCCATGTTTGCGAATGGGGCTATCAAATGATGGAGTGCAGTGAAAGAATGACATTTAGCGGATTCAAGAGGATGGTTTTAAAGTGGGCCATCGCTAATATGTACCATCCATTTAAGTTCTCTGAGAAATGTAATATAGATGTTAGTTCCAAATGAGAGCTACATTGTTTTGTTTATTTTCCTTTTGAACGTTACTAGAAATATCCATAATTTTCATCATTTTGGAGGTTTCTTGGTATTCAAGTGGTTTTTTATGCAGGCTTGTACACAATATGGACGTGTGCACTCGTAGAGACGCAAATTGCATGCGTATACGCACATGCACACTCATACGCAGCTTGAACAGTGTTTTTTTGCACAAGCCTAAATAACATTTGTAAATAAAAAAATTACGTTCTATAGTTAAATTTGAAATATGCACACGAAACTTGGATTATCCCTCTCTCTCTTCACTCTATCATGCAAACGCACAAGTACTTATTATTGCAGACACACACGCGCGCATAGTCACATTGTTACACGTTAAACGCACAATGCACACGCACATTCACACACATTGTGTGGACAGATACGTAGTCAGATACACATGTACACACACACGTCTCTCTTTTTTCCGAATCTTCAAATAGTCAAACACATTAGGTCCATGTTTATTCATTAATATTGCACATGGACATTTTCATATTGTACACACACAAGCACACGCATATTTATATTTACACGCATAGGAACACGCACATGCATAATTAATTTACACGCACACTCGCAAGTGCATGTACATTTACATGTGTATGTACAATCACATATACACGCACATATATACACATATACATATATATACGCACACGCACACGTGCACGTGTACGCACACGCACACGCACACGTGCACGTGTACGCACACGCACACGCACACGCACAATCACATGCACATGGACATGCATACACACACCCACACGCACACGCACACATTGAAACACACACACACACAATCAAGCACACGCACATGCACATGAACGTGCACTGACACGCACACTGCCAAGCACACTCGCAAGCGCACACACACACGCACATACACATGCACACGCACACACACACGCACATGCACATGCACATGCACACACAAGCACACACGCACACGGCCACACACACACACACGTACACACACACGCAAATGCACACGCACATGCATACACACACGAACACGCACATGCACACACACATGCACACGAACGTGCACTGACACACACACTCTCACACACACTCACAAGCACAAACACACACACGGACACGCACACGCACACGCACACGCACATGCACACTCACACACAGACGCACACACACAGGCACATGCACACACACATGCACACACACACACACGCACACGCACACGCACATGCACACGCACACACACAGGCACATGCACACACACACCTAACGAACACGCTCACACACACGCACATGCACACGAACATGCATTGACAAAAACATTGCCATGCACACTCGCAAGCGAACACACACATGCACACACACACACACACACACACACACACACACACACACGAACACGCACACGCACACAGCCGCACACACACACTTACACTTACACTTACACGCACACGCATACTCACAAGCACATACACACACACACACGCCGACACACACACACGCACACACACCCGCACACACACACACACGCACACACACAACCGCACACACACACAAACACTTACATGCACACGCACACTCAAAACTGCACACACACACACACACACACACACACACACACACACACACACACACACACACACATGCACATGCACATGCACACATACATGCACACACACGCACAAGCACACACACATGCACATGCACGCGCACACACACACGCAAACGCACACACACACACATACACACACACACGCACACGCGCACAAACACGAAGATGCACATGCACACGAACATGCACACGAAAGTGCACTGGAACACACACTCCTATGCACACTCGCACGTGAACACTCACACACGCTCATGCACACGCATACGCACATTCACACGCACACGAACACGGACACGCACATGCACATAAACGCACACGCACTTGGACACACGCACACACACACACGCACAAATATAAGCACATGCACACACACACGCACAGTCACACACACTTGCACACGCCCAAGCACACCCACCGCACAACTCGCTCTCACCCTATACTTATTCCGCACCCGCACAGGATAGAAACGCACACACACAAACGAATTGATTGGACACACCTTACCATCACCTGCACTGTCCACGCACACGCACAACACATGGCCCACCGCCCCATTAAACACAACAAGACACGCACCGCACATCCATACGCACATGTCACACGCACACGCCCACTCAACTTCCACTAACAAGCACATTTGCCACGCAACTCGCAACACAACACCACCACGCACACAGACAACACCAGCACAATCACTTGCACACCGCCCACTATTACTCACAACCCACACGCACACGCACACGCACAACGCACACGCCCATCCACATGCACACGCATGCATACCACACCCACACACACAATCATATGTCACCTCAGAAGCGCTACAGACACACACACGCACACACACCTGTATACGCACACGCACACTCACACACACACGCACACTTAGACGCACACGTACACGCACACTCACAAGCGCGCACACACACACACACATGCACATGCAAATGCACACGCAAACACACAGACATGCACACGCACACGCACATGCACATTCACATGCAAATAGAGACACACACATACGGACATGCACATGCACACGAACGTGCACTGACACGGACACTCCCACGCACACTTGCAAGCGCACACACACGCGCATGCACACACACATGCTTACTCACATACACATTCACACGCATGAGCACACACACACACACTCGCACACGCACACGAACACGCACACCCACAGACACACGCACACTCACACACACATCCACACACACACACACACACGCACGTACACATGCAAATGCACATGCACATACACATACACACGCACACGCACATCCATACGCACATGCACACGCACACGCCCACGCACGTCCACTAACAAGCACATTGCCACGCATACTCGCAAACACACACACACGCACACACACACACGCACAATCACTTGCACACGCACACGAATACTCACACCCACACGCACACGCACACGCACACGCACACGCACAATCACATGCCACCGGACATGCTACCACACCCACACACACACGCAGATGCACACTCAGAAGCGCACAGACACACACACGCACACACACCTGTATACGCACACGCACACTCACACACACACGCACACTTAGACGCACACGTACACGCACACTCACAAGCGCGCACACACACACACACATGCACATGCAAATGCACACGCAAACCACGACATTGCCACACGCCCGCACCTGCACTTCACATGCAAAATAGAGACACACACATACGGACATGCACAGCACACGAACGTGCATGAACGGACACTCCCACGCACACTTGCAAAGCGCAACACACCCGCGCCTGCACACACACCAGCTTATCACATACACATTCCACACGCATGAGCACACACACACACACTCGCACACGCACACGAACACGCACACCCACAGACACACGCACACTCACACACACATCCACACACACACACACCACGCACGTACACATGCAAATGCACATGCACATACACATACACACGCACACGCACATGCACATTCACATGCAAACAGAGACACACACACATGCGGACATGCACATGCACACGCAGATGCACATACACACAAACGTGCACTGACACGCACACTTGCAAGCGCACACACACACGCATGCACACGCACATGCTTACTCACACGCACACGCACACACACACGCACACGCACACGCACACGCATGAGCACACACACACACACACGCACATGCACACGCACACGCACACATGATAGAAAAAGTGGTGATCCTTCTTCTTTTGCAGCAAGAGTGGTGGAAGGAGATGTTTGGGAAATAGATAAGTTGGATAACATCCGCTCACAGTCTTGCAGGGATGTGGTGTAAGAAGGCTCTTCTGTGAGAAGATAACTCTGGGTGGTTGATTCCTTTATGGGTAAAGGAATAGCAGGGGATGTCCTCTTGTCCTGGGTGTGATGTTAATGACTGGTGTAAATGCACCTGTCCAACTAGAAAACAAAAAGGCCAGATTGGCAACAGAACTCACTAATGGTATAAAAAGGATAAGCCCACCTAAGTATGATGGCACCACATTAGGAGATGGAGCTGAGAACTGGCTCAGCGAAATGGAGAAGTACTTTGCAATAAGGAACTTCTCAGAGGAAACCAAAGCTATTTGGGGAGCCTATCAGCTTTCCGACAAAGCATCTTCGTGGTGGGATAGCCGTAAAGCTGAACTAAACATTGATGAGACCAATATTACTTGGGATCAATTTAAAGGCTATTTTAGGCAACGTTGGCTGCCAAAACTTTTCTATGATCAGAAAATGACGGAATTTCAGAACTTAGCTCAAGGGAAGCTAACGGTAACTGAATTTTGGGAGTGGTTTACAAAACTCCTCAAGTATGTACCGCAGTATCAAACTGACGAGAAGTTCAGAATACAAAAATTCATCATGGGATTGAATCCCGTGATAGGGGGCGAGGTCGATGTTCACAGTCCAACCACTATGGAAGGAGTTGTTGAAAAGGCCATAAGGCAAGAACAGAAATTAAAGGCTATTTCTGCTCATAAAGAGGAAGTGTGGAAGAAGACTGCAAATCCTTCTTCAACCTCTCTTACACCCAGAAAAGGACCATGGAAAAAGTTTGGAAACAAGAATAAGTTTTCAGGAGATAACAATAAGAAAGCAGCAGTAAATAAGCCTGCTGGAAATGTAAGGGATAATTTTGCTAAAAATTATAACAATGGGCAGAAGCCCTATGGAGGACAACGTGACAATTACAAGGTTGGAGGCAATTATGAGCCTAAAAAGGGACCTGTAGGAGGCTGCTACAATTGTGGCAAAGATCACTATGCTAATCAATGCCCTTTGAAGAAGGATGATCATAATCAGTAGCATAAGATACATGCTGCAGTAGCAGACAAGCAAGCTGAAAAGCAAGTGACACCTATAGAAGTTCCGGGTAAGCTATTTGTCATACTTGTCACTATTCTTTTTGATACAGGAGCTACTGAATGTTTTATTTCTAATAAAATTGCTTCTAAACTTAAAATAAAAGCTGGGAAAATAGATAAATCTTGGACTGTACAGTATGGTAATAACTTTGTTCATACAGTGAGTATGTGTCTTTTTGGGGCAGTCCTTGACTTACCTAACTTTTCCATGGAAGTTGACCTCTATGTTACACCTTTAGGATCGTATGACATTATCATTGGTGTCAATTGGTTAGCTAACCATAAAGCAAAGGTAGATTGCTATGAAAAGAACATAAAGTGTTTAGATGATTAGCTAGAAACCGCAGAGATTCAAGGTGTGAAACAGGAAATTTCAGTTAGAAAACTGTCAGCTATGCAGCTTAAAAAGGCTAAGAATAAAGGATGTACTCTTTATGCAGTAAAGATATCTGAATCTTCAGAAGAAGATGGTGATTATATGAAGCAAATTCCTCTGTTACAAAGTTTCAGGGATGTTTTTCCTGAAGAATTACCAGGGTTACCACCCAAGAGAGAATTTGACTTCACCATCGAAATCAAACTGGGAACTGAACCTATTTCCAAAGCGCCTTATAGGATGACTACTATAGAGTTAGTCGAGCTTAAGGCACAGTTGTAAGAAATTTTGACAAAAGGTTTGATTAGACCAAGTGTTTCACCTTGGGGTGCGCCTGTGATATTTGTGAAAAAGAAGGATGGAACACTTAGGTTGTGTATTGATTATCGGATGTTGAACAAAGCAACAATCAAGAACCGATATCCACTTCCAAGGATCAACGATCTATTTGATCAGATGCGTGGAGTAGCGGTTTATTCTAAGATAGACCTTCGATCTGGTTATCATCAGTTAAGGATTAAAGAAGAAGACATTCATAAAACAGCTTTCCGAACAAGGTACGGACATTATGAATTCACGGTTCTACCCTTTGGATTAACTAATGCACCTGCAACCTTTATGAACTTAATGAATAATATTTTTCAAGAATATCTGGACAAGTTTGTACTTGTATTCTTGGACGATATTCTCATTTATTGTAAAAGCGTTGAGGAGCACACTGAGCATTTGAGGATAATTTTGGGAATTTTGAGAAAAATAAACTTGTATGGTAAGTTATCCAAATGTTCTTTCTCTGATTCAAAAGTTCACTATTTGGGTCATGTCATAAATAAAGAAGGAATTTCTATAGATCCTTCAAAAATAGTGGTAATAACTGAGTGGCCTACACCAAAGAATGTGCATGAAGTAAGAAGCTTCATGGGTCTTGCTGGTTACTATAGAAAATTTGTAAATGATTTTTCTAAAGTAGCTGCACCAATAACTTCATTACAAAAGAAGGATAAGAAATTCATGTGGAATGACAAGTGCGAAGCGGATTTCAAAATTTTGAAAGACCAGTTGACTTATGCACCTATATTAGCTATACCAGACCCTAATGGGAGTTTTACAGTTGTAACGGATGCTTCTGGGGAAGGCCTTGGAGGTGTTTTGCTACAAAATGATCAAGTCATTATATGAAAGTAGAAAACTCAAGTTACATGAGCTGAACTATGCCCCTCATGATTTGGAGCTTGCTGCCATTGTTCATGCACTTCAAGTCTGGAGACACTACTTACTTGGGAAACCTTTTGAGTTGAAAACTAATCACTTAGGGCTGAAATATATTTTTACTCAGCCTATTCTGAATGCCAGACAGAGAAGGTGGTTAGAATTTTTATCACAATATGACTTTGATATTAGCTATATCAAAGGGAAGGAGAATAGAGTAGCTGATGCTCTAAGTCGTAGGAGGCACATTTCTGCTCTTATAACATTAAGAACTCAGTTCAAGGAGGAGGTAAAGAGTGCCTCAGAATCTGATAATTACTTTTTGCAGGTAAAGGGAGCGCTTGCTACAAAACCTAATGATGAAAGGTATAAAGGTTTTCATTTTGATAATGAAGGAATCTTGCGTTATGAAAACAGGGTATATGTACCTATGTTGAATGACTTGAGGAAGAAGTTGTTAGTGGAATTTCATAATTCACCTTTCTCTGGACACCCGGGTATCACAAAGATGCTTGCTGATTTGAAACAGCAATACTTTTGGAAAGGTATGAAAAAGGATGTCATTGAATTTGTGACTCATTGTTTGGAATGTCAGCAGGTGAAGGTAGAACATATGCACCCTGCTGGACTGTTATATCGTCATAGCATACCGCAGTACAAATGGCAAGTAATAACCATAGATTTTGTACAAGGATTACCCATGTCCAGGAATAAACATGATGTTATCCTGGTAGTTGTAGATAAACTGACTAAGGTAGCTCATTTCATCGCTGGAAATCTAAAGGATGATTCTCCAGTGCTGGCCAAAAGATTCATACACGAAATTTTCAGTTTGCATGGTGTACTAGAATTGATTATATCTGACAGGGATCCTAGAATGACATCAAGGTTTTGGCAAACGCTTAACGCAACTCTTGGAATGAAACTAAAATTCAGTTCTGCATATCATCTGGAAACAGATGGACAAACTGAGAGGGTAAATCAAGTGTTGAAGGACATGTTGCGTATGTATTGCATGGATCAACAGTATAAATGGGAGGAGTATCTTCCATTAGTTGAGTTCGCATACAACAACACTTATCACTCATCCATTAAAATGGCACCATTTGAAGCACTTTATGGAAGAAAGTGCAGAACTCCTGTTAGTTGGGACAGTGTTGAGGATAGAGTGGTAATTGGACCAGAGATTCTCACTGAAATGGAACAGCAAGTTAAGCTGATTCGTGAACGATTAAAGGAAGCAGCAGATAGGCAGAAGAGCTATGCTGACCTTAAGTGGGCTGATCGAAGGTTTGAGCTTGGTGAGAAGGTTTTTCTTCGTGTTAAACCCAGAAAGAGTTCTATAACTTTTGGCAAGGCTGCCAAGTTGTCACCTCGATTCGTGGGACCTTTCGAAATTATCGAAATAATCAATCCTGTAGCTTATCATGTAGCATTGCCACCTGCTTTATCTCGCATGCATGATGTTTTCCATATTTCTTTGCTTAAGAAATACATTTCAGATCTGTCACATGTTTTAAATTGGAATTCCTTGCAGGTCCAAGACCCAGGAATAATCGTGGTTAAACCCACACGAGTGCTGGAAACTCGCCAATTACATTTAAGAAATCGTGAAATACAGCATTGTAAGGTCCAGTGGGACCAGTTTAACGAAGAAAGTGCAACTTGGGAAAATCTGGAAGAGATGAAAATTGCTTTTCCTTTTCTTTTTCAACAGAATGAAATCTGTTAACAAAACATTCTTTTATGAACTTATTTTTTTTGTATTTATGAAAGTCAGATGAAGGCAAACATTATTCAGGTTGAATAAAATGCATTGTGACATTGATTTTTGGAACTATTCAAGTTGGAAAATAGTCGCATTGATTTGTGAACTAATAAATTAGTTGACCTGAAGGTTAATTGAATATGTAATCATCGGGATGATGAATCTTTTTAGGAGGGAAGCATGTAACACCCTGAACTGTTGTTACTTCCTCCTAAACATACAAGTGTTGATATGTGATTTCTTTTGTAACAAAAAAAGGATGTTTTCCTTTGATTGAGAAGTCATGCTTGATATGTACTGTATCTTCTTTGTAGATTGCAGATCTTTGACTGAGTCAGAATATGATTAGACTCTTTTATTTATTTCATTTTACATCTGAGTTTAATCTGATCTCGGAACGAATTATGAAGTTATTCATCTATAAGACCTAGCCTTGGATCAGTGATATTGATCCAAGTGGTGCTTTAAGTTTTTCATGATGAATTAAAAATTATAAACCTTTCACCGGGTACAAGGTCTGAATTCGTTGAATAAAGCCAATCCTGATTCTAACTCAAGTTGATCGTGTGAAAAGGATTGGTTCCCGATATCTAAATATATCTGGAAGGTCTTGATCGCGGACCAAATAATAATTCAGTTACATATAATTCTGTAGCCTAATGGCAGTACAGGAGTTAACCCTGTTCGAGAATGCATGTTGTGGGTCTTTTTCTGAGCGTAAGAAATGTTAGACCTAACTGGAATTATAAATGTTAGTAACCTAAAACTAAACTTAACCTAGGGGTTAGTGTTAATCTAACCTAGACCTAGGCTAAGAGCTAATGTTCTAAGTTAATATCTATGTTCTAAGAAGTTAGACTAGGTGTTATCCTAAATTCTAACCTAAGTTACTAACCTAACTATTGAACAAGGATGTACGGGGACCTATGGAGGGGTGCGAATCATTGGCGGTAGTTTCTATGTTATTAAATGCGTGGATAAGCATGAGGGACAGGTAATTGGTGGAGGTTTTAAAATGGCTAACTTGAGCCGATGTGGCAGGTCGCCAAAATTGGAAATGGTCTTGGAATTTCTCTTGTCTATCGCCAACTATGGCAGTCGGTGGCAGTGGAGTTTGAGCAGGAAATTGGGAGTAAATGCAATTAATGAGCTCGGTAGTCGAGCTCGGATTTCACGAGAAGGCATGCAAATTGGAAAGTTAATGTTTTGTTTGGCTTATCACGAATTCCGGTTTTCCCTCTGCCTGTTCACTGGTTCTTCGCACCAGTCTTCTTGGTGTTGCATGGTGAGTATGAGCGTATCTAGCTCTTTCCTCTAGCAAGGAAAATATATATGTCATGGAAATAGAAAATTTTTGTTGGTGGCTCTAACTTGGAAAAGGAAAAGAAAGTCCTAGCTCTTTCAGTGGTCTGCTTCGGAATTTTGAGCAAATATCCAGGCATGTTAGGCCCTAACTTTTAAAAATCTTGCTCTTCTTCAAATGATTTCATTAGAACAACTCTGTTCAAATGATTTATGGAAATAGATGGTTTCTATGGTATCCTTGTGTGATTTTTGACACTGTATCTTCATGCTAGTTCGGCTTTTCAATTTGACCCTTGATGGGTGTTTATTATATTCGAACTGTTGCTATATTTCTTTGTGTTTTGCATTCCGGCTTTTATATGTGAAATATATGAAAAGAAGGTATGCTCGGCCTGCTCTACGAGAGCCCATAAATTGTTCTTGTGATGGGTACAGGCCACTGTGATGCTTGTTGATTTATACTCGAAGTCGATGCTTGTTGTTGATACTTGTCGTTGTTGCTTGTTGTGGGTACTTGTCGGAAGGGATACTGATGGACATTTGTTTGATTGTTCAGTTAAAATTGAACTTTTTGTAAGCTATGTCGTGGTTATTATTTAGTGGTGGTTATGGATTTTTGTTGGGTTTCGTTATGAATTTTATAGTTATTGTGAAGAGGTAACATATTGTGTTACAGTATTCATTATGACCTCACTGGAGTTGTTTTTCCCTTTCGTGAAGGTTAAGGGGATTCAACCCGTTTATATATATATATATATATATATATATATATATATATATACATATATATATATGTTTATTATATTGAAACAACTCTGTAGAGTCCATTGAATGATTCGTGCACTATGGACCACTGTGGAAGCTTTATATATCTTTGAATATTGGTAATTTGAGTTTTGTTGGAGTCTAGAAGAAGTAACAGGTCATACGACCTCTGTTATTTGTAATAAATTTTGGTACAGACTCCCTGGTTGGATTGTTACGTTTCCTTCTGTGTAAGCTTGTTCAAGAATATTGGAGAGATTCAGTTGGAATTCTTGTTACGAAATCAGTGATTTATTTAAGCCTGATTTTTAATGTTTATCATTGTTGGCATAGTTGGGAATCATTGTTTATTATTTATTTGATATACTGTTACTTGGGTTCAATGGAATCCTTTTTAGGTAACTACAGTACCTGTATCAAATTAAGCTTGCTTAGTTACTATTGTTTTGACACTGTTGGGTTCCTTGAGTTTGGAAAGATATCTTGTATATTGGCTTCTGTAAAAGCTATATTGTGAATACTGATATACGGATTTAGTTTTAAATCCTTGATTGGTAATCTGTGTCACTATATCTGTATAAGCCTGAGTATGAACATGTAATGTTTTTGGATTTGTTGAAATAACTTGACATTATGTATTATGGTTTTTATAAAGTAGGTAGTGAATAACATACTTTCAACTCTGGATGCGTTCAGAAGTGACTATGTTATGTTATGTTATGTTATGTTTTATTTCTGACTACATTCCAGATAGATGTTTCTGTGCATGTTGCGTGGATTTTGTTTAAAAATCTCTCTGCATAGTCATAGGGAATTGTCATTGCTAAAATGATTTCGAGTCTCTTGTTGACTGCGATAACAGAAGAGATCCTTTGAATTCGACCTTGGGTATAAAAGCCTTACAGTGTAGAAAGGACTTGAATGAGTTGAAGGTTGTCATAAGGTATTTTTGGCGTGTTACGTCTTCTGTGCATAGATATCCATTTTTGAGCTTGATTGAGTTTAGGAGTAGTCGATTTCACCTTAACAGGTAACAAAATTTAATATCTTCTTGTCTGTCACTTCTTGCGTGAGGACATACTGAGTCTGCTTGTTGATAGACACCGTTGTTTGGCATGAGGGCTACTGTACTGTAGTTACTTTCTTGTAAGCTTTAACAAAATAGTGGTGTTGTTGATGGTCTCGACTGAATTATTTGCTTGTGTATTAAGTGAATGTCTTGCTCTTGAAAAGACGGTACAGTCATGAGCTAGATCTGAAGGAAATAAGTATTATTCGTTTATTTCTCTTCTGTTATAAAGTATAGGTTGATATAATTGTTTATCTAACTTTTGGAATTGTTTTATCATGCTGATGGAATCATGAAAGGTTATTTATTTATTATGTTGAATATATAATCCGTCTGATGTTGCTATCCTTGGGATTTAGATGGATAGTTGGTTAGATGCATTTTTCTTCTTGGTCACTAACGTTTTAATGATTTGATCTCATTTAAACAGGGTGTTTGATGAAAACAATTGATGTATTGCAATTGTTTTAAAGGTTAGTGCTTATCATGCTTAGTTCATTGAACTGACCCATGTTGACAATTTTTGCAGATGGATGCCGTAAGTGGTAAAAGCATACAGATCTGATAGGATGATCAGATTGTTTAAATTGATTTTATAATGAATTACCGCTTGATTTTCTAAATGTACCATATAAGGAAAGATGTTCCTTTTTCAGTTGAGTAATGTATCAAGTATGTTGAATGCATAAAATGTATTTGATTAGTACCGAAAGGAATGGAAATGGATATTTGATACTTATGTGATTGTATTTCTATCTTGATAGTTAGTATTTCTTCGGTTCTTATGTCGTGAGAGTATTGTTATCATTGTATAATTGGTGACTTTTGTGAATACCAATGAAATCTTACAAGAATATGTGATTGAATTCTTATGAGTGTTTAGTAGTTCTTGTATGTTCTATCGAAAGCTAAATTGAAATTTAGTTCACTGTCTTTTTGGGAAGATAGGGTTAAAGTAAACCCAAGAAGAACGCTAAACAAGATGAACTAAATTATTGATCCCTAGTCTTGATTATGACAGGACAACATTTAATTGGGTTCTTAATCATTTATATCTTGATACAAATAGTATGATAGTAATTCAGTTATGAAAACTGATATAAACCTAATGGGGTTCAAATGTCAATCTCATGTGAAGTCTATGAGATATTGACCGATTTCGTTGTTTTAGAATTATGTATATTCTAAGAACTCCTTGATGAGACCTTGGCCTTAATATCTCCACCGTGAATGGGTTTTATTGAGGAAGGTCATCCTAAGATGAAGAATCCAGGGATCGGGAAAGGCTAACCTTAGGGGAACGTCTTTAATGTAATTTAAACTCAACGTGCATAATGCATATTAATAAGTAGATCTTTTCGAGGCGGATTTAAAGGTTGACGACACAAGTCAACTGCAGGGTTGTACCTCCGAGAAGATTAGGATATTTTCAAAGTTACAACAATGCAGGTGACTTATGATGACACCCTTTGCATTGATCACTAAGATTTACACCTTGATCTCGAACGAGTTACTCAGGGACCAATTAGGAATGTGATCACGTTACAAGGCTGCCTAGGAGAATCGGGGTATCTTGACACACTGGTTTAACTAGGGTTGAACCAGTACGTCATCGTATCCCTAATCCTCGTGGGTATCCATATAACGTTATCACCTTGTTAATCCGTTTCTGAGTGAATAAGTTGAGATAGGAGGGACTGACAGAAGTTGGTATAAGACATTCTACATAACATAAGAATGGGGTGAAGGGCGTATTCCAAATTGACGAGTATGCCGTTAAGGAATACGAGACATAAACAGTATGTTTCAAATCTTTGGCCAAAGTATCGCAAGCTGCTGATTGCGTTGTCCTAATTCACCTAGTCTAAGGGATGAGATGCAGATGAATAATGGGGTAAGTCCACCAAGTTGATGGACAAATATAGGGTCATCCGTGGACGTCATATTGCAAAAAATAGTGAAATATCAACTTGTAGGGATTATTAGCTATACATGCACTCTAAATTAGAAAAAATTATATAAATATGAATCGTATCATTCGGAATCTAGTTTCTAAAATACTAATTTTTGTAAAAAACGGACAAGTTTAGCTATATTAAACACTTAAAATTATATGACTTACTTTTTTTTTTCGAAAAAACTTATAAGATTGTAGTCCGTTTGCACGCATTTTGGATGACCAAATCTTGCTATTCTGTTTTTTTCCTTTGGTGAAAAGTTAGATGTAGTTGTCTATCTTGGGATGGATTTTATTTTGTATTTTTTTTAGCAATATTTTTTTTTTTTATGATTTTTTCCGTGAAAGTGGTCTGAAAATATTTAGAAAATGGAGCGCTTTCTGTTTGCCCGCCATAACTATATCAAAAAATATCGAAATCAAATTTTTTTATTTTTTTTAAGGTGTATAGAATTTGTCCACGCTTGGGAAGGTATAATTTTTATCATATTTTGATAAGCGAAACAAAAGTTACAGTCTTAAACGTAGACATGAACATTCACGGGAAAAAATGTCTTAAGGACCTATTGTTAGTAATAAATTATAAAATGATATTTATCTTATTCTATTCACTTTAAAAACAATATTTTTACAAAGCTAAGAGTCTACCCTACGTGATGGCACCATTTTTGTGAAATGTTTTTCAGTTTTTTAGCATGGTTCAAGTCTTTGGAAGAGCAGATTTGAGGTTTTTTGACCTTTTGCACTTCATAATGACCTTCCATAGCTTTGGTTGGGGAAAAACAAAGATTTTCTGAGGCTAAGGTTCGGCAAATAGCTCCGCGATCACGGTTTTTTGTAAAAATACCGCGAACGTGGTTTATAAACCACGATCGCAGTTTATAAAGTGCACTCGTGCTTTATAAATCATATTTACACACATCCTAATGTCTGAATTACCATGTGATTTTTACTCTCTGACCTTACCGTACGAATTACTGCGAAATTCTGTCTTTTTCCTGGCACGTTTTTTATCACCGAAAGCAAAAACATCATGGGAGACGATAAACGAAGTCAAAAAAGGAAGTCATTAAGTAAAAAAACACCAGACGAATTAGAGGCCAACAAAATTGAAAATGCTGAGCAAATGCGGAAACTTTGTGAATCTAGAAGAGGTTCATCTTCAATCCCAACTACTGTAAGCAATGAAGAACGAGGTAATGTTTCTACTGTCAATGTTGAAGTTAAATTAAATACTCGTGATGAAGAAGTTTTTACTGTCAATGTTGAAGAATAATTAAATACTCATGATGTAGCAAATGTTGAAATTGAAGGAGACAATGAAAATTTGAATAAGGAAATTCATGTTGAAACTATAGACAAGCAAAATTTGACAAAAACACCTCCTAGGATTTTACATAAGAAACCTAATTTTTTGATTGAAATTGATGAAAACATTTTGAAACCAATGTCTGACAAACTTTCTGAACGACAAATCAGAAGAAAAGCCACTGAAATTTGGGATAATCATTTTGAAATTTTAAATGATTCCCAAAGATGTCAGTTATTGGTTAGTTTGATGAAATTGATTAAAATGAGACCTACATTAAACACCTTAGGATTGACAACATCTAACATACGTGGTCAAACCTCTACAATTGTTGAAAACCTTCATGATGCATATCACACTGTTGGTGTCAAGAGACGCACTAGGGATAGTAATATTGTGCATCGTGTACTTGTTACTAGTGTTGTAAGTGAATCGATAAAAAAACAACGTTTGATTACGCAAACAAGTCAAATGTTGCAAGTTAATCAAAAAAATCTAATGAAAGCAATTGAAAGACGTAATATTCTTCAATCACTTAATAACACCGATTTTTGGGCATTTTCTGCTAGAGCACCGCGTAAGGACAAAAATAATTCTGATGCTATAAGAGAAGTTGTTATTAAATTTTGGCATGATAACACTAGAGTTTCACCTAATACAAGAGATGTTATAAAATGGAGATTTGGTTCTACTAATCGTGAACCACATCCAAAGCATTTCTTAGATATGACTCAAACTCAATTTTTTCGTAAGTTTGAACAAGAGAATCTGGAAATTAAAATTAGTCAACGTTTTTTTGAAATGTTGAAACCATTCTATGTGAAAATCAACCATGCTCGCACCACTTGTTGTTGTAAGCAACATGTTGAATTTGCGATGCATTATGCTAAATTTTTACGTATTCGTTCTATTTTTCATTCTGAAACTATGTTATCTAAATGTGGTGTTCAAGTTCCACCAATATCTTCTAGGGATTTCATTCCTACTATATTTTGTGAAAAAGAAGTTGGACAATTTTTTTATAGTCAGGATTGTTTAGATGGAAGTTGTAGTACATGCGGCGGATTACCTAAATTGGAAAGTTACATCCATGAACAAATTGAAGGTACAATAGGACATAATTTAGTTGAATTTGATAAATATAAATCAGTTGCATACCAGTTGAAAGATGGAAAAGAGTCGAAACGGTGTGAGCTAGTTACAGAACAAATGCCCATTTTTCAATTTATGACAAAATTTAAGGATGAAATTGTTTATGAGTATGCGAGGCATACACATAGAGCTCGATGGTTGGATGAACAATTCAAGCTATGCAAAGACACATTTCCTATTGGTACTATTGTTTCAGTGGTCGATTTTGCAGAGAATTACACATTGCAACCACAAATGGAGGTTCAATTGCAATATTACAACTCAGTACAAGTTGCCATTTTTGTGCATATAGCATTTCTACATTCTCCTGACAGTACAGAGAATGATCGAAATTTTTTAAGAGAGTACCACTTTTATATCACTGATGATCGTACTCATTCTACTGAATTTGTGCAAGGGTGTTTCCAGTTATTTTATGGAAACTTGTGTGATAGGGACATCGACTTCAAACAACATTATATATGGTCAGATAATTACACGTCTCAGTTTAAGAATGCACGAATGTTTTATTGGATGAGAAGAATGCATGTCAAGATGGGTGTGCAACATATTTGGAGTTTCACTGAGGCTGGACATGGAAAAGGAGAGCATGACGGTGCAGGGGCATGTGTGAAAAGAGCTCTTGCAAGAGAAGAGTTGAAGTACAAAGATGGTGCTGAATTAAAAGATGCAAAGAGCATAGTGGAATGGTGTACTAACAATATGGCCCGAGGTTCTCAAGAAAATTCCACAGTTTGCAGATTTTTTTGGTTGATAGAGGAAAAACATATTGCTAACTACGAGGATTGTATGACACTCACTGGGTCCAGTGATATGCACTCATTTTGTAGCTCAGACGCTACTTCATGGGCCGTATGGACAAGAAAGTTGACAAGTTTTTGTGCATCTTGTATCGAATTTGTCACTGCTGAGTGTGATTCATAAGACTGGGTGGAAGGATAGATTTGTAGGCCTCTAACTCCGCTTCCTAGTTATCAACCTCCACAAGCATTACAACTTTTTTCTGCAGATGAAGTTACAACATCCAAGGACTTTGACGAAATTTTGATTTTGGTGCGATAAGGTATTTATCCAGTTATTTATTTAATTTTTGTATTGAGTTATGTCCATTGAAATTTTAATATGTAATTTAAATTTGAGTTTTTCAACCTTGGTTATTTTTTTGTAGGACATGTGTTTGCAGTAATTGCGACAGAAGACAATGAAGTAAGGAACAAACTATTTCTTATGTCGTTGCATCGAGGAAAGAAAGAAGTTGACTTCTCCTATTATAGATGGCGAAGAGATTGAGTATCCTACAGGGTCAGTGGTAGTTACTGGAACTTGGCTTCGACGGTATCCATTAAAAAACTCCTCTGTTTGGGTGTTTGAAGACTTTGAGACACACAGGAAAATACTCTTATATTCACATCTAGTTCTAGCGACAAATATTCAGTTGTATAGATATCGAGGAAGACCTAATACCAAGATTCTTTGGAAGGTTCGAGAGTCAGATCATGAAGCAATCTTGTCTGCTATTCAGAGTAGATCCGATCCTGATGGTTCATTGGAATGAATTTACAATGCTCATGTCTGGTATATATTTAATTTCAAGTTTCAATTTATATAGCGTATATATATATATATATGTATAATTTTTTTAGTTTAAAGATCTAGATTTAAGTTTGAATTTATTTTATTTTAAATGTGTGTATTTTGTATGTCATGTATATAGATCTAGTATATGGTTTTGATTTGAAACTTAAATTTCTTTGACTAACAATTTTATGTTTAGGTTAGTGGTGCCAGAAAAGCTTCCACCTTCACGTGGTTGGTATCGTTAGTAGAGAATTTTAAATTCTCGAAGCTAAGAGAAGCTTGAACATTGTTTGAAAAATTTGTAAATTTTGAAAAGTCAAGTTTGTAAATTTTGAAAAAGTTGTAAATTTTGAAAAAGTTGTAAATTTTGAAAACAACTCCTCTAGGTGCCACGGAGTCCAAATAGTCACTCATCGAATTTGAAAGATATTTTGGTCTCAGGGCTCTTAAGGGACTAAGCCCGAACGAAGTAGCCCGGAAGCAACGACCCTTTCGCGCACCAAAACACCACCTCCTCTAGCATTCACCTGGCCACCTGGACGTGCCGGCGTAGGCGGTTTGGTGCCATGGCCCACCGTTTGCAAAATACAGCGTTTGACAACCTTACACTGGCTCCAACTGCACTATTTCACGCGTTTGCAAACATTAGGACAGCGAGAGCACCGAAATGAGAAGGAAAAAAATGAGAGAGGCTATTGTAGAGGGTCCGTATGCCGAGGTGTCAGATCAGATGAGGCCTCTCTAGGTGCCACGGAGTCTGAGTAGTCACCTGTCGAATTTGAACGATATTTTGGTCTCAGGGCTCTTAAGGGACTAAGCCCGAACGAAGTAGCCCGGAAGCAACGACCCTTTCGCGCACTGAAAAACCACCTCCTCTAGCGTTCACCTGGCCACCTGGACGTGCCGGCGTAGGCGGTTCGGTGCCACGGCCCACCGTTTGCAAAATACAGCGTTTGACATCCTTACACTGGCTCCAACTGCACTATTTCGCGCGTTTGCAAACATTAGGACAGCGAGAGCACCGAAATGAGAAGGAAAAAAATGAGAGAGGCTAATGTAGAGGGTCTGTATGCCAAGGTATCAGATCAGACGAGGCCTCTCTAGGTGCCACGGAGTCTGAGTAGTCACCCGTCGAATTTGAATGATATTTTGGTCTCAGGGCTCTTAAGGGACTAAGCCCGAACGAAGTAGCCCGTAAGCAACGACCCTTTCGCGCACCGAAACACCACCTCCTCTAGCATTCACCTGGCCACCTGGACGTGCCGGTGTAGGCAGTTCGGTGCCACGACCCACCGTTTGCAAAATACAACGTTTGACAACCTTACACTGGCTCCAACTACACTATTTCGCGCATTTGCAAACATTAGGACAACGAGAGCACCGAAATGAGAAGCAAAAAAATGAGAGAGGCTATTGTAGAGGGTCCGTATGCCAAGGTGTCAGATCAGACGAGGCCTCTTTAGGTGCCATGGAGTCTGAGTAGTCACCCGTCAAATTTGAACGATATTTTGGTCTCAGGGCTCTTAAGGGACTAAGCCCGAACGAAGTAGCCCAGAAGCAATGACCCTTTCGCGCACCGAAACACCACCTCCTCTAGTGTTTAGCTGCCCACCCGGACGTGCCGGTGTAGGCGGTTCGGTGCCACGGCCCACCGTTTGCAAAATACAGCGTTTGACAACCTTACACTGGCTCCGTATGCCGAGGTTCCGTATGCCGAGGTTTTAGATCAGACGATACATCTCTAGGTTCCACAGAGTTCGAGTAGTCACCCATCGAAGTTGAACGATATTTTGGTCTCAGAGCTCTTAAGGGACTACGCCCGAACGAAGTAGCCCGGAAGCAACGACAGTAGTTCACCTACCCACCCGGACCCGTGCCACGGCCCACCATTTGAAGCGTTTGACAACCTTACACTGGCTCCAATGACCCTTTTCACGCGTTTGCAAACATTAGGACAACGAGAACACCGAAATGAGAAGGAAAAAAATGAGAGATGCTATTTTATAGGGTACCTGCACTGAGGTTTTGGATCAGACGAGGCCTCCTAGGTGCCATGGAGTCCGTAGTCACTCGTCGAATTTGAACGATATTTTGGTCTCAGGGCTCTTAAGGGACTAAGCCCGAACGAAGTAGCCTGGAAGCAACGACCCTTTCGCGCACCAAAACACCACCTCCTCTAGTGTTCACCTACTCACCCGGACGTGCCGGTGCAGGCAGTTTGGTGCCACGGCCCACCATTTGCAAAATATAGCGTTTGACAACCTTATACTGGCTCCAACTGCACTATTTTACGCGTTTGCAAACATTAGGACAGTGAGAGCACCGAAATGAGAAAGAAAAAAATGAGAGAGACTATTATAGAGGGTCCGTATTCTGAGGTGCTGGATTAGACGAGGCCTCTCTAGGTGCCACGGAGTCTGAGTAGTCACCTGTCGAATTTGAACGATATTTTGGTCTCAGGGCTCTTAAGGGACTACGCCCGAACGAAGTAGCCCGGAAGCAACGACCCTTTCGCGCACCAAAACACCACCTCCTCTAGCATTCACCTGGCCACCCAGACGTGCCGGCGCAGGCGGTTCGGTGCCACGACCCACCGTTTGCAAAATACAGTGTTTCCTTATTTATTTAAATTAAATTACAATGACTTGGTTGTAATGTTATCTGTTGTTGTCATCTTGTCCTTGGTAGGATGATATACATCCAGGGCTATGAGTGTGATCTAGGATGTGGTTAGTTGTATTCAGATGTGTGTCTAGAGTATGACAAAAATTAGGTATGAGTATTTTTATCTAGTGGATATGCGGTGCGAGATATATCAAGAAGGCGCCTATGGTTGTTAAAACAATGCATAAATGAAGTGTATATCAAAATAAGTACAAAATTCTATATTTCCAAGTTCCCAAACCAAATTTTGGGTACTAAACATTTATATCTTAATGAATTCAACACTACATGACACTTTTACTATTGCACATGTGCACCAATTAAATTACAACCCTTTTGATCAGAATATTTTAGTGAATTTTATATATTAAAGATATCCTAAAAATTGACACAAATACACATTATATCCAGCATGGTGTTCTATATGGCATGGCATGGTGTTATATCCTAAGTAAATTGTTTCTCTCATATTTTTTTATCAGATCAAATTTATAGCCTTACATCAACACCACTTTTTTGTTAACATAGTAATACAATTGGTTTGAATTGAGCATCCAATATTATAAATAAGGTGTGGAAGTTATGGAATCAATATAATAATTCATATTTTTAGAAGTGACATGTAAACAGAATAAAAAACTAGAGAAAAATAATGAGAAAAATAAAAAGTAATCAACCTACAAAAAATATCCAACATGTAAAACTACAAATGATTGAAGAGAGGGAGAGAAGCAATATTTCTCACATTAAAAAAATATCCAACATGTAAAACTACACATTTATTGACTATGCTTAAAGCATCTTTCTCACTCCCAAATTCTAAGTCTGCCATTTCATTACTTTTTCTTCATGTAAATTGGTACCCTCAAGAATCAATGCACGTTATACATAGCACATCTCTAGTTACTAATACTTAAGTTGGCTTGATATAGAGCTAACAATATTGTTTTAGTTTGAAAAATGAAAATTCAAAATGCCCATGGCACGAAATATACCACAAATAATAATCAGAAAGATACTATAAAATATATAACTATCTAAGTAATACACTAAATCCACTGAACAGAGATCAAAACCCACTTTGTCAGAGTTAGCAATAATACCAAAATAACCAAATTTATAGCCTTATTTAACCAACACACATGGATATATATATATATATATATATATATATATATATATGTATATATATATATATATATATATATATATATATATAAGAATCAAATAAAATGTGCTCCAGACGCGCACGTCTCTGAAAATATATATGTACATGTATAAGTTCATAAGGTATGTATACATCTCGAACTAAGCGTGTGTGTCATAATGTACATATATGGGACCACATGCGGTCGCAAAAGGCTAGATATATATACAATGGACTGTGAATAGATGTACTCATGACCACATATATGTGGCATCCAAGTGGACTATAAATCTACTCATGAAACATCTTCCCTCTCTTTGCCCTGCTAGAAGCAGCACGTCCACGACCTGAGGATGTAGTGGAGGGAGATGCCACTACGGATTTCATCCGTGTGGTCCTAGGTGTCTTCAAGCATGCCTACAACCTAACCTACACATTCATAAACAACAAGTTTTTAACACCCAAAATTTTAAAATACCTTCAAAATTTAGAAACTTGTACAATTTAGTTAAAATGCATGTGCAATCTTACCGGAATGTCATGATCCCTATCGATTTGTTGTTGACGCGTCGCAGGGACAACAATAGACTCACGAGGGGTAAGCTACATACAAATAATTAATTTTCAAATTAAATATTTCACACATATATATACCTACAAAATTTGATATTGTAGATTTAAGTTTAATAAGAAATAATGAACCTCCAAAATTTAACAAATTTAAAAAATTGTGTACCTCAGTTAGTGGATTTGCAGATGCTATGGCAGTATCTACAGCAGCCTCCACAGTCTGCATATGTGGAGGAGTCTCTGTAGTAGTCATAAGCTATACAAAAAACATGTACAAATCAATTTATTAAAATCTACTTAAGAGCTATACAAAAAACATGTACAAATAAATATTTAGTTACTCAAGAAAGAATAAAAATACATTATTAAATTTTATCTTCTATTTAGGCTAAATACATAGGATCTATAAATGTTAGCACGGAGGCCATCTATCTTCATAAGATTTTGAAAAACTTTTGTATTTAATCTAGGTAACCCATAGTCATCTTCTATGACAATTAGAGCATCATTCAAATTTGAAGAACTTTTAAATCTAACATCACTAGACCAAACATATAGATCAGACGAAGAGTAGACTAGAGTTGTATATCCTTGGTGGGCAAGTGTGTTGCAAATATATAGATTATAATGCACTATTTATATGTATTTGTTTCCAAAGGTAGCTGAGTTTGAGTTTTGGTGCACGAGCCTAGAGGATCTTACTTGTGTGTTATCCCTTTGGAAATAAAGAACATATAACCTCCTTCCACCTTGCTGGCTTAGAGATCTTTATTTTAGGTTTTTATGTCCACGGAATTGTCCACCAACTTCGTGCACTTACCCTGTCAAGCAGTTGGGAGTCTGACTACCCAGGGTGGTCTAGCATCAAACACACACATATTTTTCTCCTTTGGTTTTTTAATCCTTTGATGAAGGGTTTTGTAAGTTATTAGGGTTTCTACTTTACTGTTGATCATTACAGGTCATCTCGATGTTGTGTGAAAAAGAGAAACACAATGATCACACAATTTCTAAACAAGCAAAGCACTAGAAAGTTGAGAGCTCGACTACGTTATGATCTAAGACTGTAAATTCCTTGTATTAGAATGTACAACTACTACATAGACCATACATATCATGTATGTTCTTGAACCTACATGTTTTCCAGTTCTATAATCTTCTTTGTAGAATCTAAAGTCTTATTTTCTCCTGCTCCACTACCTGTCACATCTAGCTCATCCCAGAATCTTCCTAAACAAGCTAAGTTTCTCTCCCCTCTTGTATATTGATAAAGTTATTGTTTATCACTTAGTCCATTTCAAGTTGGAATGAATTATTTTTGTCATGCTTAATTGATGTTGGAAGTTAATTAGATAATAATTGTCTACCTGTTTATAATCCTTGTACCTTTTTCAGTAGAAATTTTAAATAAGGGTATAAATATGACCAATACATTATAGCTCCTCAAACCCATTATGAGGTGTGGCATAATATATAATAGAATACAAGCCCTTGATTCATCCCTCACACATGGAAACATGCACAAATTTAGCTCATGTTTGATCTATGGGAAGAAACATGGATAACTTCAAACTGGTAGTTTGTTGTTGTTATGGGTACTCTTAAGGAATCAAATGGTCTGGAATGTTTCTTCTTAATTTTATTAGAGTGAGAATAGAGGATCCTTGAATTTTCCAAGGTCACCCTAATAGGTTTTAGTGAATGAATATTTATATATGACCAATCGTTAGATTTATTACTCAACAAACCTAAAAGTACTACCTAGGTTGACTAAGCCAAGTAACCCTTTTGAAAAAGTTAATATTAGAAGTGTATGGGATAGGTTCGTAGGGGGTGGATAGGTTGGATTTTAACTTATCATAAACCTACAAACATGTCCATGATGTCTAATAAATTAGGTCTGAGACACATGGAGGATTATGCATATGTTCAATAACATGTGCAGTGATTTGTGAGGGGTTGGGATGGAGAATACTTGTTATCTAGTAGAAGTGAAGTGGATATAGAGTGAGACATTTCCTTAAGTTGTTCAAGTTATGTGTGAATGAGATATATATCATTATAGTTGTAACACACGTCATGTTTCCAAGTGTTGGGAATACATTTAGGTACTACAAATTACCCCCATTTCAATATAGTATTGATAAATGTTGGATTAATAGATAAGAAACAAGTAAATACAAACCTCACTTCTTGATCATACAATGATGTTGTAAATTCTTAAATCTCAGTACACCAATCCATATAAAACTTATAATCATATGGAAAGGACGCATAGATTTTTTTAGATAAAGGGTACAAGAGGATTTAATAACCTTTTTTACATTTCTTCATCACTCTTATCATTCATTTTGATTACGAGTTGATCGCTTCCACCTTGTCAAGTATATTTTCCTTCGTGACTCATGGTGTTACATATCTAGAGGTAGTTATTGAGAATCAAGATATAGTCTAGGTAAATAAGTAGATATGGGAAGATATCATTTTACATTGGATTGAGAAGTTCATCATGTACAAATAATATACCTATGACAGTGCAGTACGTGTCATTGTTTTGGATGTTGGGAACATGTAGACCATGTGTATCTAGTTTAGTACTACAAACGAGACATAAGGGAATTTATCAACTAGCCCGAGAGGATCAAGAAGATCAAGAGGATTGGGTCAGTAACCACCTAGAAAAAATACTTATGAGATTTCTATTTCTGGATCTAGAGGATAGGGTCCACATCCATAATAATCACTTAATAATCCTCTTCACCTAAAGTAAGCACCTCAAGTCTATTATGACATGTATCTCCAATTACAAAAAATTTAGAGGTATTGAAAATGCAGCAGAGCATGTGTACAAGTGTGAGATACTATGGTATTCTAAGCAAATTACAACTTTATATATGGTAGCTGTTGTATGTATTTTATATACGTTGAGTATAAGAAAGTGAAACTCATGTACACAGAGGTCCAAGAATTAGAAACAAAGTGTTTAAAGAGATTTGTAACTAACCTGCATAAAACTCATGCGAGGCATGCCAGTAGCTTCAGTTCCCTGAGCAGATGATGACCCACCAGGCTCCTGTGTATAAAAGAGAAAAATATTAATACATGTACAACATACACGTGAAACAAATTATAATAATAATCTAGTGCAATTAAATGATTTATTAAAAATGTAAGTTTGTACAACTTGAAACTTACGTTTGAAACACGCCCCAACCGCAGTAGCTAGCATGTCAACACCAGATGTTTCCTTCACCGGCTCTTGCTATTTAAAATAAAATAAAAAATTAGTTTTTTACATGTATGTACATGACGTACAATCATATATATATTAATATCTCAAACATGTTGAATTAAACTATTGTACATATATATATTATTTAAATTTATTTAAAATTTACCTGTGAAAGACCAATATCAGTGGCTCCAGTTCCAAAAACATTCCCTAGCATCTCATCTATAGAAAAAAAATCCTATGAACCAGCAAATGATGTCTCGCCTGCAGTGCATACGGCACCACATGATTCACAGTGGTGTGGTGCACTAGAACTGGCGCCTCCACCAACATCACCGGATGCAATCTAGGTGCTATGCTGGGTGAGAGTGTCAGTGAGCTCCCTCAATGCATGCAATGTATCAATCTCCCACAACCTCCTTCACTGTAGGAGGGATAACTGAAGGCAGTGGGGGGTTTTGGGGCATGGGGGATCCTAGGCTGACCTACGCGTGCACTAGGTCTGCTCTGTGCAGAGCCACCTCCTCGACCAAAAAAGTCTGAAAAGTCAAAATAATTTGGGACCTCGTTGAGCACAAACTCACAATATAATTTCTTCAAAAAATAAAGAGGAACCTCATTGTTGTTGCATGGTGGATAATCAAAAACCATCCACCATCGGTCACCAAAAATTGTTTTTGTTTCTATCATCATGGCACCAATGGATTGGGAACCGTTTGCAAGTAACTGCAGGGGGGGCATTGGTTCTAGGGTCAGTAAATAATGCACAAATGAGGTCTTTTCCATTTTTTTTGTCTTTGACAGCCGCATGAGATAGTTTATCCGCATACCACCGCCTATAGTCACTTCTAAAGGTGTTCCATCTATGTATTTGGTTGGTTGCAGACTCGACTTCGCCAATCAATATTTGCAATGTATTGGCTAAAGTCATGCAGGATGGATTTGTAGCATGATTTTGTCTTATAGTTTGAATTAGGTTCTCAATGACAATTTTATTTACTTAGATTCTTCCAATGATATTATCTTGTATTCCTGTTGGCTCAGTGGGGACAGAAGGAGCCACAGGGGGCGGATCTATGTTTGGAGAAGGGTTTTGAGGAATGTTCGGAGGGTTTTGATGAATGTTCGGTGGGTTTTGAGGAATGTTTTGGCGGTTTGCACGAGCCCGAGCTTGCCGACCAACTGATAAAACAATAAAATTGTATACATAAACAAACAATTCACAAAACCCATGAAAATGCCAAAAAAAAACCTAAAATGCAAAAAAATGATTACAATCGGGGACTTACCTCCTCGTCTTGGTGGCATGGTTGAATCTATTGCTATCCAGAAGTCCGATGAGCAATTTTGAGATAGTATTGAAAGTGCGAGTGAAAAACGTTTAGGAAAAGTCGCGGTTCGAAATGAAAATTAGGAAAATAACGAGTCGCGGGACTGTTAAATTTTGTCTCAGAGTTCCGCGATCGCGGTTTTAGGACCGCGCTCGCAGTTTTAAAACCACGATCACGGTACCTTTATTTCAGGTTTTTATGTCCACGGAATTGTCCACCAACTTCATGCACTTACCCAATGGTAACAATTATTCAGTTAGGTTCCTTGGACAGAGCATTCTGAATCCCATAATAGGGAAGAGAACCGCAAGAGTGAAGTGTTAAATAAAAATGCCAACTCTTATTACTCATGAATAGATCGGTAGATTACCGAGTCATGGAATGAATATATCGGAGGTACTCCAAGTCATTACAGCTGTATATGGTTGTTTGTTATAAGAATGGTTATTTGATTTGTGAGTTCTAAATTATGTATTTAGAACCAGGATGCAATTATCAAAAAAAATAAAAAATTGACTTGTTCTATTGTCTAAAATGAGGATGTTACACCATCTGTAAAATTATTTGCACAGGTCAGTTCAATGAACTGAGCATATTAAGCACTTGTCATTAAAATGAGGTGCTTCAATTAACTGTCTCAATAAAAGAACCCTACTTTTATGAAACGACAATAAGACATCAATCAAGAAATAGGCACCAAAGAATGATCAGCATAACAACTGAACCATCAAAATACCATCACCATCAACCAAAGAACTGCTGTGCCATTTTCCACATAACCGTTACAAGTTCCAAATTACAATATTTGTAAAGTTTAGGAATACATGTAGCATACTGCTGATATAACATATTGTTATCCTTTCCACTCCTTTCATTAATAATAATGCAAAAGGGTAAAACTAACTGAAATGTAACCAATTACTTTCCTTTCAGTTCATGCATCATATTAGATTCCAAGCAATCAAGCACACACAAGGAAGTAAACATCAATGCATATAGTTGCTCATATCTAAGCACTACAAGATTCATTATTAACGAATTACAGATTTCCAACTGAATGAAAGAAGAAAATATCATTTTCCCAAGTTATTCATCCATATCCCTATTTCTTTCCTCATGACTGTCCCAAAATTGAATCCAAACGAGCCACAAATCAAGCTAACAGTTCAGAGTGAAACTTATAAAATCCACTCGGAATTCATTTTCCAGCAGCAACAGTAATTTCATTCATAATCAGCTTTAAACGAAAACAAGGTGTAACACTCTGATTTTGTAAGTTATCTTGGTGAATATTTTTCATACTATTATAACTGCTGAAATGAAGGCAAACATGTTAAGATATATTCTGATCTTAAGAGAATGTGTTGCTAACTTGGATTCTTGCATGCTGTAATTTATTGCATAGGACAACAGTTATTGTGCTTGTGTGTTTGCTGATGTGACGACAAATTGTCGTATACTTGCTAAACTCTCTTTGCTGATTGACAGCACACCTTGAATCAATTTCATTGATCCAAAGTATGCTGTGGTCTTCTTGTGATTTCTGTGTCGATTTACTCTTTAACTGAACCTGAGGATGATATAAATGTGCAGCGCCTGATTGCAGGTATGAGTAGCTGGCACGTAAATGCCAACGACAAAGGTTTGATTCTTGAACCCTGTACTGTCGAACTTAAGACCTCGTGAGACAGGAAGCGTCTGGACACGGGTGGCTTTGGCATGTGAAACAAAGGACGAAACGTCCTGCACAGCATTGACGTGAGTGTCAGTTGGAAGACTGGGTGAAGGTTGATTAGTGTTAGTGGTTAGAAGGAATTAAATCCTAAGCTAATCCTAAGTTCTAACATACATCCTAAACTACTATCCTAAGTGGATTTTTAAATTACAAAAAAAAAGGGGGGGAAATAAACCTAAGTCCTATTAATCTAAAACTAAACTATGACCTAGGTTGAATAACTAATATACATCCTAAACTAATCCTAACCTAAAGGGGATGCGCAGACCCTTGGAGGGAGAGGATAAGGATGAAGGGGTATTCAATGGCATTAAATGGAGAGTCCATACGTGGACAGCGCCAGTTTGGCGGGGGCAGGTAAGTGGCGGAGGTATTTAGTTGGACATGGAGCTAAATTTGGTTTTGCATGTGAAATTCAAAATTTGGAATTCGCCAACTCAAGTTGGCAGTGGCGTGGAAATTTGGAAAAAGGCAGAGCCTTTAATGCATTAAATGTTCTTGGTCCTCGCGACCAGCTCACCTTGGAAGGCGTAGGAGGGAAATGTTGATTGTTATTGTGTCGATTTGGATTTGGTGAAGTTGCTCTGCATTTGGTTTTTTTGTTTGGTTCAGTCGAACCAGTTTCTTTGGATTTATCACTGTTCTTGGGAGATTTGGAGGCTGTTGCTGAGCCTGAAGAGGAAAGGAATTGTTGGAAAGCTCGTGTTGTCACCGAGGAAGGAAATATCTTCGGCAAACGTAGTTTTCTTTGAGTTTTGGAAAAGAAATTGCAGGCATGTTAAGCCCTTCTCTTTAAAAATACTTGCTTTGTTTAAACGTCTCATTAAAACAACCCTGCTCTTGGGTTTTGGGTTTATGTGATTGTTGTCATGTTGATACGATTTGGATTTAGTCGATTCTTGCTGTCATTTTTGGAAATGATAGGTAAATTCATTTCTGGTTGTTATGCTTTGATTTGTCTTTGCATGAATCGAGTTTGAATATGAACTTGTTGTATTGGTTGTTGATGGTATTTGGGAATTCGAGATGGGTTTTTCTCTGCTTAAGTGTTATATAAAGAACTGGCAGACTGTGTGGGTTGTTTTCACTGCTGTGCGAATGTTCTTTTGTTATATGGTCTTTTGTGATAAAATTGTACAGGATGTACGAGTTGCATGATGTTGTTTCTATACTGAAATTTCTCTTAGAGGAAATAAAACTTTTCTCTTCCTTCTGCTGTTTCGGGATTAGAAGGAGATAGCATTTTTGTATTTTAAAGGAATTGGCATTAGAGTTTTATCTGAGTATTGTGAACTCGGTTAGAAGGATATGCTAGTAATACAATTATTGTTGTGCTTCTTCTTTTATGAAAATAGACGAATACGATTGAGTATTCGTGGGAGCTGGAAAAGAAATAGTTTTTCCTTCTGCACTTATAATGAATTATATTGTTTTTCTTGCTGAGGAAGTAGGATGATTGGTTGTGGTTATTGATGCTGTTTGGTCTACCGTTCGGACTGTAGACACGACTAAAAATCTTGGCTTTGCATTCCTGAGCAATGAATGAATATTTATGTACTGTACTTCTTCTTGCCTTGGAGGAAAGATGATTGTTATGTCTTATTTTGAGGCGGTTTGATCTTACGGCTCGGACTGTAGTCGTGAAAACAAGCTTGACTTGTATTCTGTGCTTTAAATAAATCATGTTGAATCTTGCTGAAGGGATTAGATGATTTGTTGTGTTTCATTAATGTTGTTCGACCTTTTAGTTCTGACTGTCTTTGTGAAAATGAATTTTACTTGGATTGATGTACAAAGAAGGAAATGCTTGGGAAGTTGTCTTGCTGTTGGACCTGTTTTGATTATACTTTGTTGTACATCTGATATTCTATGCGGGTTTTTAATAATAAGGGTATTATTGGATGAAAAATCGCATTTTTGAGTTCTGTACATCATTGTGAATAGAAAAATGGATTCGGGTAGAATCATTTATTGGTAAGGAATTCTTCTTCTGTCTGTTGTTTTCATTTTGTAAAATCAGTAGTCAGGTGGTTATTGAACTTTACCAGTTCAAGTCGGTAGAGAGGACAGTGGCATTTAAATTGTTTCTGAGTGCTGAGTTTTCTGTACAAATGAAATAATTGAATGTTTCTTGTGGTCTCTGATTTTGCACAGTTATTTAGAAGAAATGAAACCGGCATGAATAATTCTTAGTGAGTTGAAGAAAATGGTTGTTTTCTTATTTGAATAGTTAAAGAACGAATTCTTCTCTTTAGCTGTCTGAGTTCTGGAAATAGCATTGAAGTTTTACTGTGCATTATGATTGGACTTGCTGTAGGTAACAGCAATGAATAAATTTTATTTTGAACGGAATGCGTTCATAGAATTAGAAAATCACGTGAATAATTGATGGCATGATTGTATAACTATTTATCTGGTTTACCATACAGTGAAAGAATTATGGTTTCTTCTAGTACGGTAAATATATAGTATGCATCCTTGTACTATTTGATCTATGATAAATACGAAGATGTACTAACCTGTTTTGGATATGCATATGAGCCTGATTTAAATGAAGTATTGATAAGGACGATAAATTCTTCCTTGTTTTCATTTAAAGCTGATTATGAATGAAATTACTCTTGCTGCCGGAAAGTGAATTCTGAATGGATTTTGTAAGTTTCACTCTGAACTGTTATCTTGATTGTGTCTCGTTTGGATTCAATTTTGGGACAGTCATGAGGAAAGAAATAGGGATATGGATGAATGACTTGGAAAAATGATCTTTTCTTCTTTCATTCAGTTGGAAATCTGTAATTCGTTAATAATGAATCTTGTAGTGCTTAGATATGAGCAACTATCTGCATTGCTGTTCGCTTTCTCGTCTGTGCTTGATTGCTTGGAATCTAATATGATGCATGAACTGAAAGGAAAGTAATGGGTTTACGTTTCAGTTAGTTTTAACCTTTGCATTTATTATTAATGAAAGGTGTGGAAAGGATAACAGTATTTTATATCAGCAGTATGCTACTTGTATTCCTAACCTTACAAATATTGTAATTTGGAACTTGTAACGGTTATGTGGAAAATGGGACAGCAACTCTTTGGCTGATTGTGATGGTATTTTGATGGTTCAGTTGTTATGCTGATCATTCTTTGGTGCCTATTTCTTGATTGATGTCTTACTGTCATTTCATAAAAGCAGGGTTCTTTTATTGAGACAGTTAATTGAAGCACCTCATTTTAATGACAAGTGCTTAATATGCTCAGTTCATTGAACTGACCCGTGCAAATAATTTTGCAGATGGAATTTGATTAGAATGAAGACATGGCTGTTTTCTGATGCTTCTTGATTGGTTGAAGATGAATTGTATTTGTTTACTTTTATTCCTCTTTGAGGAATTGTAAAAAGAAGAAAGTGTATTCTTCTATCTATGAGTTGTAATGATGTTTTATGTAAACAATGCCCATTCAGTTGGATTGGAAAATGTATGGATTATGACATGAATTAATGAATACAAATACAAGTGTGATATTTTAATGACTATATCAGTTGATATTGTTGATTAAATTGGAAACATAATGTTATTCCTGATTTGGATTTATTTAATTGTCCGTGGATGGATGCTAAATGGGAATTGATATCTATTCTTACCTTATTACAACTTTAAGCTGAAATGTGCAATTAGTTCATACTTGGGTAAAGATGAATTCTTAATTGACATTAAAAAGGGTTAGGAAGAATATGATTCCATAACTGATAGGTATTCAGGATTAGCTTGGAAGCTAAGGAATATCAATTAACTTCGGAGTAATCGAACTTCACTTTCGAACTCCATTAATGACCTCGTATGTTAATTTCAGAATAAAGGGTAGGGGATAAGTATATCCCTAACTAATGGACCTTAACTATGTAATGTTAAGGAGAATAAATGAATACATTTATTGGGAATTAGACCTCGTTTAAATGACGTCTAATAAGCTAGAATTCTGAATTTAGTTACAGTTGGGAAAATCTTGGTTAAGTTTAATAGGTTAAACTTATCACATCCGTCGGTAACGGGCTGCTTAATCCAATGATTAAGAAGAGAACCAAGTAGAGAAAATGCAACCCTTCGGTACGAAGAAGATGCATAGCAAGCTAGAAGACGGATTTAGTCTCTCTTAGCTATATACAACTGTAACGGGAACGAGGATAAAGGGATCAGCATGGTTGCTGAGAGTTGATTTTTAAATACTAAGATCATATCCAAATCACTTGAGCAGGATGTGTACTCTCGATGGAAGGATTCCGTAGGACATTGACATACGCCAGCTACAGCAAGGTGTCTTCATGAAGACGGGGTCTTCATGACGACACAATGTTATAGCTGACATATTACAATGCCCTCCCGAATTAAAACATTAAGAATACATAGGCTGAATGTGAAGTTCTTGGCAGGGGATAGGAGTATGATCAGGTATACGGAGTGACTCCGGGATACTAAAGATAACTAGACACACGGAGTCGTGGGGAACGACACCGCATGTCTGCGTATCTTTAGTTACCAGGAGTGCCTTCCTATATTTGTTCATATTGCTAGTTAGAAATTGGAAGTTTAAAATCTGATCTTAAACTCGAGAGGACTGGTAGGAACCAGGAAAGACCATTCTAGATAACAGGTGAAGTGAAGTGAAGGACGTATTCCATTGATGTGTATCACATCCAGGAATATGATCATGCAAAGCATGTGAAAATCTTTGGCCAAAGTATCGCAAGTGCTGGTTGCGTTGTCCTTATCACTTAATTTAAGATGCAGGATGTCAGATGAATATCAGTAACAGATATTCAGATAGGCTTCTTAAATGGATCACTTCGATAACCGGAAATGGTTAAGAGAACTGGTATATATAATATACTATGCATAAACGAACATGAAGGATCGGTTGTTGCCGAGTCATGAAATGAAGGATCGATGAAACTCCGAGCCATGAAAATGGAAGATCGGCAGTTCCTCGAGTCATTTACAGCAGCATATAGAATCTGTTATAGGATTGAATGGCATTGAATGTGTGTTCCATATTGTAAATATGCGAAGAGGGAACATTAGTTTTAAAAGGAAATTGTGTGTTCCAAACTGTGTTGTTTGGGCAGAGAACAATTATTAAAACTTGAACGTGTGTTTGAATTTTATAATTCATAACAGAGAACATTATCAAAAAAAATAAAAAATCCCTTGTTCTAGTATCTTAAAATGGGGATGTTACATCTTGGTATCAGCACTGAAGGTTGCAGCTCTTGGACCTAGTGAGTCCATGATATTAATAAGGTTTACATTTTCTTATTGAACAGAAAATGGTCAGAACAAGAGGGAATGCTGTGAATAACCTGTTTCAGGGTGGAGAAGCAGCTACTGCTCAAAATCTGGATGAAATCCTTGCTGCCCTACTTGATACAAGGGATCGTTTGACTGTTCTGGAACAACAATCAATGGGCAATGAAGAGGAGAAGGATGAAGCTGAAATAAATGATCAGCTTCCTCCTGTGGACAACATCAACGGAGGGAATCCAAGTGTTGATGACAATAATGTAATTGCTCCTAATCCCCCTGAAAATAAAAGGGCAAGATTAGCAGCTGAACTTACAAATGATATAAAGAGAATAAGTCCTCTAAAGTTTGATGGAACAACCCTTGGGGATGGAACTGAGAACTGGCTCAGTGAAATGGAGAAATAATTTACAATAAGAAACTTCTCTGAAGAGACTAAAGTGATATGGGGAGCATATCAGCTTTCTCATGAAGCATCATCATGGTGGGACAACCGTAAGGTTGAACTGAATATTATCGAATCAGACATAACTTGGGATCAATTTAAGGGTTATTTTAGGCAACGATGGCTGCCTCAACTCTATTTTGATAGGAAAATGACTGAATTTCAGAACTGGTCACAAGGAAGGCTGTCGGTGACGGAATACTGGGAAGGGTTTACTAAACTCCTTAAGTATGTGCCGCAGTACCAAGCTGATGAGAAGTTCAGAATACGGAAATTCATAATGGGACTGAATCCCATCATTGGTGGCGAAGTGGATGTCCACGGCCCAACCACCATGGATGGAGTTGTCGAAAAGGCAATCAGACAGGAACAGAAATTGAGGGCAATATCTGCTCATAGGGAAGAGATAAGGAAGAAGATTCCCAATTCTTCTTCATCTCTTGCACCAAAAAGGGGACCTTGGAAAAGGTTTGGTGTGAAAAACAAAATTGTTGTAGATAACAACAAGAAATCTGTGATGAACAGACCTGTAAATAGCGTGTGGAACAGCTTCACAAAAGTTAATGGCATTGGACAGAAGTCCTATGGAAGCCAGAATGATAACTTCAAGGCTGGTAACAAATTTGAGCCTAGAAAAGGACCAGTTGGAGGATGCTTCAACTGTGGAAAGGACCACTATGTGAATCACTGTCCTCTGAAGAAGGATGATCGCGGTCAGTAGCATAGGATACACGCTGCAGTGGCTAACAGACAAGCTGAAAAGCAAGTGACGCCCATAGAAGTTACGGGTAAGTTATTCGGTACACCTGTAGTCATACTTTTTGATACTGGAGCTACAGAATGCTTTATTTCTGCTAAACTTGCAATGAAATTAAAAATAAAGGCTGAAAGAATGGATAAAACATGGACAGTGCATTATGGGAATAATGTTGTCCATACAGTCGAAATGTGCCTTTTTGGGGCAATTCTTGATCTGCCTAGTTTCTCCACCGAAGTTGACTTGTATGTCACTCCTCTAGGATCATATGATATCATTATTGGAGTTAACTGGTTGGCGGAACATAAGGCAAAGGTCGACTATTATGAAAAACAAATCTGTTGCTTCGATGACCTGCAGAAGGCAGCAGTCATTCAAGGTGTAAAACGGGAAGTTGCAGTTAGGAAACTGACGGCTATGCAACTAAAAAGGGCTAAAAACAGAGGCTTGCACTTTGTATGTAGTAAAAGTGATAGAAAATGCAGAGGAAGATAATGATTTCATGGAAAGATATCCATTGTTGAGGGATTTCCGTGATGTGTTTCCGGAGGAATTTCCAGGTCTTCCACCCAAACGTGAGTTTGACTTTGCAATAGAAATCAAACCAGGAACTGAACCCATATCTAAGGCACCTTATAGAATGACTACCATTGAGTTGGTAGAGCTGAAGGCTCAGTTACAAGAACTTCTGACTAAGGGGCTGATAAGACCGAGCGTCTCACCTTGGGGAGCGCCGGTAATTTCCGTAAAGAAAAAGGATGGCACATTGAGGCTGTGCATTGATTACAGAATGCTGAATAAAGAAACTATTAAAAATCGATACCCACTTCCTAGGATTGATGATCTGTTCGATCAGATGTGAGGAGCATCAGTTTATTCAAAAATAGATCTTCGATATGGGTATCATCAGCTGAGAATAAAGGAAGAAGATATTCATAAAACAACTTTTAGAATGAGGTACGGGCATTATGAGTTCACGGTGTTACCTTTTGGGTTGACTAATGCACCTACCGCCTTCATGAATCTAATGAACAATATTTTTCAAGAATACTTAGACAAGTTTGTGCTTGTATTCTTGGACGATATTCTTATATACTCTAAAAATGTCGAAGAGCACCAAGAACATGTAAGGATAGTGCTGAAAATTTTAAGAAATAGGAAGTTGTATGGCAAACTGTCCAAATGTTCCTTTTTATGATGCAGAGGTGCATTATTTGGGACACGTCATAAGCAAGAATGGGATAACTGTTGACCCTTCAAAGATCACAGCTATAACTGAGTGGCTTGCGCCTAAGAACGTGCACAAAGTGAGGAGCTTCATGGGCTTGGCTGGATATTATCGAAAGTTCGTTAAGGACTTTTCAAAAATTGCTGCCCCAATCACTTCGCTGCAAAAGAAGGATAAGAAATTTGTCTGGACAGACAAATGTGAATCTTCCTTTAAGAATTTAAAGGAATAGTTAACTTCAGCACCTATCTTGACTGTACCTGATCCAAATGGAGATTTTATGGTTGTAACGGACGCCTCAGGAGAAGGCCTTGGAGGTATTCTATGAAAGCAGAAAGCTTAAGTTACATGAACAGAATTATGCTCCACACGATCTAGAGCTCGCTGCCATTGTTCATGCACTTCAAATGTGGAGGCATTATCTTTTAGGCAATCCTTTCGAGTTAAAAACAGACCATCTGGGGCTGAAGTATATTTTTACTCAGCCAAATTTGAATGCAAGGAAGCGAAGATGGTTAGAATTTCTGTCTCAGTATGATTTTGATATAAGCTACATCAAGGGTAAGGAAAATAGAGTAGCAGATGCTCTAAGTCGAAGGAAGCATATCTCTGCTCTTATAACGTTAAGAACGCAGTTTAAGGATGAGGTGAAAGATGCCTTGGAATCAGATCCTTATTTCCAGCAAGTCAAATCAGCACTTGCTGCAGACCCGAAGGATGTCAGGTATAAAGGATTCTATTTTGATAATGAAGGAATTCTGAGGTTTGAAAATAGGGTATATATACCTATGGCAAATGACTTAAGAGGGAAATTGTTAGCTAAATTTCATAATTCACCTTTTTCTGGACACCCTGGCATCACGAAAATGCTCACTGATCTTAAGCAGCAATATTTTTGGAAGGGAATGAAAAAGGATGTGGTAGAATTTGTAACACACTGCTTGGAATGTCAGCGTGTTAAGGCGGAACATATGCACCCCACTGGATTATTGTACCCCCACAGTATTCCACAGTATAAATGGCAAGTGATAATGATGGACTTCGTTCAAGGATTGCCTATGTCAAGAAATAAGCATGACATCATCCTGGTTGTAGTTGACAAATTGACCAAAGTGGCACACTTCATTGCTGGTAATTTGAAGGACGATGCACCAGTGCTAGCAAGAAGATTTGTACATGAAATCTTCAGATTGCATGGAATACCAGAATTAATCATATCGGACAGAGATCCAAGGATGACATCAAGGTTTTGGCAAATGCTTAATGCGGCCTTGGGGAATAAATTGAACTTCAGTTCTGCATATCATCCGGAAACGGATGGACAGACTGAGAAGGTTAATCAGGTTTTAGAGGACATGTTAAGGATGTATTGCATGGACCAGAAGTATAAATGGGAGGAATACCTTCCGCTGGTAGAATTTTCTTACAATAACACCTATCATGCCTCTTTAAAAATGGCACCCTTTGAAGCATTGTATGGAAGAAAATGCAGAACCCCTGTCAGCTGGGACAACGTTGAGGACAGAGAGGTAATTGGGCTAGAAATCCTTATGGAAATGGAACAACAAATCAAAATGATTCGGGAACATCTAAAGGAGGCCACCAATAGGCAAAAGAGCTATGCAGACTTAAAGCGGGTTGACAGACATTATAAACTGGGAGAGAAGGTCTTTCTTCAGGTGAAGCCGAAAAAGAGCTCAATAACTTTTGGCAAGGCTGCCAAGTTGTCGCCACGTTACGTGGGACCTTTTGAAATTGTTGAAATAATCAACCCTGTAGCTTATCGTCTAGCATTACCTCCTGCTTTGTCTCAAATGCATGATGTTTTTCATATTTCTTTGCTTAAGAAATACGTGACAGATTTATCACATGTGCTGAATTGGAATTCCTTGCAGGTCCAAGACCCAGGAATAATCGTGGTTAAGCCCATTCGAGTGCTGGGAACTCGCCAGTTGTACTTGAGAAATCGTGAAGTGAACCAATGTAAGGTCCAGTGGGACCAGTTCAGCGAGGAAAGTGCAACTTGGGAAAATCTTGAAGAAATGAGATCTACTTTTCCACATCTGTTTAATCAAATTTGAAATTCGAGGAACTGATAATTCTACCAAATTTAGACAATTATTAGTCTATTGTACAGTTGTCTTAAAACGTTGTTTTTAAGAGTGAATCTGTTTTTGGTATGAACTTATGAATGAAAGGACAATAACTGAACTTTGTCCTAGGAACTCCTTGATTTGTTTAATCTGATCATCGGGACGATGATTCTTTAAGGAGGGAAGAATGTAACACTCTGATTTTGTAAGTTATCTTGGTGAATATTTTTCATACTATTATAACTACTGAAATGAAGGCAAACATGTTAAGATATATTCTGATCTTAATAGAATGTGTTGCTAACTTGGATTCTTGCATACTGTAATTTATTGCATAGGACAACAGTTATTGTGCTTGTGTGTTTGCTGATGTGACGACAAATTGTCGTATACTTGCTAAACTCTCTTTGCTGATTGACAGCACACCTTGAATCAATTCCATTGATCCAAAGTATGCTGTGGCATTCTTGTGATTGCTTTGTCGATTTACTCTTGAACCGAACCAGAGGTTGATATAAATGTGCAGCGCCTGATTGCAGGTATGAGCAGCTGGCACGTAAATGCCAACGACAAAGGTTTGATTCTTGAACCCTGTACTGTCGAACTTAAGACCTCGTGAGGCAGGAAACGTCTGGACACGGGTGGCTTTGGCATGTGAAACAAGGGATGAAATGCCCTGCACAGCATTGACATGAGTGTCAGTTGGAAGACTGGATTAGAGGTTGATTAATGTTAGTGGTTAAAAGGAATTAAAGCCTAAGGTAATCCTAAGTCCTATCATACATCCTAAACTACTATCCTAAGTGGATTTTTAAATTTTTTTTAAAAAAAGGAAAGGGAAATAAACCTAAGTCCTATTAACCTAAAACTAAACTATGACCTAGGTTGAATAACTAATATACATCCTAAACTAATCCTAACCTAAAGGGGGTGCGTAGACCCTTGGAGGGAGAGGATAAGGATGAAGGGGTATTCACTGGCATTAACTGGAGAGTCCATACGTGGACAGCGCCAGTTTGGTGGGGACAGGTAACTGGCAGAGGTATTTAGTTGGACATGGAGCTAAATTTGGTTTTGCATGTGAAATTCAAAATTTGGAATTCGCCAACTCAAGTTGGTAGTGGCGTGGAAATTTGGAAAAAGGTAGAGCCTTTAATGCATTAAATGTTCTTGGTCCTCATGACTAGCTCACCTTGGAAGGCGTAGGAAGGAAATGTTGATTGTTATTGTGTCGATTTGGATTTGGTGAAGTTACTCTGCATTTGGTTTTTCTGTTTGGTTCAGTCAAAATAGTTTCTTTGGATTTATCACTGTTCTTGGAAGATTTGGAGGCTGTTGCTGAGCCTTAAGAGGAAAGGAATTGTTGGAAAGCTTGTGCTATCACCGAGGAAGGAAATATCTTCGGCAAACATAGTTTTCTTCGAGTTTTGGAAAATAAATTGCAGGCATGTTAAGCCCTTCTCTTTAAAAATACTTGCTTTGTTTAAACGTCTCATTAAAACAACCCTGCTCTTGGGTTTTGGGTTTATGTGATTGTTGTCATGTTGATACGATTTGGATTTAGTCGATTCTTGCTGTCATTTTTTGAAATGATAGGTAAATTCATTTCTAGTTGTTATGCTTTGATTTGTCTTTGCATGAATCGAGTTGGAATATGAACTTGTTGTATTGGTTTTTGATGGTACTTGGGAATTCGAGATGGATTTTTCTCTTCTTAAGTGTTATATAAAGAACTGGAAAACTGTGTGGGTTGTTTTCACTGCTGTGCAAATGTTCTTTTGTTATATGGTCTTTTGTGATAAAATTGTACAGGATGTATGAGTTGCATGATGTTGTTTCTATACTGAAATTTCTCTTAGAGGAAATAAAACTTTTCTCTTCCTTCTACTGTTTCGGGATTAGAAGGAGATAGCATTTTTGTATTTTAAAGGAATTGGCATTAGAGTTTTATCTGAGTATTGCAAACTCGGTTAGAAGGATATGCTAGTAATACAATTATTGTTGTGCTTCTTCTTTTATGAAAATAGACGAATACGATGAGTATTCGTGGGAGCTGGAAAAGAAATAGTTTTTCCTTCTGCACTTATAATGAATTATATTGTTTTTCTTGCTGAGGAAGTAGGATGATTGGTTGTGGTTATTGATGTTGTTTGGTCTACCGTTCGGACTGTAGACACGATTAAAAAAAATCTTGGCTTTGCATTCCTGAGCAATGAATGAATATTTATGTACTGTACTTCTTCTTGCCTTGGAGGAAAGATGATTGTTATGTCTTATTTTGAGGCGGTTTGATCTTACGGCTCAGACTGTAGTCATGAAAACAAGCTTGACTTGCATTCTGTGCATTAAATAAATCATGTTGATTCTTGCTGAAGGGATTAGATGATTTGTTGTGTTTCATTGATGTTGTTCGACCTTTTAGTTCTGACTGTCTTTGTGAAAAAACATTTTACTTGGATTGCTGTATAAAGAAGGAAATGCTTGGGAAGTTGTCTTGCTGTTGGACCTGTTTTGATTATACTTTGTTGTACATCTGATATTCTATGCGGGTTTTTAATAATAAGGGTATTATTGGATGAAAAATCACATTTTTGAGTTCTGTACATCATTGTGAATAGAAAAATGGATTTGGGTAGAATCATTTATTGGTAAGGAATTCTTCTTCTGTCTGTTATTTTGATTTGGTAAAATCAGTAGTCAGGTGGTTATTGAACTTTACCAGTTCAGTCGGTAGAGAGGACAGTGGAATTTAAATTGTTTCTGAGTGCTGAGTTTTCTGTACAAATGAAATAATTGAATGTTTCTTGTGGTCTCTGATTTTGCACAGTTATTTAGAAGAAATGAAACCGGCATGAATAATTCTTAGTGAGTTGAAGAAAATGGTTGTTTTCTTATTTGAATAGTTAAAGAACGAATTCTTCTCTTTAGCTGTCTGAGTTCTGGAAATAGCATTGAAGTTTTACTGTGCATTATGATTGGACTTGCTGTAGGTAACAGCAATGAATAAATTTTATTTTGAACGGAATGCGTTCATAGAATTAGAAAATCACGTGAATAATTGATTGCATGATTGTATAACTGTTTATCTGGTTTACCATACAGTGAAAGAATTATGGTTTCTTCTAGTACGGTAAATACATAGTATGCATCCTTATACTATTTGATCTATGATAAATACGATGATGTACTAACCTGTTTTGGATATGCATATGAGCTTGATTTAAATGAAGTATTGATAAGGACGATAAATTCTTCCTTGTTTTCATTTAAAGCTGATTATGAATGAAATTACTCTTGCTGCCAGAAAGTGAATTCCGAATGGATTTTGTAAGTTTCTCTCTGAACTGTTATCTTGTTTTGTGTCTCGTTTGGATTCCATTTTTTAGGACAGTCATGAGGAAGGAGATAGTAATGTGGATGAATGACTTGGAAAATGATCTTTTCTTCTTTCATACAGTTGAAAATTTGTAATCGTTATTAACAATTTTTGTAGTGCTTAGATATGAGCAACTATATGCATTGCTGTTCGCTTTCTCGTCTGTACGTGATTGCTTGGAATCTAATGTGATGCATGAACTGAAAGGAAAGTAATGGGTTTACGTTTCAATTAGTTTTAACCTTTGCATTTATTATTAATGAAAGGTGTGGAAAGGATAACAGTATTTTATATCAGCAGTATGCTACTTGTATTCCTAACCTTACAAATATTGTAATTTGGAACTTGTAATGGCTGTGTGGAAAATGGGACAACAACTCTTTGGCTGATTGTGATGGTATTTTGATGGCTTAGTTGTTATGCTGATCATTCTTTGGTGCCTATTTCTTGATTGATGTCTTACTGTTGTTTCATAAAAGCAGGGTTCTTTTATTGAGACAGTTAATTGAAGCACCTCATTTTAATGACAAGTGCTTAATATGCTCAGTTCATTGAACTGACCCGTGCAAATAATTTTGCAGATGGAATTTGATTAGAATGAAGACATGGCTGTTTTCTGATGCTTCTTGATTGGTTGAAGATGAATTGTATTTGTTTACTTTTATTCCTCTTTGAGGAATTGTAAAAAGAAGAAAGTGTATTCTTCTATCTATGAGTTGTAATGATGTTTTATGTAAACAATGCCCATTCAGTTGGATTGGCAAATGTATGGATTATGACATGAATTAATGAATACAAATACAAGTGTGATATTTTAATGACTATATCAGTTGATATTGTTGATTAAATTGGAAACATAATGTTATTCCTGATTTGGATTTATTTAATTGTCCGTGGATGGATGCTAAATGGGAAATGATATCTATTCTTACCTTATTGCAACTTTTAAGTTGAAATATGCAATTAGTTCATACTTGGGTAAAGATGAATTCTTAATTGACATTAGAAAGGATTAGGAAGAATATGATTCCATAACTGATAGGTATTCAGGATTAGCTTGGAAGCTAAGGAATATCAATTAACTTCAGAGTAATCGAACTTCACTTTCGAACTCCATTAATGACCTCGTATGTTAAATTCAGAATAAAGGATATGGGATAAGTATATCCATAACTAATGGACCTTAACTGTGTAAGGTTAAGGAAAATAAATGAATACATTTATTGGGAATTAGACCTCATTTAAATGACGTCTAATAAGCTAGAATTCTGAATTTAGTTACAGTTGGGAAAATCTTGGTTAAGTTTAATAGGTTAAACTTATCACATCCGTCGGTAATGGGATACTTAATCCAATGATTAAGAAGAGAACCAAGTAGAGAAAATGCAACCCTTCGGTACGTAGAAGATGCAGAGCAAGCTAGAAGATAGATTTAGTCTCTCTTAGCTATATACAACTGTAACGGGAATGAGGATAAAGGGATCAGCATGGTTGCTGAAAGTTGATTTTTTTTAAATACTAAGATCATATCCAAATCACTTGAGCAGGATGTGTACTCTCGATGGAAGGATTCCCTAGGACATTGACATACGCCAGCTACAAGGTGTCTTCATGAAGAGGGGTCTTCATGACGACACAATGTTATAGCTGACATATTACAATGCCCTCCCGAATTAAAACATTAAGAATACATAGGCTGAATGTGAAGTTCTTGATAAGGGATAGGAGTATGATCCCGTATACGGAGTGACTCCGGGGATACTAAAGATAACTAGACACACGGAGTCATGGGGAACGGTACCGTATGTCTGCGTATCTTTAGTTACGAGGAGTGCCTTCCTATATTCGCTCATATTGCTAGTTGGAAATTGGAAGTTTAAATCTGACCTTAAATCGAGAGGACTGGTAGGAACCAGGAAAGACCATTCTAGATAACAGGTGAAGTGAGGTGAAGGACGTATTCCATTGATGTGTATCACATCCAGGAATATGATCATGTAAAGCATGTGAAAATCTTTGGCCAAAGTATCGCAAGTGCTGGTTGCGTTGTCCTTATCACTTAATTTAAGATGCAGGATGTCAGATGAATATCAGTAACAGATATTCAGATAGGCTTCTTAAATGGATCACTTCGATAACCGGAAACGGTTAAGAGAACTGGTATATATAATATACTATGCATAAACGAACATGAAGGATCGGTTGTTGCCGAGTCATGAAATGAAGGATCGATGAAACTCCGAGCCATGAAAATGGAAGATCGGCAGTTCCTTGAGTCATTTACAGCAGCATATAGAATCTGTTATAGGATTGAATGGCATTGAATGTGTGTTCCATATTGTAAATATGCGAACAGGGAACATTGTTTTTAAAAGGAAATTGTGTGTTCCAAAATGTGTTGTTTGGGCAGAGAACAATTTTTTAAAACTTGAACGTGTGTTTGAATTTTATAATTCATAACAGAGAACGTTATAAAAAAAAAAATTTCCCTTGTTCTAGTATCTTAAAATGGGGATGTTACATCTTGGTATCAGAGCTGAAGGTTGCAACTCTTGGACCTAATGAGTCCACGATATTAATAAGGTTTAAATATTCTTATTGAACAAAAAATGGTCAGAACAAGAGGGAATGCTGCGAATAACCCGTTACAGGGTGGAGAGGCAGCTACTGCTCAAAAGATGGATGAAATCCTTACTACCCTACTTGATACGAGGGATCGTTTGACTATTCTGGAACAACAGTCAATGGGAAATGAAGAGGAGGATAAAGCTGAAATAAATGATCAGCTGCCTCCTGTGGACAACATCAACGGAGGGAATCCGGGTGTTGATGATAATAATGTAATTGCTTCTAATCCCCCTGAAAATAAAAGGGCAAGATTAGCAGCTAAACTTACAAATGATATAAAGAGAATAAGTCCTCCAAAGTTTGATGGAACAACCCTTGGGGATGGAGCTAAGAACTGGCTCAGTGAAATGGAGAAATACTTTACAATAAGAAACTTCTCCGAAGAGACTAAAGCGATATGGGGAGCATATCAGCTTTCTCATGAAGCATCATCATGGTGGGACAACCATAAGGTTGAGCTGAATATTGTCGAATCAGACATAACTTGGGATCAATTTAAGGGTTATTTTAGGCAACGATGGCTGCCTCAACTCTATTTTGATAGGAAAATGACTGAATTTCAGAACTGGTTGCAAGGAAGGCTGTCGGTGACGGAATACTGGGAAGGGTTTACTAAACTCCTTAAGTATGTGCCGCATTACCAAGCTGATGAGAATTTCAAAATACGGAAATTCATAATGGGACTGAATCCCATCATTGGTGGCGAAGTGGATGTCCACGGCCCAACCACCATGGATGGAGTTGTCGAAAAGGAAATCAGACATGAACAGAAATTGAGGGCAATATCTGCTCACAGGGAAGAGATAAGGAAGAAGATTCCCAATTCTTCTTCGTCTCTTACACCAAAAAGGGGACCTTGGAAAAGGTTTGGTGTGAAAAACAAAATTGTTGTAGATAACAACAAGAAATCTGTGATGAATAGACCTGTAAATAGTGTGTAGAACAGCTTCACAAAAGTTAATGGCATTGGACAGTAGTCCTATGGAAGCCAGAATGATAACTTCAAGGCTGGTAACAAATTTGAGCCTAGAAAAGGACCAGTTGGAGGATGCTTCAACTATGGAAAGGACCACTATGTGAATCACTGTCCTCTGAAGAAGGATGATCGCGGTCAACAACATAGGATACACGCTACAGTGGCTAATAGACAAGCTGAAAAAGAAAGTGACGCCCATAGAAGTTACGGGTAAGTTATTCGGTACACCTGTAGTCATACTTTTTGATACTGGAGCTATAGAATGCTTTATTTCTGCTAAACTTGCAATGAAATTAAAAAGAAAGGCTGAAATAATAGATAAAACATGGACAGTGCATTATGGGAATAATGTTGTCCATACAGTCGAAATGTGCCTTTTTGGGGCGATTCTTGATCTGCCTAGTTTCTCCACCGAAGTTAACTTGTATGTCAATCCTGTAGGATCATATGATATCATTATTGGAGTTAACTGGTTGGCTGAACATAAGGAAAAGATAGACTATTATGAAAAACAAATCTGTTGCTTTGATGACCTGCAGAAGGCAGTAGTCATTCAAGGTGTAAAACGGGAAGTTGCAGTTAGGAAACTGACGGCTATGCAACTAAAAAGGGCTAAAAACAGAGGCTGCACTTTGTATGCAGTAAAAGTGATAGAAAATGCGGAGGAAGATAATGATTTCATGGAAAGATATCCATTGTTAAGGGGTTTCCGTGATGTGTTTCCGGAGGAATTTCCAGGTCTTCCACCCAAACGTGAGTTTGACTTTGTAATAGAAATCAAACCGGGAACTGAACCCATATCTAAGGCACCTTACAGAATGACTACCATTGAGTTGGTAGAGCTAAAGGCTCAGTTACAAGAACTTCTAACTAAGGGACTGATAAGACCGAGTCTCTCACCTTGGGGAGCGCCCATAATTTTTTTAAAGAAAAAGGATAGCACTTTGAGGCTATGTATTGATTACATAATGTTGAACAAAGCAACTATTAAAAATCGATACCCACTTCCTAGGATTGACGATCTGTTCGATCATATGTGAGGAGCATCAGTTTATTCAAACATAGATCTTCGATCTGGGTATCATCAGCTGAGAATAAAGGAAGAAGATATTCATAAAACAACTTTTAGAATGAGGTACGGGCATTATGAGTTCACGGTGTTACCTTTTGGGTTGACTAATGCACCTGCCACCTTCATGAATCTAATGAACAATATTTTTCAAGAATACTTAGACAAGTTTGTGCTTGTATTCTTGGATGATATTCTTATATACTCTAAAAATGTCAAAGAGCACCAAGAACATGTAAGGATAGTGCTGGAAATTTTAAGAAAGAGGAAGTTGTATGGCAAACTATCCAAATGTTCCTTTTATGATGTAGAGGTGCATTATTTGGGACACGTTATAAGAAAGAATGGGATAGCTGTTGACCCTTCAAAGATCATAGCTATAACTGAGTGGCCTGCGCCTAAGAACGTGCACAAAGTGAGGAGCTTCATGGGCTTGGCTAGATATTATCGAAAGTTCGTTAAGGACTTTTCAAAAATTGCTGCCCCAATCACTTCGCTGCAAAAGAAGGATAAGAAATTTTTCTGGACAGACAAATGTGAATCTGCCTTTAAGAATTTAAAGGAACAGTTAACTTCAGCACCTATCTTGACTGTACATGATCCAAATGGAGATTTTATGGTTGTAACAGACACCTCAAGAGAAGGCCTTGGAGGTATTCTATTACAGAATAACCATGTCATCGCTTATGAAAGCAGAAAGCTTAAGTTACATGAACAGAATTATGCTCCACATGATCTAGAGCTCGCTGCCATTGTTCATAACACTTCAAATTTGGAGGCATTATCTTTTAGTAAAGACTTTCGAGTTAAAAACAGACCATCTGAGGCTGAAGTATATTTTTACTCAGCCAAATCTAAATGCAAGGCAACGAAGATGGTTAGAATTTCTGTCTCAGTATGATTTTGATATAAGCTACATCAACGGTAAGGAAAATAGAATAGCAGATGCTCTAAGTTAAAGGAAGCATATCTCTACTCTTATAACATTAAGAACGCAGTTTAAGGATGAGGGTGAAAGATGCCTTGGAATCAGATCCTTATTTCCAGCAAGTCAAATCAGCACTTGCTGCAGACCCAAAGGATGTCAGGTATAAAGGATTCCATTTTGATAATGAAGGAATTCTAAGGTTCGAAAACGGGGTATATATACCTGTGGCAAATGAATTAAGAGGGAAATTGTTAACTGAATTTCATAATTCAACTTTTTCTGGACACCCTGGCATCACGAAAATGCTCACTGATCTTAAGCAGCAATATTTTTGGAAGGGAATGAAAAAGGATGTGGTAGAATTTGTAACACACTGCTTGGAATGTCAGCGTGTTAAGGCGGAACATATGCACCCCGCTGGATTATTGTACGCCCATAGTATTCTACAGTATAAATGGCAAGTGATAATGATGGAATTTGTTCAAGGATTGCCTATGTCAAGAAATAAGCATGACATCATCCTGGTTGTAGTCGACAAATTGACCAAAGTGGCACACTTCATTGCTGGTAATTTGAAGGACGATGCACCAGTGCTAGCAAGAATATTTGTACATGAAATCTTCAGATTGCATGGAATACCAGAATTAATCATAACAAACAGAGATCCGAGGATGACATCAAGGTTTTGGCAAACGCTTAATGCGGCCTTGGGGACTAAATTGAACTTCAGTTCTGTATATCATCCGGAAACAGATGGACAGACTGAGAAGGTTAATCAGGTTTTAGAGGACATGTTAAGGATGTATTGCATGGACCAGCAGTATAAATGGGAGGAATACCTTCCGCTGGTAGAATTTGCTTACAATAACACCTATCGTGCCTCTTTAAAAATGGTGCCCTTTGAAGCATTGTATGGAAGAAAATGCAAAACCCCTATCAGCTAGGACAACATTGAGGAAAGAGAGGTAATTGGGCTAGAAATCCTTATGGAAATGGAACAACAAATCAAAATGATTCGGGAACATCTAAAGGAGGCCGCCAATAGGCAAAAGAGCTATGCAGACTTAAAGCGGGTTGATAGGCATTATAAACTGGGAGAGAAGGTCTTTCTTCAGGTGAAGCCAAAAAAGAGCTCAATAACTTTTGGCAAGGCTGCCAAGTTGTCGCCACGTTACGTGGGACCTTTTGAAATTGTTGAAATAATAAACCCTATAGCTTATTGTCTAGCATTACCCTCCTGCTTTGTCTCAAATGCATGATGTTTTTCATATTTCTTTGCTTAAGAAATACATGACAGATTTATCACATGTGCTGAATTGGAATTCCTTGCAGGTCCAAGACCCAGGAATAATCGTGGTTAAGCCCATTCCAGTGCTGGGAACTCGCCAGTTGTACTTGAGAAATCGTGAAGTGAACCAATGTAAGGTCCAGTGGGACCTCAGTTCAGTAAGGAAAGTGCAACTTTGGAGAATCTCGAAGAAATGAGATATACTTTTCCACATCTGTTTAATCAAATTTGAAATTCGAGGAACTGTTAATTCTACCAAATTTAGACAATTATTAGTCTATTGTACAGTTGTCTTAAAATTTTGTTTTTAAGAGTGAATCTGTTTTTGGTATGAACTTATGAATGAAAGGACAATAACTGAACTTTGTCCTAGGAACTCCTTGATTTGTTTAATCTGATCATCGGGATGATGATTCTTTAAGGAGGGAAGAATGTAACACTCTGATTTTGTAAGTTATCTTGGTGAATATTTTTCATACTATTATAACTACTGAAATGAAGGTAAACATGTTAAGATATATTATGATCTTAAGAGAATGTGTTGCTAACTTGGATTCTTGCATGCTGTAATTTATTGCATAGGACAACAGTTATTGTGCTTGTGTGTTTGCTGATGTGACGACAAATTGTCGTATACTTGCTAAACTCTCTTTGCTGATTGACAGCACACCTTGAATCAATTCCATTGATCCAAAGTATGCTGTGGCATTCTTGTGATTGCTTTGTTGATATAAATGTGCAACGCCTGATTGCAGGTATGAGCAGCTGGCACATAAATGCCAACAACAAAGGTTCGATTCATGAACCCTGTACTGTCGAACTTAAGACCTCGTGAGGCAGGAAACGTCTGGACACGGGTGGCTTTGGCATGTGAAACAAGGGACAAAACGCCCTACACAGCATTGACATGAGTGTCAGTTGGAAGACTGGATTAGAGGTTGATTAATGTTAGTGGTTAAAAGGAATTAAAGCCTAAGCTAATCCTAAGTCCTATCATACATCCTAAACTGCTATCCTAAGTGGATTTTTAAATTAAAAAAAAAAAGGAAAGGGGAAATAAACCTAAGTCCTATTAACCTAAAACTAAACTATGACCTAGGTTGAATAACTAATATACATCCTAAACTAATCCTAACCTAAAGGGGGCACGTAGACCCTTGGAGGGAGAGGATAAGGATGAAGGGGTATTCAATGGCATTAAATGGAGAGTCCATACGTGGACAGCGCCAGTTTGGCGGGGATAGGTAAGTGGCAGAGGTATTTAGTTGGACATGGAGCTAAATTTGGTTTTGCATGTGAAATTCAAAATTTGGAATTCGCCAACTCAAGTTGGCAGTGGCGTGGAAATTTGGAAAAAGGTAGAGCCTTTAATGCATTAAATGTTCTTGGTCCTCGTGACCAGCTCACCTTGGAAGGCGTATGAGGGGAAATGTTGATTGTTATTGTGTTGATTTGGATTTGGTGAAGTTACTCTGCATTTGGTTTTTTTGTTTGGTTCAGTCGAACCAGTTTCTTTGGATTTATCACTATTCTTGAAAGATTTGGAGGCTGTTGCTGAGCCTGAAGAGGAAAGGAATTGTTGGAAAGCTCGTGCTGTCACCAAGGAAGGAAATATCTTCGGAAAACATAGTTTTCTTCGAGTTTTAGAAAAGAAATTACCGGCATGTTAAGCCCTTCTCTTTAAAAATACTTTCTTCATTTAAACGTCTCATTAAAACAACCCTGCTCTTGGGTTTTGGGTTTATGTGATTGTTGTCATGTTTATACGATTTGGATTTAGTCGATTCTTGCTGTCATTTTTGGAAATGATAGGTAAATTTGTTTCTGGTTGTTATGCTTTGATTTCTCTTTACATGAATCGAGTTGGAATATGAACTTGTTGTATTGGTTGTTGATGGTACTTGGGAATTCGAGATGGGTTTTTCTCTGCTTAAGTGTTATATAAAGAACTGGCAGACTGTGTGGGTTGTTTTCACTGCTATGCGAATGTTCTTTTTTTATACGGTCTTTTGTGATAAAATTGTACAGGATGTACGAGTTGCATGATGTTGTTTCTATACTAAAATTTCTGTTAGAGGAAATAAACTTTTCTCTTCCTTTTGTTGTTTCAGGATTAGAAGGAGATAGCATTTTTGTATTTTAAAGGAGATAGCAAGAATCGACTGAACCCAAATCGTATCAACACGACAACAATCACATAAACCCAAAACCCAAGAGCAGGTTGTTTTAATGAGACGTTTCAACAAAGCAAGTATTTTTAAAGAGAAGGGCTTAACATGCCTGTAAATTCTTCCTCAAAAATCGAAGAAAACCATGTCTACAGAAGGTATTTCCTTCCACGGTGATAGCATGAGCTTTCCAACAATCCTTTCCTCTTCAGGCTCAGCAGCAACCTCCAAATTTCCAAAGAACAGTGATAAACCCAATGAAACTGGTTCGACTGAACCAAACAAAAAAAACCAAATGCAGAGCAACTTCACAAAATCCAAATCGACACAATAAAAAATCAAATTTCCCTCATACACTTTCCAAGGTGAGCTGGTCGCGAGGACCAAGAAAATTTAATGCATTAAAGGCTCTACCTTTTCCCAATTTCCCACGCCACTGCCAACTTGAGTTGGCGAACTCCTAATTTCAAATTGTACATGCAAAACCAAATTTAGTTCCATGTCCACTAGATACCTCTGCCACTTACCTGTCCCCGCCAAATTGGCACTGTCCACATATGGACTCCTCATTAATGCCATTAAACACCCCTTCATCCTTATCCTCTCCCTCTAAGGGTCTGTGCGTCCCCTTTAGGTTAGGATTAGTTTAGGATTTATATTAGTGTTCAACCTAGGTCATAGTCTAGTTTTTAGGTTAATAGGACTTAGGTTTATTTCCCTTTCTTTTTTTTTTAAATTTAAAAATCCACTTAGGATAGTAGTTTAGGATGTATGGTAGAACTTAGGATTAGCTTAGGATTTAATTCCTTCTAACCACTAACACTAATCAACCTCCAATCCAGTCTTCCAACTGACATTCATGTCAATGCTGTGTAGGACGTTTTGTCCTTTACTTCACATGCCAGAGCCACCCATGTCCAGACATTTCCTACCTCACGAGGTCTTAAGTACGACAGTGCATGGTTCGAGAATCATACCTTTGTTGTTGGGATTTACGTGCCAGCTACTCATACCTGCAATTAGGCACTGCACATTTATATCAACCTCCATTTTGGTTCAAGAGTAAATCGACAAAGCAATCACATGAAGACCACAACATACTTTGGATCAATGGAATTGATTCAACGTGTGCTATCAATCAGCAAAGAGAGTTTAGCAAGTATACGACAATTTTTCGTCACATCAGCAAACACACAAGCAACAATAACTGTTGTCCCACGTAATTAAATTACAGCATGCTAGAATGAAAGTTAGCAACACATTCCTTTAAGATCAAAATATATCTTAACATGTTTTCTTCCATTTCAGCAGATACAACAGTATGAAAAATAATCACCAAGATAACTTACAAAATCAGGGTGTTACATTATTACGATGGATACTGCCCTTGGTTTTCAGATGGCTAGGTATTTTTGATTCATTTTTTTCTTCTTATTCTATTGTGTAAGATGAATCATCCGAAAGGATTTAAGTTTAAATGGTAGCTATAATATGAGTTATGTTTTAAAGTCATATTAGAATATTAGAAAGATAAATAGCGTGCTTTATGTTAATGGATTAGATGAAATGATTTCATTTAAACATATTGTTTAATGGAAACAATTGGTGGAATGTAATTGTTTTAAGAATTAGTGCTTATCATGCTTAGTTCACTGAACTAACCTGTGCTAGCAATTTTTGTAGATGGTCATCGTAAGTGGTAAAGGCACGCAGATTTGATATGATGCTCAGAATGTTTAATCTGATTTTTATGATGAATTATGACAGGATCTTTCTAATTGTACTATAGGAAGAAAGTTGTTCTTTTATTGATGTTTATTGTATTAAAATATGCCTTAGTGCATAAATTGTAATGGTATAGGGTGAGATTAAAAGAAATGGAGAAATGTTTTGTAACGCCTTGATTTTTGTAAGTTATCATGGTAATTACTTTTCATAATGTTGTAACTACTGAAATGAAGATAAATATGTTAAGACACATCTTTTGATCTTAGAGGAATGTGTTGCTGATCTGGACCCTTGTTTGCTGTAACTTGATACTTGAGATAGAAGTTATTATTGCTTGTGTGATTGCTAATGAGACAAAAAACTTGTTGTATGCTTGACGAACTCTATTCGCTGATTCAAAGCACACCCTGAATCAATTCCATTGATCCAAGGTATGCTGTGGCCTTCTTATGATCGCTTGCCAATTTACTTTTAAACCAGATTAAAGGTTGATATAAATGTTACAGCACCTGATTTCTGGTATGAATATCTGGTGCGTAGATGCTAACGAAAAAGGTTTCATTCTCGAACCACACACTGTTGTAAGGCTATACTGCTTAAGGCGATAAGGGCCTAGATGCAAGTGGCAAAAGTATGTGGAACTTAGGACTAAATGTCCTGCTTAATGTTGAATATGACTATTAGGTGGAAAGACTTGATATGGAAACTAGTTAATTAAATATTAGGGGATTAAACCCTAACCTACCCCTAAGTTTTATCTTATACCCTAACTAATATCCTATATGGATTTTAGATTTCATAAGGGAGAAAATAGATATAAATTCCATTAACATATGAACTAGGCAAATGACCTAGATATGGACCATTAAAATCCTAAACTAATCCTAACCTAAGAAAGGGGATGCCTGGATCCATGTGGAAGGAAAGGATAAAGGAGGGAAGGTTGGAAATTTATTAGGACAATGAATGGCGTCCTTACAGGTTGCAGCGCCAAGTTTGGCGGTAACATGGGGAAAAGTTGGAGGCATCCAAATAATTGTGAAACTTAACCATGATTGCATGCAAAAATTTGAAATTAGAAATTCACCAACTTGAGTCGGCGGTGGTGTGAGGAAAAAGGAAAAAGGAATGCATTCAATGCATTCAATGGCATTGATCTTAGCGACCAGCTCACATTGGAAAGAGGATAGAGGAAAAAAAAAAGGAATTTTTTTCATTATTGTGTGCAATCGGATTTTAGTTGCTCTACATTTTGTTCTTCCATGGTTCTGTCGAACCTGCTATTATTTTTGGTTATTATCTCTGTTCTTGGAGAAGCTGGGCTATTTTTGGAGCCTGTGGAAGTTAGGGGACTGTTTGGAAAGCTTTACTATTGTCACCGTAGAGAAGAATAGATCCTGTGGGTGCGGTTTTCTTCAAGCCACAAGAAAAATTAATAGGCATGTTAAGCCCTTCTCCTTAAACCGCTTGATTTTGTTTAATCGTCTCATTAAAACAACCCTGCTCTTATGATGGGGGTTTTGGTTATTTGATTTGGCTATTATGCTGAGATGATTTTGAGATTGAGTTGTTTTCTTTTGCTGTATGCAGTTTGAGCATTCTTTACATAATGATTGAGTTGAATATACTGCCCATGCTAAGTGGATTCGTTTTGACAGTATTGGGGATTCATTCTTTATTTTTATGAGTTTGTGCTTATGAATACTTTAGCTGTGCGTGTAGCAATTCTAAGTTCTGTGCATCCTTGTGAATTAAGAGGATGAGATGATTTTTTTTTGTATGTCTGGTTGAATAGTCATTATATGGGTGAATACGACTTGAGTATTCTTGTGCGTTTTGAAGAAAATGAGTGTTTTTCTTACTACAACTATTAAGGAACTAGTTTCTCTTTTGCTGTTGGAAATTTGAAGCTAATGGTAAGTGGATTTTATTGTGTATTATGGATTTGGTCTTATGTAAAAAATACTGATAAGGAGATTGTTTTTCTGAATGCTGTACGTGAATGGTTATTGTAGAACCGTGAGAATAATAGATGGAACTATTGGGTGAGTTATTTTCTTGAGAGTATATAGCGCATAGAATATAAATACTTGGAATAGTGGGCTTGTTTCATCATTTTACTCTCGCTTCCTTTTTAAAACGATTAAAAAGCATCCGTGTTTGGTTGAATTCCATGAAAGACTTTGTTTAAAAGAATTAATTCTTGATTCTGGAACTGAGTATTTGGATATTTACTAGATAGATTAGATTTCTCTATTTTAGTCTTCTTTGGATTGGATGATGAATTATTTGCATAAATATGTGAATGTTTACCTATACGAACTGCCCTTTAGATTTCTTGTTGTTTCATCAAGGTTGAACTGAAGTGGAATTCTTACTTTGAATGTTTGGAAAGAGATTATTTTTTTTATTATGAGGAAGCTCATAATTTTGTAGCTGGTTGTACATTCATGTTGTTCAGGTCTAGCTGAAATGCTGGTTTTGATGAAACGATAGCTGATAAAACTAGATGTGCATTCTTACTTGTCTATATCTAGACGTGAATGTCTGTAGAGTGAAATGTTTAAAGGGAAATGATTGCAGTTATAGGTTCTTTTGGTACTAATGTTTATAGACCAGTTGCAATGAACTCTGGTCAAATTTTTGGAAAGGTAATAGTAGTTTTCAATTACTGAATATACTACTCTGAATGAATTATACTATTGGAGTATGTCTACTCTAAATAAGAGGTATTTGGATAGACAGTAAGAAGAGGTGATATGATCTTTCTCCCTTTTATTTGATTATTGATTTTCATTCATTTCTCCTTGGACTGTTATCATTGATTGATATCATGTTTGAATTAAAATTTCTAGTACATTTATGAGGAAAGGAAAGAGAGCGTGAATGAATAATTGGATTAATGATCATTTTCTCTCATATAGTTGGAAATCTATAATTGTTATGGAACGAATTTCGTACTTCTTGGGTTAAGCATTTGTATTTAAATTGCTGTTTACTTTTCTCTTCAGCGTTTGATTGTTTGAGATTAGAGAAGTTGTATGAAAGGAAAGGAAAATGGTTCAGCTGGAAGTTTTATTTAAAATCTAATTGTGAATCTTCCTCTAACTAATGTAGGGGAAAGGAATTGATAGCATTATGTTAGAACAACAGTTGCATAATTGTATTTTCAATTCTTACCGATGTTTGTAATCTGGAAATGTTTGAAGGAAATTACTTGTTATTATAAGTATTTGGAAAGAGGACAGTAATCCTTTAACCGATTGGGATGGTAATTGGATGATTAAGTTGATATGTTGTTCATCCTTTTTGGTATTTAATTCTGGAATGATGTTCACATTAACATTTCATAAAAGTAGGGTTCTTTTATTGAGACAGTTAATTAAAAGGACCTCATTTTAAAGACAAGTGCTTAATATGCTCAGTTCAATGAACTGACCCGTGTAAGTAATTTTGCAGATGAAACTTGATTACAAATGAAGACATGGTTGTTTTCTGATACTTCTTTTGATTAACTGAAGATGGATTGTATTGATAGTTATTACTCCTCTATGAGGAAATGAGAAAGGAAGAAATTACATTCTTCTATCTTTATGAGTTGTAATGTTGTTTGATATAAACAAGTCCAGTCGTTTGGACTGGAAAATGTATAGATTGTAAATCTGATGGATGAATACAAGTAAAAGTGTGATATTTTCAATAACTGTATCAGTTTGATATTGTTGAATAAGTTTGAGAATATAACATTATTCCTTGACTTGGAATTATTCAAATGTTAATGGATGAATTTAAAAGGAAATAACATCTATTCTTTACCTGAATGCAACTTTTACGTTGAAATGTGTAATTAGTTCATACTTGGGTTAAGATGAATTTTGAATTGACATTAAAAAGATTTAGATAAACACGAAATACTAATTGGAAGGTATTCGATATTAGTTCAAAAGCTAAGGGATATCAAATAACTTAGGGGCAGCCAAACCTTGTATTTGGACTCCGTTAATAGCCTCGAATGTTTAAATTTAGAAAATAAAGATATGGGAAATCATATCTATTGTTAACAGACCTTAACTAAGTAAGGTTAAGGAGGATAAATGAATAAATTCATTTAGAATTAGACCTCATTTAAATGGTGTCTAATAAGATGGAATTCTGAATTTGTTTACAGTTGTGGAAAAACTTGGTTAAGTTTAATAGGTTAAACTTATTAGGTTTATCGATAATGGACTGATTAGTCTGAAGATTAAGAAAAGAACCAAGAATGGAATATGCAACCCTTCGGTATGAAGGAGGAGATGCATATTAAGCTAGAAGACAGATTAAGTCTCTCTTAGCTACATACAACTGTAACAAGAACGCGGTTTAAGGATCAGCATGGCTACTGAAGGTAGATCTTAAGTATTAAGATTACAACCAAATCACACTTGAGCTGGATGTGTATTCTCGATGAGAGGATTCCATAGAACATTGACATATGCTAGCTACAATATGGTGTCTTCATGAAGGTGGGACCTTCATGACGACACAATGTTATAGCTGACATATTACAATGCCCTCCTGAATTAATTCATCAAGTTTACATAAGCTGAATACTAAGTTCTTAGCTGGGGTTATGAATGTGATCACGTATACGGAGTGACTCCAGAGGACTAAACGTAACTAGACACACAAAGTCATCTAGGGACGACATCGTATGTCTACGTATCTTTAGTTACCATGAGTAACTTCCTATACTCGTTCATATTGCTAGTTGGGGATTAGAGCTTGACCTTAAATGGAAGGAGTGGAAGAGACCAGGAAAGACCATTCTAGATAACATACGAAGTGAGGTGATGGACGTATTCCAATGATGTGTACCACATCTAGGAATATGATCATGCAAAGCATGTGAAATTCTTTGGCCAAAGTATCGCAAGTGTTGGTTGCGTTGTCCTAATCACCTAGTTTAAGATGTAGGATGTCAGACGAATATCAGTAACAAATATTCAGATAGGCTTCTTAAATGGATCACTTCGATAACTGGAAATGGTAAGAGAACCCTGTATATTCATTATACAATGCACGGATTAACATGAAGGATCGGTAAGTCGTCGAGTCATGAAATGAGATATTGCTGAAACTCCGAGCCATAAAATGGGAGATCGGTAGTTCTTCGAGTCATTTACAGCAGCATATGGTAACTGTTATATGATTGAATGGCATTGAATGTGTGTTCCATATTGTAAGTATGTGAATAGAGAACATTGGTTTTAAAAGGAAATTGTGTGATCCAAACTGCATTAGTTGGACAGAGAACAATTATTAAAACTTGAACGTGTGTTTGAATTATATAATTCATAACAGGGAACATTGTATAAAAATGAAAATAAAAATTTCCCTTGTTCTAATATCTTAAAATGGGGATGTTACATCTTGGTATCAGAGCTGAAGGTTGCAGCTCTTGGACCTAATGAGTCCACAATTTAATAAGGTTTACATTTTCTTATTGAACAGAAAATGGTCAGAACAAGAAGAAATGCTGCGAACAACCCGTTACCAGGTGGAGAAGCAGCTATTGCTCAAAAGCTGGATGAAATACTTGCTGCCCTACTAGACATGAGAGATCATTTGACTGTTTTAGAACAACAGTCAATGGGAAATGAAGAGGAGGAAGAAGAAGTTGATATAAATGATCAGCCACCTCCTGTGGGCAACACCAATGGAGGGAATCCAGGTGTTGATAATAGTAATGTGAATGCTCCTAATCATCCTGGAACTAAAAGGGCAAGATTAGTAGCTGAACTTACAAATGACATAGAGAGAATAAGTCCTCCAAAGTTTGATGGAACAACCCTTGGGGATGGAGTTGAGAATTGGCTCAGTGAAATGGAGAAGTACTTTGCAATAAGAAACTTCTTCGAGGAGACCAAAGCGATATGGGGAGCATATCAGCTTTCTCATGAAGCATCATCATGATGGGACAACCATAAGGTTGAGTTGAATATTGTCGAATTAAACATAACTTGGGATCAATTTAAGGGTTACTTTAGGAAACAATGGCTGCCTCAACTCTATTTTGATAGGAAAATGACTAAATTTCAGAACTGGTCGCAAGGAAGGCTGACGGTGACAGAATACTGGGAATTGTTTACAAAACTCCTTAAGTATGTGCTGCAGTACCAAGATGACGAGAAGTTCAGAATACGAAAGTTCATAATGGGACTAAATCCCATCATTGGTGGCGAAGTGGATGTCCACGGTCCAACCACCATGGAAGGAGTTGTCGAAAAGGCAATAAGACAGGAACAGAAATTGAGAGCAATTTCTGCTCATAGGGAAGAGATAAGGAATAAGATTCCCAATTCTTCTTCATCTCTCGCACCCAAAAGGGGGCCTTGGAAAAGGTTTTGTGTGAAAAAAAAAATTGTTGTAGATAACAACAAGAAACCTGTAATGAACAAACCTGCAAATAGTGTGCAGAGCAGCTTCCAAAAGTTAGTGGCAATGGACAAAAGTCCTATGGGAGCCAGAATGATAACTTAAAAGCTAGTAATGAATTTGAGCCTAGGAAAGGGCCAGTTGGAGGATGCTTCAACTGTGGAAAGGACCATTACACGAGTCACTGTCCTCTGAAAAAGGATGATCATGATCAGCAGCATAGGATACACACTGCGGTGGCTAACAGACAAGCTGAAAAGCAAGTTATGCCTATAGAAGTTCTAGTTAAGTTATTCGGTACACCTGTAGTCATACTTTTTGATACTGGAGCCACTGAATGCTTTATTTCTATTAAACTTGTAATGAAATTAAAAAGAAAGGCTGAACGAATGGATAAGACATGGACAGTGCATTATGGGAATAATGTTGTCCATACAGTTGAAATGTGCCTTTTTGGGGCAATTCTTGACTTTCCCATTTTCTCTAACGAAGTTGACCTGTATGTCACTCCTTTAGGATCATATGATATCATTATTGGAGTTAACTAGTTGGCAGAACATAAGGCAAAGGTCGACTATTATGAAAAACAAATTTGTTGTTTTGACGACCTGCAGAAAGTAGCAGTTATTCAAGGTGTAAAGAGTGAAGTTGCAGTTAGAAAACTAACAGCTATGTAACTAAAAAGGGCTAAAAATAGAGGTTGTACCTTGTATGCAGTAAAAATGATAGAAAATGCTAAGGAGGATAATGATTTCATGGAAAGATATCCATTATTAAGGGATTTCAGTGATGTATTTCCAGAGGAATTACCAGGTCTTCCACCCAAACGAGAGTTTGACTTTGCAATAGAAATCAAGCCAGGAACTGAACCCATATCTAAGGCACCTTATAGAATGACCACCCTTGAGTTGGTAGAGTTAAAGGCTCAATTACAGGAACTTTTGACTAAGGGGATGATAAGACCAAGCGTCTCACCATGGGGAGCACCGGTAATTTTTGTAAAGAAAAAGGATGGCACATTGAGACTGCATGCATTGATTATAGAATGTTGAACAAGGAAACTATTAAGAATCGATACCCACTTCCTAGGATTGATGATCTGTTTGACCAAATGCGTGGAGCATCAGTCTATTCAAAAATAGATCTTCGATCTGGGTATCATCAGCTGAGAATAAAGGAAGAAGATATTCATAAAACAACTTTTAGAACAAGGTACGGGCATTATGAATTCACAGTGTTACCTTTTGGGTTGACAAATGCACCTGTCGCCTTCATGAATCTGATGAACAATATTTTTCAAGAATACCTAGACAAGTTTGTGCTTGTATTCTTAGACGACATTCTTATATACTCTAAAAATGTCGAAGAGCACCAAGAACATTTAAGGGTAGTGCTGGAAGTTTTAAGAAAGAGGAAGTTGTATGGTAAACTGTCTAAATGTTCCTTTTATGATGCAGAGGTGCATTATTTAGGACACGTTATAAGCAAGAATGGAATAGCTGTAGACCCTTCAAAGATCGCAGCTATAACCGAGTGGCCTGTGCCTAAGAATGTGCATGAAGTAAGAAGCTTCATGGGCTTGGCAGGATATTATAGAAAGTTCGTTAAGGATTTTTCAAAAATTGCTGCCCCAATCACTTCACTGCAAAAGAAGGATAAGAAATTTGTCTGGACTGACAAATGTGAATCTGCCTTTAAAAATTTAAAGGAACAGTTAACTACAACACCTATTTTAACTGTACCAGATCCAAATGGAAATTTTATGGTTGTAACAGATGCATCGGGAGAAGGCCTTGGAGGTATTCTGTTACAGAAATGACCATGTTATAGCTTATGAAAGCAGAAAGCTTAAGTTACATGAACAAAATTATGCTCCACACGACCTAGAGCTCGCTGCCATTGTACATGCACTTCAAATGTGGAGGCATTACCTTTTAGGAAAACCTTTTGAGTTAAAAACTGACCATCTGGGGTTGAAGTATATTTTTACTCAGCCAAATTTGAATGCAAGACAACGAAGATGGTTAGAATTTCTGTCTCAGTATGATTTTGATATAAGCTACATCAAAGGCAAGGAAAATAGAGTGGCAGATGCTCTGAGTCGAAGGAAGCACATCTCTGCTCTTATAACGTTAAGAACTCAGTTTAAGGATGAGGTGAACGATGCCTTGGAATCAGATCCTTACTTCCAACAAGTCAAAATAGCCCTTGCTGCAGATCTAAAGGATGTGAGGTATAAAGGATTTCACTTTGATAGCGAAGGAATTCTAAGGTTCGAAAACAGGGTCTATATACCCTTGGCAAATGATTTAAGAAGGAAATTGTTAACTGAATTCCATAATTCACCTTTTTCTGGACATCCTGGCATTTAGAAAATGCTTGTTGATCTTAAGAAGCAATACTTCTGGAAGGGAATGAAAAAGGATGTGGTGGAATTTGTAACACACTGCTTGGAATGTCAGCATGTTAAGGTGGAACATATGCATCCCGCTAGATTATTATATCTCCATAGCGTTCCACAGTACAAATGGCAACTGATAACGATGGATTTCGTTCAAGGATTGCCTATGTCAAGGAATAAGCATGATATCATCCTGGTTGTCGTCGAAAAATTAACCAAAGTGGCACACTTCATTGCTGGTAATTTGAAAGACGATGCACCAGTATTAGCAAGAAGATTTGTACATGAAATTTTCAGATTGCATGGAATACTCGAATTGATCATATCGGACAGAGATCTGAGGATGACATCAAGGTTTTGGTAAATGCTTAATGCGGCCTTGGGAACTAAATTAAACTTTAGCTCTGCATATCATCCGGAGACGGATGGACAGACCGAGAGAGTCAATCAAGTTTTAGAGGACATGTTAAGAATGTATTGCATGGAACAGCAGTATAAATGGGAGGAATACCTTTCGTTGGTTGAATTTTCCTACAATAATGCATACCACGCCTCTTTAAAAATGGCGCACTTTGAAGCATTGTATGGAAGAAAATGTAGAACCCCTGTTAGCTGGGACAACGTAGAGGACAGAGAGGTAATTGGGCCAGAAATCCTCAAGGAAATGGAACAACAAATCAAAATGATTCGGGAACATCTAAAGGAGGCTGCCAATAGGCAGAAGAGTTATGCAGACTTAAAGCGGGTTGATAGGAATTATAAACTTGGTGAGAAGGTCTTTCTTCGGGTTAAGCCAAAAAAGAGCTCAATAACTTTTGGCAAGGCTTCCAAGTTGTCGCCATGTTACGTGGGACATTTTGAAATTGTTGAAACAATCAACCTTGTAGCTTATCATCTAGCATTACCTCCTGCTTTATCACAAATGCATGATGTTTTTCATATTTCTTTGCTTAAGAAATATGTAACAGATTTATCACATGTGCTGAATTGGAATTCCTTGCAGGTCCAAGACCTAGGAATAATCGTGATTAAGCCCATTTGAGTACTGGGAACTCGCCAGTTGTACTTAAGAAATCGTGAAGTGAATCAATGTAAGGTCTAGTGGGACCAGTTTAGCGAATAAAGTGTAACTTGGGAAAATCTCGAAGAAATGAGATCTACTTTTCCATACTTGTTTGATCGAAATTGAAATTGAAACTTGAGTATAAATGAAGACATGGTTGTTTTCTGATACTTCTTTGATTAACTGAAGATGGATAGTATTGATAGCTATTACTCCTCCACGAGGAAATGAGAAAGGAAGAAGTTACATTCTTCTATCTTTATGAGTTATAATGTTGTCTGATATAAACAAAGTCTAGTCGTTTGGACTATAAAATGTACAGATTGTAAATCTGATAGATGAATACAAGTAAAAGTGTGATATTTTCAATAAATGTATCATTTTGATATTGTTGAATAAGTTTGAGAATATAACATTATTCCTTAACTTGGAATTATTCAAATGTTAATGGATGAATTTAAAAGGAAATAACATCTATTCTTTACCTGAATGTAACTTTTACATTGAAATGTGCAATTAGTTTATACTTGGGTTAAGATGAATTTTGAATTGACATTAAAAAGATTTAGATAAACATGAAATCCTAATTAGAAGGTATTCAGGATTAGTTTGAAAACTAAGGGATATCAAATAAATTAAAGGCAGCTGAACCTTATATTCAGACTCCGTTAATAGCCTCGAATGTTTAAATTCAGAAAATAAAGATATGGGAAATCATATCTATTGATTAACAGACCTTAACTAAGTAAGGTTAAGAAGGATAAATGACTAAATTCATTTATAATTAGACCTCGTTTAAATGACATCTAATAAGATGGAATTCTGAATTTGTTTTCAGTTGTGGAAAACTTGGTTAAGTTTAATAGGTTAAACTTATTAAGTTTATCGATAATGGACTGATTAGTCCAAAGATTAAGAAAGGAACCAAGAATTGAATATGTAACCCTTCAGTATGAAGGAGGAGATGCGTATTAAGATAGAAGACGGATTAAGTCTCTCTTAGCTACATACAACTGTAACAAGAACAAGGATAAAGGATCAACATTACTACTGAAAGTTAATCTTAAATACTAAGATTATAAACAAATCATAATTGAGCTAGATGTGTACCCTCGATGAGAGGATTCTGTAGGACATTGACATATGCCAGCTACAATATAGTGTCTTCATGAAGGCGGGGCCTTCATGACGACACAATGTTATAGCTGACATATTACAATGCTCTCCTGAATTAAATCATCAAGTTTACATAAGCTGGATACTAAGTTCTTAGATGGGAATATGAATGTGATCACGCATACGAAGTGACTCCGAAGGACTAAAGGTAACTAGACACATGGAGTCGTCTAGGGACAACATCGTATATCTGCGTATCTTTAGTTCCCATGAGTAACTTCCTATGCTCGTTCATATTGCTAACTGTGGTTAGAGCTTGACCTTAAACAGAAGGACTAGAAGAGACCAGGAAAGACTATTCTAGATAACAGATGAAGTGAGGTGAAGGACATATTCCAATGATGTGTACCACATCCAGGAATATGATCATGTAAAGTATGTGAAAATATTTGGCCAAAGTATCGCAAGTGTTGGTTGCGTTGTCCTAATCACCTAGTTTAAGATGCAGGATGTCAGATGAATATCAGTAATAGATATTCAGATAGGCTTCTTAAATGGATCACTTCGATAACCGGAAACAGTAAGAGAACCCTGTATATTCATTATACAATGCATGAATTAACATGAAGGATCGGTAAGTCACCGAGTCATGAAATGAGAGATCGTTGAAACTCCGAGCCATAAAATGGGAGATCAGTAGTTCTTCGAGTCATTTACAGCAGCATATGGTATCTGTTATATGATTGAATGGCACTGAATGTGTGTTCCATATTGTAAAATATGCGAATAGAGAACATTAGTTTTAAAAAGAAATTGTGTGATCCAAATTGCGTTAATTGGACAGTGAACAATTATTAAAACTTGAATGTGTGTTTGAATTGTATAATTCAATACAGATAACGTTGCATAAAAAAAAATTCCCTTGTTCTAGTGTCTTAAAATGGGGATGTTACATGTTTCTTACATGGCTATGTTCTTAATTTTTGAGTTGATCTTCTCGTGTCTGAATGTAAGAGTGCATTTTTATTATTTTACACCATGGGATCTAAATGGAATCCCTAAGTAAGCCTTGTGAAAATTATGTGACTGATTACTCCATGTTTGCTAGTAATTCTTTTATAATATGAATATGGCTAAATGAAAATTAGTTCACTGCATTTCTAAGGAAGTTGGGGTTGATTTATGCCCTAACAAGTAGCTATAACTCGATGAGCATTATACTAAACCTTAATAAAGATATAATTTAAAGCAATGTAATGGATGGATTAAAATTCACCATGTCTTATTTGCAATAAGTCTGATTCATTCAGTATTCAGAGTTGATATGAACCCTTACGGGTTAGTTAGCTTCCTTATGAGAGAACTTAGGGCTATTGCCCTATTATGAGGAAATAAGATTCTTAGGGACTGATGGACACCTTGACGAGGTCACAAATCTTATTAAACTTCTCTCTGTAAAAATTGAATTTAATTACATAAGGCAACTCAAAGGTGTGAAATTTTGGGTTGGGAAAAGACTACCCAGTTAGGAGGGCCTTTAATTCTAATTCAACTCAACTTAAGTAACTTCTTGAAGTTATGTAAATCTCTCCGAGGAAGAATTGTAAGATGTTGACACATGTCAATTGCAAGGTTGTACCTTCGAGAAGATTAGGATCTTCTCGAGGATATAACAATGCAAGTGACTTATGGCAACACCCTTTTGCATTGATCGTTAAGATTTACACCTGAAACTCGAACAATATTTTCCCTTGGGACAGGTTAGGACCATATACATGTTATGAGGTAGCCTCTTGGAGACTCGGGGTACCTTGACACACGGGGTAATAGTGGGTGACCTAGTATGTCAGCTTACCCCTAGTCTTCAAGAGCATCCTTATAACATGAATATGATGTTAACCCATTCCTAAGAGAAAACTTGGGACAGGGGAGAC
>CM034153.1:392936506-392939006 GCA_019776745.2 Taxus chinensis
TGTGTGTACATGCATGTGTGTGTGCATGTGTGTGTGTGTGTGTGAGGGTGTGTATGTGATTGTACATGTGCGTGTGAGTGTGTGTGTCCATATGCATGTGTGTGCGTGTGCGTGTGTGTCTATGTGTCTGTGTGTGCGTGTGCATGTGTGTGTGTGTGTGCATGTTTGTGTGCATGAGTGTGTGCATGTGATTGTGTGTGTGCGTGTGCATGTGTGTGTCCATGTGCGTGTGTGTGTTTGTGTGCGTGTGTGTCTATGTGTCTATGTGTGCATGTGCATGTGCATATGCTTGTGTGTGTGTGTGTGTGCATGTGTACATGCGTGTGTGTTTGCATGTGCATGTGCGCGAGCACTTGCATGTGATTGTGCTTGTACGTGTGCATGTGCGTGTCCATGTGTGTACATGTACATGTGTGTGTGTGTGTTCGTGTGTGTGTGCATTTGCTTGTTTTTGTGCATGTGCATCTATACATGTGTGTGTGTGTGCATGTGTGTGTGCATGAGCGTGCGTGACTGTGTGCATGTGATTGTGTGTGTGTGTGTGCATGTGTGTGTCCATGTGCGTGTGTGTGTGTGTGTCTATGTGTTTGTGTGTGTGTGTGCATGTGTGTATACGTATTCATGTGCATTTGCATGTGATTGTGCATGTGCGTGTGTGTGTGCGTGTGCATTTGTGTGTGCGTGTGCATTTGATTATGCGTGTGCGTGTGCGTGTGTGTGTCTGTGTGCGCTTGCGAGTGTGCGTGGGAGTGTGTGTGTTAGTGTTATCCAAAATGTGCCACTGCTAATTTTTGTGGCTAACTCCATGTGTTCTTACCTCTCTTGTGCCTTAGTCTCCATTTTTTATTTTTAGGCACTCAAATCTTTCTAAAAATGGCACCATTGGATAGAGCTCTCTCTCAGCTTTCCAGAAAGGTAAAGTTTTCCTCCTAACTCCTCATATTTTTCAAGTTATGGCTCGGCGGAGTTTTTGTGGGAAATTTTCCCTTAGAGGGCCCACAACCAATCAGAACGTGCCACATGGCACCTGGAGTGGCGGAGCACGGGGAAAATTTGAAAAAAATTTCCAAAGACCAAACGGGTAAAAATTCAAACTTTTTGCCCGCTGATCCGATTTTGGCCTGTTTTTGCCCTAAATTTTCAAATTGCCATATCTTTCGATCCAGAGCTCAGATTTTCACGTTCTTTATATCAATGGAAAGATGGTGAAATTATCTACATGATTCCAGGGTCAATTTTTCATTTTGGTTCAGTTTGGACAGAGAAAATCAAGCAACGTCTCTGGCACGAGGTAATGGCCAGAAATGACGTTTCAACAACTAGTTTTAATGCAAAATGGATCGCATTCTTCTTCAGTATGGCCAAAAATGTCAGGGAATGGGTCTGTAAGTAGGCCCATGCTGTTTTAATGCATCTTCATTCAATGGGGAATGGCTCCCACTTTTTTTACATGTTTTCTCTCTCCTGGGCTTGACCCATGCGTTGTAAAAGCCAGATTTGGCTCATTTTTTTAGGGTTGAACATTTTTTTGGACAGCAAGCTTCTTATTTCACCTTCAACAAGTGATTTTTGCAAGTATCAGACCTTCTTCATGATTGTAACAGGTTTATACCTCTTTGATTTTGTAAATGCAAGGATTTTGACAGTGAAAATGACAATGTAGACTCTGTGATCAATTTTCAGTCCTTTGTTTGTATTGTCTTGTTTCATTTCAGACCTCTAACTACATCTTATCAGCCTATGTATGATGTTTCATGTTGCATTTCATGAAATTGTGTCAATTTGCATGAACAAGAAGTGTTCACCACTCCTTTGGTGTATCACCTATTAGTTTAGTTTCAATTTTTGCACTTTCTATCTCTGTCTCCTTGGAATTTAGAGTAGGATTAGGATTCAAACCTCTGTAATTGTGTAAATAACAGATCTGATCAGAGGAGTTTGAGGAACCAACCTCTAATAAGGAGATTCCTCTCTCATTTTACAAGTCCCACACTTGGAGAGAGGTTTCAATGTTGTGCAATCACACTGGATGCTTGAAACATCAACTTAGAAACTTGATTTGCATCCAAGGGTGCTGCTGATTTGCAACAACAATTAGTGCATGTTCGTGTCCATGTGTGTGCGTGTGTGTTTGCGTGTGCATGTCAGTGTGTGTGTGCATGTCCAAGTCCATGTGTGATTGTGTCCATCTGTGTGTGTTCGTGTGTAATTGTTTATGCGTGTACGTGTGGGTGTGTGTGTGCGTGTGTCCGTGTGCGAGTCTACGTGTATGTAATTGTGCGTGTGCGTGTGCGTGTGCGTGTGCATGTTTGTGTGTGTGTGTGTGTGCATTTGCGTGTGTGTGTGTGCGTGTGCATGTACGCGCGCACGCGTGTGTGTGTACGCATGTGCGTGTGTGTATGCATGTGCGGGTGCATGTCGTTGTGCATGTGGGTGTGTCTGTGCATGTTCATGTGTGTGTGTGTGTGTGTGTGTGTGTGTGTGTGTGTGCGTGCGTGCG
>CM034153.1:392954006-392999006 GCA_019776745.2 Taxus chinensis
GCATGTGCGTGTGTGTGTGCATGTGCGGGTGCATGTCGGTGTGCGTGTGGGTGTGTCTGTGCATGCGTGTGCTTGTGTGTGTTCGTGTCCATGTGTGTGTGCATATGCGCGTGTGTGTGCGCTTGTATGTGCATGTCTGTGTGTCTGTGCGTGTCAAAATCTGTGTGTGATTGTGTCCATCTGTGCGTGTTCATGTGCAATTTTCTATGCGTGTGCGTGTGGGTGTGTGTGTGCGTGTGTGTGTGTGCGTGTCCGTGTGCGAGTCTACGTGTGTGTCCGCGTGCATGTCCCGCGTGAGTGTGCGTGTGCGTGTGCGTGTCGGTGTGCATGTGGGTGTGTCTGTGCATATGTGTGTGTGTGTGTGTGTCTGCGTTTGCGTGTGTGTGTGCGTGTGCATGTGCATATGCGTGTGTGTGTGTGCTTTCGAGTGTGCATGGGAGTGTGCATGTAAGTGAACGTTCATGTGTGTGTGCATGTGCGTGTCCAAGCGCTTGTGTGTTTGTGTGCGTGTTCATGTGCGTGTGTGTTTGCATGTGCGTGTGCATGTGTGTGTGCGTGTGCATGTGCGTGTGCATGTCGGTGTCCGTGTGGGTGTGTCTGTGCATATGTGTGTGTGTGTGTGCGCGTTTGCATGTGTGTGTGCGTGTGCATGTGTATGTGTGTGCTTTCGAGTGTGCATGTTGGTGTGCGTTTGGGCGTGTCTGTGCATATGTGTCTCTGTGTGTGTGTGTGCGTTTGCGTGTGTGTGTGCGTGTGCGTGTGCATATGCGTGTGTATGTGTGTGCTTTCGAGTGTGCATCTAAGTGAACGTTCATGTGCGTGTGCATGTGCGTGTCCAAGCGCTTGTGTGTTTGTGTGTGTGTTCATGTGCGTGTGCGTGTGCATGTGTGTGTGCGTGTGCGTGTGCGTGTGCGTGTGTGTGTGCGTGTGCGTGTGCGTGTGCATATGTGTGCGCGTGTGCGTTTGTGTGTGTGTGCATGTGCGTGTGCGTGTGTGTGCATGTGCGTGTGCATGTGTGTGTGTGTGCATGTGCATGTGCGTGTGTGTTTGCATGTGTGTGTGCATGTGCGTGTGCGTGTGCGTGTGCGTGTGCTTGTGCATGTGCGTGTGGTGTGCGTTTGCGTGTGTGTGTGCTTGTGCATGTGCGTGTGGTGTGCGTGTTCGTGTGGATGTGTCTTGGCATGTGCATGTGCGTGTGCGTGTGCGTTTGCATGTTCATGTAAGTGTGTGTATGCGTATCCAAGTGCGTGTGTGATTGTGTCCGTCTGTGTGTGTTCGTGTGTAATTTTTTGTGCATCTGCGTGTGCATGTGTCTGTGCATGTGCGTGTCCGTGTCTACGTGCGTGTCAGCGTGTGTATGCGTGTGCGTGTGCGTGTTCATGTTCATGTGTGTGTGCGTGTGCGTGGGTCTGTGTTTGTGTGTGTGTGAGTGTGCATGTGTGTGTGCTTGTGCTTGTGCGTGTGCATGTGCGTTTGCTTGTGCGTGTGCATGTGCTTGTGATCTTGTGTGTGTGTGCGTGTGCATGTGCGTGTGCGTGCGCCTGTGCATGTGCATGCGCATGTGCATGTGCATGTGCGTATTCATGTGCTTGTGCGTGTGCATGTGCGTGTACGTGTGTGTGCTTGTCCAAGTGCATGTGCGTTTGTGTGCGTGTGCATGTGTGTGTCTGTGCATGTCCAAGTGCGTGTGTGTTTGTGTGTGTGTTTGTGTGCATGTGCATATGCGTGTCCGGTTTCATGTGCATGTGTGTGTGTGCATGTCCAAGTGCTTGTGCGTTTCTGTACGTGTTCGTGTGCATGTGTCTTGGCATGTGCGTGTGCATGTGCATGTGCATGTTTGTGTGTGTGTCCAAGTGCGTGTGTGATTGTGTCCGTCTGTGCGTGTTCGTGTGTAATTGTCTGTGCATGTGCATGTTCGTGTTTGTGTGTGTGTGTATGTGCGTGTCCGTGTGCGTGTCTATGTGCGTGTGTGTGCGTGTGCGTGTGCGTGTGCGTGTGCGTGTGTGTGCATGTTTGTCTACTTGTACGTGCGTGTGTGTGCTTGTGAGTGTTCATGTGTGTGTGCGTGTGGGTGTGCGCATGCGTGTACATGTGCATGTGCGTGTCCGTGGGCGTGTGCATGTGCGTTTGCATGTGAATGTGCGTTTGCGTGTGCGTGTGCACTTGTGTGTGCATGTGTGTGTGGGTCTGTGTGTGCATGTGCGTGTGCGTGTGCGTGTGCATGGGCTTGTGTGTTTGTGTGTGCATGTGCGTGTGTACATGCGTGTGCGTGTGTATGTGCATGTGCATGTGATTGTGCGTGTGCGTGTGCATGTGTTGTTGTGTGTACGTGTGCGTGTGCATGTACGTGTGTGCATGCATGTACATGTGTGTGTGTGTGTGTGCGTGTGTGTGAGCGTGTGTATGTGATTGTGCGTGTGCGTGTGCGTGTGTGTTTCCATATGCCTGTGTTTTTGTGTGTGTGTGTTTTTATGTGTTTGTGTGTGCGTGTGCGTGTGTGTGTGTGTGCATGTGTGTGTGCGTGAGTGTACGCATGTGATTGTACGTGTGCGTGTGTGTGTGCGTGTGTGTGTGTCTATGTGTCTATGTGTGCGTGTGCGTGTGCGTGTGTATGTGTGAGTGTGTCCATGTGTGCATGTGTGTGTGCGTGTGCATGTGCGTGTGTGTGCGTGTGCGTGTGCGTGTGTGTCTGCGTGTGCGTGTGCGTGTGTGTGTGCGTGTGCGTGTGCGTGTGCGTGTGCGTGTGCGTGTGCATGTGTGCATGTGTGCGTGTGTGTATGTCATTGTGCGTGTGCGTGTGCATGTGTTGTATGTGTCCGTGTTTGTGTGTGTGTGTTCGTGTGCGTGTTGTGTGCATGTGTGTGTGCGTGCGTGTGTGTGTGTATGTCATGTGTGTCTACGTGTGCGTGCGGGTGTATGTGTCTATGTGTGCGTGTGCATGTGTGTGTGCATGTGCATGTGTGTGTGCATGTGTGTGTGCATGTGATTGTGCGTGTGCGTGTGCATGTGCTTATAAGTGTGTGTGTGTGCATGTGTGTGTGCGTGTGCGTGTGTGTCTGCGTGTGCGTGTGTGTGTGCGTGTCCGTGTGTGTGAGTGTGCATGTGTGTGTCCGTGTGTGTATGTGCGCTTGTGCGTGTGCGTGTGTGTGTGTGTGTAAGTGCATGTTCGTGTCCATGTGAGTCTATCTGTGTGTGTGGGTTTGTGTCTAAGTGTGCGTGTGCCTATGTGTGTGCATGTGTGTGTGTGCATGTGTGTGTGTGCGTGTGCCTATGTGTGTGCATGTGTGCGTGTGTGTGCGTGTGTGTGTGCGTGTGCATGTGCATGTGTGCGTGTGCGTGTGCGTGTACGTGTGTGTGTGGGTGTGTCTGTGTGTGTGTGTGTGTGTGTGTGTGTGTGTGTGTGTGTGTGTGTGTGTGTGTGTGTGTGCACGTGCGTGTGTGTGTGTGTGTGCGCTTGTAGGTGTGTGTGTGCATGTACGTGTGTGTGTGCATGTAGGTCTATGTGTGTGTATGTGTGTGCCTCTGTGTGTAGGTGTGTGTGTGTGTACGTCTGCGTGTGTGTGCCTGTGTCTGTGCATGTGCCTCTCATTGTGTGCATGTGCATGTGTGTGTGTGTCTATGCATGTTCCTGTACGTGTGCATGTGCCTGTGTGTGTGCCTCTTTGTCTGTGTGCGCGTGCATGTGTGTGTGCGTGTGCATGTGCGCGTGCACGTGGGTGTGAATGAGTGTGTGAGTTTGTGTGTGCACGCGCGCATGTGTGACGCATGCTTGTGATGTGTGCCTGCCAATGTGTGTGCGTGTGCGTGTGCATGTGCGTGTGCGTGTGCGTGTGTGTGTGTGTGCATGTGCATGTGTGCATGTGCGTGTGCGTGTGTGCGGTGTGTGTGTGCGTGTGTGTATTTGCGTGTCCGTGTGTGTGTGTGTGTGTGTGCATGTGCGTGTGTGTGCATGTGCTTCTGTGTGTGCATGTGTTTGTGCTTGTGTGTGCGTATAGGTGCGTGAGTGTGTGTGTGTGCCTCTGCATGTACTTGTGCATGTGTGTGTGCTTGTGTGCTTGTGCGAGCGTGTGCGTGTGTATGTTTGAGTGAACGTGTGCGTGTATATGTGTGTGCGTGTGCGTGTGTGTGCGCGTGTGCGTGTGTGTGTGCATGTGCATGTGCATGTGCGTGTGCGTGTGCGTGTGTATGTGCATGTGCGCACGCGTGTATGTCCTTGTGCATGTGTTTGTGCGTGTGTGTGTGATATGCGTTTGCATGTGCGTTTATGTGTGTGTTTGCGTGTGTGTTCATGTGCATGTGTGTGTGAGCGTGTGTGTTTGTGCATGTGTTTGTGTGCATGTGCGTGTTTGTTTGTGTGTTCGTGTGCCTGTGCATGTGCTTGTGCATGTGCTTGTGTGCGTGTGTGTATGTGTGCGCGTGCGTGTGTATGTGTGAGTGTGTGTGCTTATGCATGTGCGTGTGCATTTGCGTGTGCGTGTGCATGTGCATGTGTATGTGCCTATGTGTGTGCATGGGTGTGTGCATGTGCATGTGCATGTGTGTGCGTGTGCATGTGCATGTGCGTGTTCGTGTGTGTGTGTGTGTGTGTGTGTGTGTGCGCGTGCATATTCGTGTGTGTGCGGGTGCGGGTGCGTGTGCATGTGCGTGTGCGTGTGTGTGTGCATGTGTGCGTGTGCATGTGCGTGTGTGTGTGTGTGTGCGTGTGGGTGTGAGTGTGCGTGTGTGTGTGCGTTTGCATGTGCGTGTGTGTCTATGTGTGTGCCTGCGTGTGTGTGTTCGTGTGTGTGTGTGCCTGCGTGTGCGTGTGTGCGTGTGTGCCTTTGTGTGCGTGCATGTGTGCGTTCGTGTTTTCGTGTGCATGTGTGTGTGTTTTCCTCTATGTGTGCATGCGTGTGTGCGTGTGCGTGTGCATGCGCCTGTGCATGTGCGCATGCATGTGTGTGCGTGCATGTGTGAGCATGTGCATGTGTGATGTGCAGTGTTTGTGTTTGGATGTGCATATGCATGTCCGGTTTCATGTGTGTGTGTGTGTGCATGTCCAAGTGCATGTGTTTTTCTGTGCGTGTTCGTGTGCATTTGTCTTGGCATGTGCGTGTGTGTGTGCATGTGCATGTGTATGTGCGTATCCAAGTGCGTGTGTGATTTTGTCTGTCTGTGTGTTTTCGTGTGCAATTGTCTGTGCATGTGCGTGTTTGTGTTTGTGTGTGTGCGTGTCAGTGTGTGTGTGTGTGTGTGTGTGTGTGTGTGCATGTGCGTCTGCTTGTGCGTTTGCGTGTGTATGTGCGTGAAATGTGTGTGAGTGTGCATGTGCGTGTGCTTGTGCGTGTACGTGTGCGTGTACGTGTGCGTGTGCGTGTGCTTGTGTGTGTGTGTGTGCACGTGTGCATTTGCGTGTGCATGCGTGTGTGCATGTTCATGTGCGTGTGCGTGTGCGTGTGCGTGTTCGTGTGCATGTGTATGTGTGTGTTCGTGTGTGTGTTCGTGTGCGTGTGCATGTGCGTGTGCATGTGCGTGGCTGTGTGTTTGTTTGTGTGTGAGTGTGCATGTGCGTGTACGTGTGCTTGAGCATGTGCGTGTGCGTGTGCGTGTGCTTATGCGTGTGTGTGTGCGTCTGCATGTGCGTGTGCGTCTGCATGTGCGTATTCATGTGCTTGTGCGTGTGAGTGTACGTGTACGTGTGTGTGTGCTTGTCTAATTGCGTGTGCATTTGTGTGCTTGTGCGTGTGCATTTATGTGCGTGTGCGTGTGTGTTTGTGTGTGTATTCGTGTTCGTGTGCATGTGCATGTGCGTGTGCATGTGCGTATGAGTGTCCGGTTTCATGTGCGTGCGTGTGTGTGCATGTCCAAGTGCGTGTTCGTGTGTAATTTTATGTGCATGTGCGTGTTCGTGTTTGTGTGTTTGTGTGTGCGTGTCCGTGTGCATATCTATGTGCGTGTGTGTGTGTGTGTGCGTGTGCGTGTGCGTGTGCATGTCTATGTGCATGTGCGTGTGCGTGTGCGTGTGTGTGTGTGCATGTTTGTCTACTTGTACGTGTGTGTGTGCACTTGCGAGTGTGTGTGTGTGTGTGTGCGCGTGTGGGTGTGCGCATGCGTGTACATGTGCATGTGCGTGTGCTGGTGCATGCGCGTGTGCGTGGGCGTGTGCATTTGCATGTGAATGTGCGTGTGTGTGTACGTGTCCATGTGCATGTGCGCTTGTGTGTGCATGTGTGTCTGTGTGTGTCTGTGTGTGCGTGTGCATGTGCTTGTGTGTGTGTGTGTGTGCATGTCTACATGTGTGTGCATGTGCATGTGCGTGTGCGTGAGCGAGTGCATGTGATTGTGCGTGTGCGTGTGCTTGTGCGTGTCCATGCGTGTACATGTGCATGTGTGTGTTCGTGTGCGTGTGCGTGTGCGTGTACATGTGCATATGCTTATGCGTGTGCGTGTGCATGTGTACATGCGTGTGCGTGTGCATGTGTGTGTGCATGAGTGTGTTTATGTGATTGTGCGTATGCGTGTGTGTGTGCGTTTGCATATGTGTGTGTGTGTGTGTTTGTGTGCGTGTGTGTCTATGTGTCTGTGTGTGCGTGTGCGTGTGTGTCTATGTGTCTGTGTGTGCGTGTGCGTGTGTGTGTGCGTGTGCATGTGTGTGTGTGTGAGTGTGTGCATGTGATTGTGCGTGTGTGTGTGCGTGCGTGTGTGTGTGTGTGTGTGTGTGTGTCTGTGTGTTTGTGTGTGTGTGCGTTTTCAGGTGCGTGTGTGTGTGCGTGTGCGTGTGTACATGCGTGTGCATGTGCATGTGCGTGTGCGTGAGCGTGTGCATGTGATTGTGCTTGTGCGTGTATGTGCATGTCCATGTGTGTACATGTGCATGTGCATGTGCGTATGCATGTGCGTGTGTGTGTGCGTGTGCATATGCTTGTTTGTGTGCTTGTGCGTGTGTACATGTGTGTGCGTGTGCATGTGTGTGTGCGTGAGCGTGTGCATGTGATTGTGTGTGCGCATGTACGTGTGCATGTGCATTTGATTATGCGCGCGCGCGTGTGTGTGTGCGTGTGCATGTGCATATACGTGTGCGCTTGCGAGTTTTCATGGGAGTGTGTGTGTCAGTACACGTTCGTGTCCATGTGCGTGTGTGTGTATGCGTTTGCGTGTCCATGTCCGTGTGTGTATGCGTGTCCAACTCCGAGTCTGATATTGTCCATCTGTGTCTGTTCATGTGCAATTGTCTGTGTGTGTGTGTGTGTGTGTGTCCGTGTGCAAGTCTACATGTGTGTCAGCGTGCGTGTCCCGCGTGCATGTGCATGTGCGTGTGCGTGTGCGTGTGCGTGTGTGTGTGCATGTGCGTGTGCGTGTGTGTAACGACCTGATTTTTGTAAGTTATCTTGGTGATTATTTCTCATAATGTTGTAACTGCTGAAATAGAGGCAAACATGTTAAGATATATTTTTGATCTTAAAGGAATGTGTTGTTAATCTGGATTCTTGCATACTGTAATTTGTTTACATGGGATAGCAGTTATTGTTGCTTGTATGTTGCTGATGTGACGACAAATTTGTCGTATGCTTGTTGAACTCTATTCGCTGATTGACAGCACACCTTGAATCAATTCCATTGATCCAAAGTATGATGTGGCCTTCTTGTGATCGCTTTGTCGATTTAATTTTTAAACCGGACTGAAGGTTGATATAAATGTGCAGCACCTGATTTCAGGTATGAATAGCTGGCACGTAGATGCCAACGAAAAAGGTTTGATTCCCGAACCATGCACTATTGAAACATGAGACCTCGTAAGGCGATAAATGCCTGGGTGCGGGTTTCTCAAGCATGTTTAACGTGGGACGAAACATCCTGTACAACACTGAATTTTGATGACAGTCGGAAGGACTTGTTTGGAAGTTGATTAATTAGGTGTTAGGGGGAATTAGATCCTAATCTACTCCTAAGTTCTACCTTACATCCTAAACTACTATCCTAAGTGGATTTTTAAATTCTAAATGGTGAAAATAGACCTAAGTTCTATTAACCTAAGAACTAGGCGATGACCTAGGTTTGAATACTATTGTTAATCCTAAACTAATCCTAACCTAAGGAAGGGGACACACAGACCCATGGGAAATGATAAGGATGGAAGGAAATTTAATGGCATTGAATGAAGGTCCTTACGTGGACAGCGCCAGTTTGGCGGGAATAGGAAAAAGGTGGAGGTATCTAGTTAGTTATGGGACTAAACTTGGTTTGCATGCAAAATTTGAATTTGGTGGTTCGCCAATCCAAGTCGGCGGTGGCGTGAGGAAATAGAAAAAGGCAGAGCCTTTAATGCATTCAATTTTCTTGGTCATCGTGACCAGCCCGCCTTGGAAAGAGTATGGAGGAATTTTTGTTGGTCAATTGTGTTTGTTCGAATTTTTGGGAAGTTGCTCTGCATTTGGTTTTTCTTGGTTCAGTCGAACCAGTTGTGTTTGGTTGCTATCTCTGTTTCTTCAGAAATTGAAGGCTATTTTCGAGCTTGTAGCAGAAGGTGATTGTTGGAAAACTTGTCGCTGTCGCCGTGGAAGGAAATACCACCTGTGGACGTAGTTTTCTTCAAGCTTTGAGGAAAAATTGCAGGCATGTTAAGCCCTTCTCTTTAAAACACTTGCTTTGCTTAAACGTCTCATTAAAACAATCTTGCTCTTCTGATGAAGGGGGTTTTGGGTTTATTTGTTTGCTGTCATGACTGAGATGATTTGGGTTTAGTCGGTTTGCTGTCATGTTGGAAATGATTTGGGTAGAATCGTTTTTCTTGCTGTTGTGATTTGAACTGTCTTTGTGTATTATTATATTGGAAATATAGTCATATTGTGTTGGTTTATTCGACAGTATTGGGAAATTCGTTCTTTAAACAATGAAACTGTACAGGCTATATGAGTGGTTTTTCATTGTTGAGCAATTGTTCTTTTGCTATTACGAACTTGAGTGATGGAACGTATTAACTATGCGAGTTGATTTACATTGTTTCCTTACTGAAATTTTGAGGAAATGAGTTCCTCTTCTTTCTGCTGTTCTGGATTTTGAAGGAAATAGTAAATGGGTTTTATTGAGCATTATGAGCTCGGTTTTAAGGAAGTGATAGAATTATTCTTATTGCTGTGCTTTTTCTTTTGTAAAAGAAATGGACGAATACGAATTGGGTATTCGTGAAAGTTGGAGAAAGTAACTGTTTTTCTTCTGAACTTGTAATGAACTGTGTTTTCTCCTTTCTATGATGGGAAGATGATTTTGTTGTGTTTTATTGATGCGGTTCGATCTTCCAGTTCGGACTGTTGTCATGAAAACGAGCTTGGCTTTGTATTTCTATGCAATGAATGAATTATGTTTTCTTCTTGATGTGATGGAAAGTTGATTTTATAGTGTTTTGTGGATGCGGTTTGATCTTCTAACTCAAACTGTCATCGTGAAAACACACTTGACTTTGGATTGTTGTGCAAATGAAGAAATGCATGGGAATTAGTTTGTTGTTTGGGTCTGTCTTGACTGTACCAAGCTTACGTATTTCATACCCTATGCGGGTTTGCCTTGATAGAGGTATTGATATATGAATATTGTATTTTGAGTTCTGTACATCATTATAAAATAGGAGAATGTTGTTTTTGGATTTAAATGGTTGATCGAGATGGAACTCGAACTGGGCATTCTTTTTATATGGTATATTGAATAAAATTGTGCATACTGTGCGATTTGGTTTTGATATCGTTTCTTTTCTGGATTTAAAAAGGAAACGAGTTCTTCTTCTTCTGTTGTTTTAAATTTTGAAGAAATGTTAATTGGGGATTTATTGAACATTTGGATTCGGCTTGATGAAGTGACAGTGGCATTTAGATTGTTTTCTGAGTGTTGTGTTTTGCTGTACAAACAGAACATTTAAATGTTTAGTGTGATCTCTGATTTTACACTGTCATTAAAAAAATAAAAATGATGAACTCGACTCGAGTAATTCTTGTTGCGTTGAAGAAAATGGATGTTTTCTTATTGAAATAGTTAAAGGAATGAATTTTTATCTTTTGTTGTTTGAGTTTTGTAAACAACAACAATAGAGCTTCTGTACAATATGAGTTAGACTTGCTGTAGGTAACGGCAATGTGCAAATGGTTATTTATGAATTGTGTGCTTTCATGGATATGGAAAAGTCATGAGAATAATCGATTAAGTGACTGTATAACTATTTGATTGGTTAAAATATAGTGAAGGAAGTATGAATCCTTCGAGTACAGTAAGTACATAGTATGCATCTTTATACTGCTTGTTCTATGATGAATACGATTTCTTACTAACCTGGTTTTGGTATTCGTATGCACTTTCCTGAAAGGAAGTAATGTTATGGATAATAAATTCTTTCTTGTCTTTATTTAAAGTTGAATATGAATGGAATTATTCTTTGCTACTGGAAAGTGAATTCTGAATGGATTTTGTAAGTTTCACTCTGAACTGTTATCTTGATTTGTGTCTCGTTGGATTCAATTTTCAGTACAGTCATGACGACACAATGTTATAGCTGACATATTACAATGCCCTCCCAAATTAAGTCATCGAGATTACTTATGCCAAATATTAAGATCTTGGTTAGGGATAGGAGTATGATCATGTATACGAAGTGACTCCGGAGGACTAAAGATAACTAGACACACGGAGTCGTTTAGGAACGACATCGTATGTCTGCGTATGTTTAGTTACCATGAGTGCCTTCCTATACTCGTTCATATTGCTAGTTGGAGTTAGAATTTGACCTTATTTTGGAAGGACTAGTAGGAACCAGGAAAGACCATTCTAGATAACAGGTGAAGTGAGGTGAAGGACGTATTCCATTGGTGTGTATCACATCCAGGAATATGATCATGCAAAGCATGTGAAAATCTTTGGCCAAAGTATCGCAAGTGTTGGTTACGTTGTCCTAATGACCTAATTTAAGATGCAGGATGTCAGATGAATATCAATAACAAATATTCAGATAGGCTTCTTAAATGGATCACTTCGATTACCGGAAACGGTAAGAGAACCTTGTATATATATATATATATATTATACTATGCATGAATGAACATGAAGGATCGGTAGTTTTCGAGTCATGAAATGAGAGATCGTTGAAACTCCAAGCCATGAAAATGGGAGATCGGTAGTTCTTCGAACCATTTACAACAGCATATAGAATCTGTTATATGATTGAATGGCACTAAATGTGTGTTCCATATTGCAAATATGTGAATAGGGAACATTAGTTTTAAAAGGAAATTGTGTGTTCCAAACTGCATTGTTTGGGCAGGGAACAATTATTAAAACTTGAACGTGTGTTTGAATTATATAATTCATAACAGAGAACGTTTTATAAAAATAAAAAAAAATTTCCCTTGTTCTTGTATCTTAAAATGGGGGGATGTTACATCTTGGTATCAGAGCTGAAGGTTGCAGTTCTTGGACCTAATGAGTCCACAATATTAATAAAGTTTACATTTTCTTATTGAACAGAAAATGGTCAGAACAAGAGGGAATGCTGTGAATAACCCGTTACTGGGTGGAGAAGCAGCTACGACTCAAAAGCTGGATGAAATCCTTGCTGTCCTACTATATACGAGAGATCATTTGACTATTCTGGAACAGCAGTCAATGGGCAATGAAGAGGAGGAAGATGAAGTTGATATAAATGATCAGCCGCCTCCTGTGGACAACATCAATGGAGGGAATCCGGGTGTTGATAATAATAATGTAATTGCTCCTAATCATCCTGAAAATAAAAGGGAAAGATTAGCAGCTAAACTTACAAATGATATAAAGAGAATAATTCCTCCAAAGTTTGATGGAACAACCCTTGGGGACGAAGCTGAGAACTGGCTCAGTGAAATGGAGAAATACTTTGCAATAAGAAACTTCTCCGAAGAGACCAAAGCGATATGGGGAGCATATCAGCTTTCTCATGAAGCATCATCATGGTGGGACAACTGTAAGGTTGAGTTGAATATTGTCGAGTCAGACATAACTTGGGATCAATTTAAGGGTTATTTTAGGCAACGATGGCTGCCTCAACTCTATTTTGATAGGAAAATGACTGAATTTCAGAACTGGTCGCAAGGAAGGCTGTCAGAGACAGAATACTGGGAAGGGTTTACTAAACTCCTTAAGTATGTGCCGCAGTACCAAGCTGACGAGAAGTTCAAAATACAGAAATTCATAATGGGACTAAATCCCATCATTGGTGGCGAAGTGGATGTCCGCGGCCCAACCACCATGGAAGGAGTTGTCGAAAAGGCAATTAGACAGGAACAGAAATTGAGAGCAATTTCTGCTCACAGGGAAGAGATAAGGAAGAAGATTCCCAATTCTTCTTCATCTCTCGCACCAAAAAGGGGACCTTGGAAAAGGTTTGGTGTGAAAAACAAGATTGTTGTAGATAACAACAAGAAATCTGTGATGAACAGACCTATAAATAGTATGTGGAACAGCTTCACAAAAGTTAGTGGCAATGGACAGAAGTGCTATGGGAGCCAGAATGATAACTTCAAAGCTGGTAACAAATTTGAGCCTAGAAAAGGGCCAGTTGGAGGATGTTTCAACTATGGAAAGGACAACTATGTGAATCACTGTCCTCTGAAGAAGGATGATCGCAATCAGCAGCATAGGATACACGCTGCAGTGGCTAACAGACAAGCTGAAAAGCAAGTTACGCCTATAGAAGTTTTGGGTAAGTTATTCGGTACACTTATAGTCATACTTTTTGATATTGGAGCTACTGAATGCTTTATTTCTGCTAAAATTACGTTGAAATTAAAAAGAAAGGCGGAACGAATGGATAAAACATGGACAGTGTATTATGGGAATAATGTTGTCCATACAGTCAAAATGTGCCTTTTTGGGGCAATTCTTGACTTTCCTAGTTTCTCCACCGAAGTTGACCTGTATGTCACTCCTTTAGGATCATATGATATCATTATTGGAGTTAACTGGTTGGCTGAACATAAGGCAAAGGTCGACTGTTATGAAAAACAAATTTGTTATTTTGATGACCTGTAGAAAGCAGCAGTCATTCAAGGTGTAAAACGTGAAGTTACAGTTAGGAAACTGACAGCTATGCAACTAAAAAGGGCTAAAAACATAGGCTACACTTTGTATGCAGTAAAAATGATAGAAAATGCTGAGGAGGATAATGAATTCATGGAAATATATCCATTATTAAGGGATTCAACCCTCAAGAAATGAGCCAAATCTAGCTTTTACAAAGCAGCCCATTCCTCATTGATGGAAAATGCATTAAAATAGCATGGAGGACCTTACAAACCCATACCCTGTCATTTTTGACCATGCTGGAGAAGAATGTAACCCATTTTGTATTAAATTTGGTTGTTGAAATGTCATTTCTAACCATGGACATGTACCAGAACCATTTTTGAATTTTCTCTCTCCAAATTGAACCAAAATTAGAAATTGACCATGGAATCATGTAGACAATTTTAACATCTTTCCAATGATATAAAGAATGTGAAAATATGAGCTCTGGATCAAAAGATATGATTGTTTGAAGATTTAGGGCAAAAACGGCCCAAAAACGGATCGGCGGGAAAAAATTTCAAATTTTACCTCTTTTTTGTCTTTGGAAAAATTTTCAAAAATTCCCCGCACTCCACTGGTCGGATGCCACGTGGAAAGCTCTGATTCATTCTGGAATTCTCTCTCCTTTGCCTCCTGCGGGTTTTCCTTTGAAATTTTGACATTTTTAGACTTTGGAAAAATTTTCATTTTTCCTCCACGTCCCGCCCGGTCGGGACACGTGTCAGCTTTTGAATGGCTGACAGGGGGCGCAGGCCCTTCTTTCACTTTTTAGTTTTAGCCGAAAACTTTTGCAAAATTTTCAAAAACCACCCTGAGCTCCGAATCTACCTTCCCCTTAGGACACGTGTCCTAATTTTACTCGCTGCGGGCTCTCCGTTCCATTCTTCCACTTTGGAAAATTTGGCAAATACTTAGCAATTTTTTTTATTCCGCCCCCCCCCCTTGTGACACGTGTCACAACCTGATTGGTCCGCGGGCCCCACAGGAAAAATTTTCTATTAGAACCTTCGACCAAAATACTTGAAAAAAAATTCAAATTTTCCTCCGACCCCCGAACTCCTCTGCCACGTGGCAGCTTCCTATTGGCTGCGGGCCTCAAATGGGAAAATTTTCCACAAAAACTCCGCCAAGCCATAACTTGAAAAATATAAGGAGTTAGGAGGAAAACTTTACCTTTCTGGAAAGCTGAGAGAGAGCTCTATCTGATGGTGCCATTTCCAAAAAGCCTTGAGTGCCTGAAAATCAAACAATGTAGACTGAGGCACAAGAGAGGTAAGAACACAAGGAGTTAGCCACAAAAATGAGCTAGGGCACCATTTTGGATAACAATTTTGGCGAATCCGAGGGGTCATCTGCCTGCTAGATGAAAATACTAGTTGCCTGAAGTAGTCCATTGGGCATGGAGTCATCAAATATTCTGTTTAGAGATGGAATATCACCTGATGGAAGCAAGGACTGCAAAACATCTCCAGTGACAGCAAGCTATGCCAAAGCACTTAGGGAAAGCAAAATTAACATACAGCAAAAAAATGTGCAAAGCACTTGGAGGAATGAAAATCTAATCTAATATTTACAAGGTGGTAAATTTCCCTCTAGAAGCAACGCTTGAGATAGATTCCATTGACTGGAATCTGTAGTTCTTCACCATCCAATGAGGCCAATTGGAAAGCATTTATGTTCTTGCACTTCGTGACCATGTATGGGCCGCTCCAAATGGCATCAAATTTTGAATGCCTTCCCGGTTTTGCTCTATCCACATCCCATTTCAACACTAGATCTCCAACCTAAAAAGATCTATCCTTAGCCTTCCTATCAAAGGTCTTTTTGATCAAAGCTTGATCCTTTTCCATTGCTTGGGATGCCTGATTTCTAACCTCCTGCAGCTCCATCAACTCTGCATATCTCACCTCCATGGGCTCAAACTCTAGCAATTCTAATTGCTTCATGAGTTCCAATGTTGGCAACTCAAGTGACATGGGCAAGATTGCCTCTCTTCCATAAAAAAGTTTGAATGGAGAGTTACCTGTGGATCTCTTGGGAGTTATCCTATCAGCCCATAAGGCTGATTTCAGTTTGGTATGCCAAGACCTCTGATTCTCATCAAGAGTCCTCCTAATGATCCTCAACAAGTTCTTGTTTGTAGACTCGGCCTGGCCATTACCTTGAGGGTAATAGTTTGATGAAGTTCTTAGGTAGATCCCTTTCTTGACAGCCCATTTAGTCACCTTGGATCCAATGAATGCCAATGCATTATCTGAGATTATTGTAGCAGGTATACCAAATTTGGTTGCTATCCCCTCAAAAAAGTCTAAGATGCTGGACTCATTTGCTTCTTTGAGTTCTACTGCTTCAATCCATTTGGTGAAGTAGTCCGTGGCTGTCAAAATCCATTTGTGCCCTTGACTTGAATTGGGATTAATGACTCCAATGAAGTCCAAACCCCATTGCATGAATGGCTGGTCAACTGAGATTGGATGTAATGGAAGGGCAGCAAGTCTCTCTTTTCCTGTGAAGAATGCACAATTCTTACACCTCTTAATCCATGCATAGCAATCACTAAAAATTTTAGGCCAATAATAACTAGCCTTCATGATTTTTAGAGTTGTCACTCTTGGTGCAAAATGACCACCAACTGGTCCACTATGGAATACTTCCAACACCCTATGAATCTGATTTGTGCTAATACATCTCAGCAACACTCCATTCACATCTTTCTTGAACAAAACTCCATAAAAAATGGCATATGGGACAACCTGCAATCTGAAATGTCTTCTTTGGGTCTTGTTCATCTCCGGAGGGCATAGGCCTGTGCTTAGGAAGTGCATTATAACTTAGGTCCAACAAGGAGTGGGGGCAGCATTGTTTTCTTCTTGTTGTTTGAGACTAAATGCTTGAATTTCTTCAAGCTTCTGATTACTTCCAGCACATGCTTCTCAATAAAAGAGTACTTCACCTCATAGTCATCTAGGCTCTGGCTGAAGAAAGCAATTGGCTGCTCATCGTTATCCTTGTTCTGTTGTACCAAAATGGCAGAAATAGTGTCATTACCTCCAAATGCATAGAGGATGAAATCCTTGGAGAAGTCCGGGTTGATGAGAGTTGGTGCTTGAGAGATGGCTTTTTTGATTGCTTCAAAACTCTCCTTGCCTTCTACTATCCACTTGAAAGCCATGCTTTTCTTTAACATTTTGGTGATAGGTTTGACAAGGGCTGCAAAATCTGAGACAAACCTCCGAACAAAGTTTATCCTCCCCAAGAAAATTTGAAGGGCTTTCTTGTGGCTTGGCAATGGTAGTGCTCTTATGGCTTCAACTCTCTCTGGATCAATTGTTAATCCTTCTTTGGAGATAATATGGCCAAGGAGCTTTCCTTCATGTGCAAGAAAGACACACTTCTTAGGATTTAAAGACACTCCAAATTTCCTACACCTTGTGAAAACTTGTCTCAAATGAGAGAGGTGGTCTGCTGTATTTTTGGAAAAAAAAGTGATATCATCAAGGTAAATCAGCACCACATTGTTAATCAAACCTTTGAACGCCATGTCCATTGCTCTTTGGAAGGTAGCATTAGCATTGGACAACCCAAATGGCATATTCCTATATGCAAAAGTCTCCCATTTGGTTGTAAAGGCTATCTTGAACTGGTCTTCTTCCTTCACCATAATCTGATTGTAGCCGGAGTAGCCATCAAGTAGTGAAAACCTCTTGGAGCCAGCCACAACTTGCAAGATTTTCTCCATGGAAGGGAGTGGGTAATGGTCCTTGAGAGATACTCTATTTAAGTCTCTGAAATCAACACACAATCTGATCTTTCCACTCTTCTTTCTGACTGGAACCAAGTTGGCAACCCAACTAGAATGCTTGATTGGGAATATGATTCTTGACTGAATCAGATTGTCCAATTGTTTCCTCATGAGAGGCTCCATGTGTGGATTGACTGGTCTTTGTTTCTACCTGACAGGCTTAGTATTTGGATCCAATTCAATGGTATGCTAAGCTAAGTTGGGATTGAAACCTTTCAAATCTTCATAGCTCCAAGAAAAAACGTCAGGGAACTCTTGATATAGCTGTATGAACTCATACCTTTCTTGCTCAGTTGTCATCTTTCCAATTTGCAATGGTTTGTTCTCTTCCACCAAGATGGATACTGAATCTTCTCTCTTGACCTGAATGTTTGCTTTCTCTTTCCTTAACTGATCATTGGGATTGAAAATGGACTCCAAAGTGATAAGTCTCTTGGGAAGCTTGTTAGTTTTCAGTTGTACCCCTTCGTCACCATACTGTTGTTCCAGTTTTTCTTGATTCTTAGCTGAGAACTCAGCTTCTTCTTGCAAGAAATGGATGATTTGTTGGTCATTCTCAAATACTTTCCAATTGACATTGTTATCCGGCACTGAAGGCCTCACAATCACGTGGATGTTTGGCTGCACCTTGTCTTTTTGAATGCTTTCCATAATGTCAAAGGCTGCCCCTACTCCTACAAGCCTGTCAGCAGCTTGATTCTCTTTCCTAGGAATGGATTTGATGCCAAAACCCTCAAAATCTTCCACGAGGTCCCATACCCTGTTCTTATAGCACTTGAGTAGATCATTCTTGGCAGCATGCTGTCCCTTGACTTGATTTACAATCAATTCACTATCACTAAAGACTTGTAAGTTCTTTATTTTCTTCTTGATTGCCCAATGCATCCCTTACACCAAGGCTTCATATTCAGTAGTGTTATTGGAGCATGCAAACTGAAATCTAAAAGCTGAATAGTAATTTACTCCTTGAGGTGAAACAAGCATAGCTCCACCTCCTGCACCTTTTCTACTCCATGATCCATCAAAAAATATCTTCCATACCTCATTGTCATCCTTGTGGTTTGGCTTGGTGATGCTAGGAATAGGCTGATTTTCTTCAAGTATAGAATAGACCCCTAGCTCAGATTCTTCTACTTCTTGATAAGGATCAAAAGCATGTACCTTGTTTACCCATTCATCAAGAGTTAGATCTGGGATGCTCCCAACCTTGGTGTCAGCTTCATCAGTGCTTGGGTGATCTTCTTGATCAAATGCTGAGCAATTGGCATTAATCTGACTTGGAGTGTAAGGCTCAATGTGGAAGTTTGCAATAGGTTCAAACCTGACTATAGCTTTGGTTCCATACCTCGTTCTAAACAGCATGTGTGACCAATCAGCAGACAAATATCCTCCAATCTTGGCTATGAAGTCCCTTGACAAGCAAAGGGTAAAGAGTGGTGGAAGGTCTATGACTGATACATCTTGTAAAACAAAAACATTTGGACATGCATGCAAGGTAAGACTCAAGTTTTTAATCACTCCAACTGTTGCTACTATTGTCCCATCTAGCTGCACTACCCCTTTGGATATTGTTTCATACTGGAGCCCTAGTTGATCAGCTATTTGTTTAGGCATCACTGAGCTACTTGCCCCGGAGTATATCATGCAATTGTGCACTAGCTGATTTCCAATGATTAAAGAAACAAAGGAGGGGGCTTCAACATTTTACCTTGCTATCCTCCATGATTCCCCTTAGGCTGGGAAACATTTGTGAGCACTATCTCTTGCATCTGAACTTGCTAATTCAAAGTTGGCCAGTCCTTCATGGCAGCTTGTAGCAAATCTCTTTGGCCTGGGATAGATAGGGATTCCCACATTGATATGTTGACATTTATCTTCTTCATCTGATCGATGATACTGAATGGTGATGAAGGATCTCTTTGTTGTCCCTTTGTTTACACATTCACTCCTTGAACGTGAGCAGGAACCACTGGTATTTGAGTTGGCCTAGGAGTTGTTCTTGGCTGCCCTTGTGCATTTAAAACTGGATTTTGTTTGCCAACCACTTGTGGAACCATAGAAGGTCGTGGATTGGTTGGAGCCAATGGCTGTTCTTCACCCAAATTCCTCCTTTTTGACCTTGTGTTGGATGCAACACCTTGGGAAATTACCTGATTCATGCCACAAAAATCCTCTGCTTGCCACTTTACCAACGTGGTGTCATTTGGGGCTGATTGCTATTGGAATGTTTCTTGTTGTTGGCTATTTCCTTGACTTCCCTCACCCTCCACACCAGTAGTTGTCACCATTAATGCTTGATTCAAAGCACCATTAAAGCACATGGATTGGTTATGAGGTTCATTGGATGCAAAACACCAGTGATACTCCTGAGCAATGTTGTTTTGTGTTGGCACCAATGCCTTAGAGGCAGATATGGCATTTGGATTGTAGGGCTGAAATGGTCTATTGGCAGGAGGCCTTGTTTGATTCATATTTGCAGGTGGATTAGGTGGTCTTTGTGGTTGGTATGGCTGCCTGTTAGGCTGAGCTTGGGGCTGGTAAGAAGGTCTAAAACCTTGGGCTTGTTGCCTCTTGAGAGTAACCAGCTCATTGCCTAGGTTTTGCAGTTACTTCATGACTTCGTGAAGCTCATTTGGGGCACTTGGAGATGAAGTAGAAGCTTCATTTGAACTCTAATTTCTGGGAGTGGGAGAAGGATTCAAATTAGGTGCTTGATTGGTGTTTGGACTCTCTAAACTTGGAAACAATGGCATGGGAGGTCTAGGGGCTAGTTTCCAGCTTGGATAAAACAATTTTCAGCCCTAATGGAAATGCTATAAGCCATAGGGATAGTTATGCCTCCCATGGACTGAATCAACATAGAAATATCAGAATTTAGAGGTTTGAGATAGTAGAGAAAAGCACCTTCTACTGTTGGCCTGACTGCCACTGGAATTCTCTCCCAAGTCTTTTAAAATCTGAAGTTGAAATCGGTCAGCTGCTCATTGGGAGCTCTCTTGATGGTTGTCAGCTGCTCCAAAAGAGACAAGTTGTCTCCCTTCTCTCCAAATTGCTCATGAAGTGCTATACAAAGTTGATTCTAATTTGTGATTGAACCAGCTCTAAGGCTTCTAAACCATTGCAATGCTTTCCCCTTGAATGAAGATGCCAGCAACTTGACAACCACTTGCATCTCATTGATTTCATGAATTGCACAAAGGTTGGCAATGTCTTTAACATGATCACCTGGAGTAGTTTGATTCTCTCCAGTGAAGTATGAAATGTTCTTCAAGGCTGCAATTGGAATTAGATGTTGTGCATTGAGGGCAAGTGGGCTGCTGCTTGTGAAGTTGACATAGGGGTTGTTTTGTGCCATTCTAATTGGTCTTAGAACCCTTGTTGATTGAATGAAAGGCCTACCAGGTGGAGGAGTTGAGAGAGTTTTGTTTGGTGGAGATGCAGACCTTTGGATTCTCCTCCCACTTTGCCTTACTCTTGGAGATAACTGCAGATATTCAAACAGCACCTCTTCTTCTCCAGCTCTTGACCTTATGGTGATTCTTCTCATGAGTTTTTAGGCTTGCACTGTTGAAACCAGTTGATTCTTCCCCTTGGAGTCACCAGATATGCAAATTATAGCTCTTTTCAAGCAAGAAAATTGCAGAAGATGCACATCAACTTTGTTGCAATAAAAATGAGACCTCTAAGGTCCCACCCGGCATGCCAAAACTATTGTTACAAATCAGCAACACCCCTGGATGCAAATCAAGGTTCTGAATTGATGTTTAGGCATCCAGTGTGATTGTACAACATGGAAACCTCTCTCTAAGTGTGGGACTTGTGAAAATGAGAGAGGAATCTCCAGATTAGAGGCTGGTTCCTCAAAATCCTCTGATTTAGATCTATATTTTTCACAACTACAAAGGTTCAGATCCTAATCCTACTCTAAATTGCAAGGAGACAGGGATAAAAATGTAAAAAATGAAACTAAACTAAAGATGGTGATGTACCAAAAGGAGTGGTGAAACATTTTTTGCCATGTAAATAGACACAAATTCATGAAATGCAACAAGGGAAAACATACACAAGCTGATAGATGTAATTAGAGGTCTTAAAATGAAGTAAAACAATACAAACAGAGGACTGAAAGCATTCACAGAGTTTACACTGTCAATTCCATGTAAAAATCTCTTGTATTCCACCCTCAAAGAGGTATAAACCTACTACAATACTTGAAAAAGGTCTGATTCTTACAACTATCACTTGCTGGAGGTGAAAGAAGAAGTTTTTTTTGGCCAAAAAGTGTTCAACCCTCAAGAAATGAGCCAAATCTGGCTTTTACAATGCATGGGTCGAGCCCAGGAGAGAGAAAACGTAAAAAACATGGGAGCCCATTCCTCATTGATGGAAAATGCATTAAAACAGCATGGAGGACCTTACAAACCCATACCTTGTCATTTTTGACCATGCTAGAAAAGAATGCGACCCATTTTGTAATAAACTTGGTTGTTGAAATGTCATTTCTAGCCATGGACACGTACCAGAACCGTTTTTGAATTTTCTCTCTCCAAATTGAACCAAAATTAGAAATTGACCATGGAATCATGTAGAGAATTTTAACAAATTTCCAATGATATAAATAACGTGAAAATCTGATCTCTGGATCAAAAGATATGATCGTTTGAAGATTTAGGGCAAAAACGGCCCAAAAATGGATCGGTGGGAAAAAATTTCAAATTTTACCTCTTTTTTGTCTTTGGAAATTTTTTCAAAAATTCCCCGCACTCCGCTGGTTGGATGCCACGTGGTAAGCTCTGATTCATTCTATAATTCTCTCTCCTTCGCCTCCCACGGGATTTCCTTTGAAATTTTGACATTTTTAGACTTTGGAAATTTTTTCATTTTTCCCCCGCGCCCCGCCCGGCGGGGACACGTGTCGGATTTTGAAAGGCTGACAGGGGGCGCAGGCCCTTCTTTCACTTTTTAGATTTGGCTGAAAAAATTTGCAAAATTTTCAAAAACTGTCCTGAGCTCCGAATCTACCTTCCCCTTAGGACACGTGTCCTAATTTTACTCGCTGCGGGCTCTTCGTTCCATTCTTCCACTTCGGAAAATTTGGCAAATACTTAGCAAATTTTTTTATTCTGCCCCCCTTGTGACACGTGTCACAACCTGATTGGTCCGCAAGCCCCACGGGAAAAAATTTCCATTTGAACCTTCGACCAAAATACTTGAAAAAAAATTCAAATTTTCCTCCGACCCCCGAACTCCTCTGCCACGTGGCAACTTCCTATTGGCTGCGGGCCTCAAATGGGAAAATTTTCCACAAAAACTCTGCCGAGCCATAACTTGAAAAATATAAGGAGTTAGGAGGAAAACTTTACCTTTCTGGGAAGCTGAGAGTGAGCTCTATCTGATGGTGCCATTTCTAGAAAGCCTTGAGTACCTAAAAATCAAAAAATGTAGACTGAGGCACAAGAGAGGCAAGAACACAAGGAGTTAGCCACAAAAATGAGCTGGGGCACCATTTTTGGATAACAATTCATATATATTCTAAAAATGTTGAAGAGCACCAAGAACATCTAAGGATAGTGCTGGAAATTTTAAGAAAGAGGAAGTTGTATGGTAAACTATCTAAATGTATATTTTATGATGCAGAGGTGCATTATTTGGGACACGTCATAAGAAAGAATGGAATAGCTGTTGACCCTTCAAAGATTACAACTATAACTGAGTGGCATGTGCCTAAGAACGTGCACGAAGTGAGGAGCTTCCTGGGCTTGGCTGGATATTATCGAAAGTTCATTAAGGACTTTTCAAAAATTGCTGCCCCAATCACTTCACTGCAAAAGAAGGATAAGAAATTTGTCTGGATGGAAAAATGTGAATCTGCTTTTAAAAATTTAAAGGAACAGTTAACTACAGCACCTATTTTGACTGTACCTGACCCAAATGGAAATTTTATGGTAGTAACGGATGCCTCAGGAGAAGGCCTTGGAGGTATTCTGTTACAGAATAACCATGTTATAGCTTATGAAAGGAGAAAGCTTAAGCTACATGAACAGAATTATGCTCCACACGACCTATAACTCGCTGCCATTGTTCATGCACTTCAAATGTGGAGGCATTACCTTTTAGGCAAGCCTTTTGAGTTAAAAACAGACCATCTAGGGCTGAAGTATATTTTTACTCAGCCAAATCTGAATGCAAGGCAGCGAAGATGGTTAGAATTTCTGTCTCAGTATGATTTTGATATAAGCTACATCAATGGAAAGGAAAATAGAGTGGCAGATGCTCTGAGTCGAAGGAAGCATATCTCTGCTCTTATAACGGTAAGAACGCAGTTTAAGGATGAGGTGAAAGATGCCTTGGAATCAGATCCTTATTTCCAGTAAGTCAAAACAGCACTTGCTGCAGATCCAAAGGATGTCAGGTATAAAGGATTTCATATCAACAATGAAGGAACTCTGAGGTTCGAAAATAGGGTATATATACCTTTGGCAGATGACTTAAGAAGGAAATTGTTAACTGAATTTCATAATTCACCTTTTTTTGGACACCCTAGCATTACGAAAATGCTTGCTGATCTTAAGTAGCAATACTTCTGGAAGGGAATGAAAAAGGATGTGGTGGAATTTGTAACACACGGCTTAGAATGTCAGCATGTTAAGGTGGAACATATGCATCCCACTGGATTATTGTATCCCCATAGCATTCTGCAGTACAAATGGCAAGTGACAACAATGGATTTCATTCAAGGATTACCTATGTCAAGAAATAAGCATGATATTATCCTGGTTGTAGTCGACAAATTGACCAAAGTGGCACACTTCATTGCTGGTAATTTGAAGGACGATGCACCAGTGTTAGCAAGAAGATTTTTACATGAAATCTTCAAATTGCATGGAATACCGGAATTAATCATATCGGACAGAGATCTAAGGATGACATCAAGGTTTTGGCAAACGCTTAATGTGGCCTTGGGAACTAAATTAAACTTCATCTCTGCATATCATCCAGAGACAAATGGACAGACTGAGAGAGTTAATCAAGTTTTAGAGGACATGTTAAGGATGTATTGCATGGACCAGCAGTATAAATGGGAGGAATACCTTCCACTGGTTGAATTTGCCTACAATAATACATACCATGCCTCTTTAAAAATGGCACCCTTTGAAGCATTGTATGGAAGAAAATGTACAACCCCTGTCAGCTGGGACAATGTTGAGGACAGAGAGGTAATTGGGCCAGAAATTCTTACGGAAATGGAACAACAAATCAAAATGATTCGGGAACATCTAAAGGAGGCTGCCAATAGGAAAAATAGTTATGCATACTTAAAGTGAGTTGATAGGAATTATAAAATGGGAGAGAAGGTCTTTATTCGGGTGAAGCCGAAAAAGAGCTCGACAACTTTTGGCAGGGCTTCCAAGTTATCACCACGATACGTGGGACCTTCTGAAATTGTTGAAATAATCAACCCTATAGCTTATCGTCTAGCATTACCTCCTGCTTTATCTCAAATGCATGATGTTTTTCATATTTCTTTGCTTAAGAAATACATGACAGATTTATCACATGTGCTGAATTGGAATTCCTTGCAGGTCCAAGACCCAGGAATAATCGTGGTTAAGCCCATTCGAGTGCTGGGAACTCACCAGTTGTACTTAAGAAATCGCGAAGTGAATCAATGTAAGGTCTAGTGGGACCAGTTCAGCAAAGAAAGTGCAACTGGGGAAAATCTCAAAGAAATGAGATCTGATTTTCCACATTTGTTTGATCGAATTTGAAATTCGAAAAACTGATAATTCTACCAAATTTAGACAATTATTAGTCTATTGTACAGTTGTCTTAAAACATTTTTTTTAAGAGTGAATCTGTTTTTGGTATGAACTTATGAATGGAAGGACAATAACTAAACTTTGTCCTAGGAACTCCTTGATTTGGTTAATTTGATCATCGGGACGATGATTCTTTAAGGAGGGAGGAATGTAACGCCCTGATTTTTGTAAGTTATCTTGGTGATTATTTTTCATAATGTTATAACTGCTGAAATAGAGGCAAACATGTTAAGATATATTTTTGATCTTAAAGGAATATGTTGCTAATCTGGATTCTTGCATACTGTAATTTGTTTACATGGGACAGCAGTTATTGTTGCTTGTATGTTGCTGATGTGATGAAAAAAAATTCGTATGCTTATTGAACTCTATTCGCTGATTGACAACACACCTTGAATCAATTCCATTGATCCAAAGTATGTTGTGGCCTTCTTGTGATCGCTTTTTCAATTTACTTTTTAAACCAGATTGAAGGTTGATATAAATGTGTAGCACCTGATTTCATATAGGAATAGCTGGCACGTAGATGCCAATGGAAAAGATTCGATTCCTGAACCATGCATTATTGAAACATGAGACCTCGTAAGGCGATAAATGCCTGGGTGCGGGTGGCTCATGCATGTTTAACGTGGGATGAAACATCCTGCACAACACTAAATTTTGATGACAGTCGGAAGGACTTGTTTGGAAGTTGATTAATTAGGTGTTAGGGGGAATTAGATCCTAATCTACTCCTAAGTTCTACCTTACATCCTAAACTACTATCCTAAGTGGATTTTTAAATTCTAAATGGTGAAAATAGACCTAAGTTCTATTAACCTAAGAACTAGGCGATGACCTAGGTTTGAACACTATTGTTAATCCTAAACTAATCCTAACCTAAGGAAGGGGACGCACAGACCCATGGGAAAGGATAAGGATGGAATGAAATTTAATGGCATTGAATGAAGGTCCTTATGTGGACAGCGCCAGTTTGGAGGGAAAAGGAAAAAGGTGGAGGTATCTAGTTAGTTATGGGACTAAACTTGGTTTGCATGCAAAATTTGAATTTGGTGGTTCGCCAACCCAAGTCAGCGGTGGCATGAGGAAATAGAAAAACACAGAGCCTTTAATGCATTTAATTTTCTTGGTCATCGTGACCAGCCCGCCTTGGAAAGAGTATGGAGGAATTTTTGTTGGTCAATTGTGTTTGTTCAGATTTTTGGGAAGTTTCTCTGCATTTGGTTTTTCTTGGTTTAGTCGAACCAGTTGTGTTTGGTTGCTATCTCTGTTTCTTTAGAAATTGAAGGCTATTTTCGAGCTTGTAGCAGAAGGTGATTATTAGAAAACTTGTCGCTGTCACCATGGAAGGAAATACCACCTGTGGACGTAGTTTTCTTCGAGCTTCGAGGAAAAATTACAAGCATGTTAAGCCCTTCTCTTTAAAACACTTGCTTTGCTTAAACGTCTCATTAAAACAACCCTGCTCTTCTGATGAAGGGGGTTTTGGGTTTATTTGTTTGCTGTCATGACTGAGATGATTTGGGTTTAGTCGGTTTGCTGTCATGTTAGAAATGATTTAGGTAGAATCGTTTTTCTTGTTGTTGTGATTTGAACAGTCTTTGTGTATTATTATATTGGAAATATAGTCATATTGTGTTGGTTTATTCGACAGTATTGGGAAATTCGTTCTTTAAACAATGAAACTGTATAGACTGTATGAGTGGTTTTTCATTGTTGAGCAATTGTTATTTTTCTATTACGAACTTGAGTGATGGAACGTATTAACTATGCGAGTTGATTTACATTGTTTCCTTACTGAAATTTTGAGGAAATGAGTTCCTCTTCTTTCTGTTGTTCTGGATTTTGAAGGAAATAGTAAATGGGTTTTATTGAGCATTATGAGCTCGGTTTTAAGGAAGTGATAGAATTATTCTTATTGCTGTACTTTTTCTTTTGTAAAAGAAATGGATGAATACGATTTGGGTATTCGTGAAAGTTGGAGAAAGTAACTGTTTTTCTTCTGAACTTGTAATGAATTGTGTTTTCTCCTTGCTGTGATGGGAAGACGATTTTGTTGTGTTTTATTGATGTGGTTCGATCTTCTAGTTCAGACTGTTGTCGTGAAAATGAGCTTGGCTTTGTATTTCTGTGCAATGAATGAATTATGTTTTCTTCTTGCTGTGATGGAAAGTTGATTTTATAGTGTTCTGTGGATGCGGTTTGATATTCTAACTCAAACTGTCATCGTGAAAACACACTTGACTTTGGATTGTTGTGCAAGTGAAGAAATGCATGGGAATTAGTTTGTTATTTGGGTCTGTCTTGACTGTACCAAGCTTACGTATTTCATACCCTTTGCGGGTTTGCCTTGATAGAGGTATTGATATATGAATATTGTATTTTGAGTTCTGTACATCATTATGAAATAGGAGAATGATGTTTTTGGATTTAAATGGTTGATCGAGATGGAACTCGAACTGGGCATTCTTTTCATATGGTATATTGAATAAAATTGTGCATACTGTGCGATTTGGTTTTGATATCGTTTCTTTTCTGGATTTAAAAAGGAAACGAGTTCTTCTTCTTCTGCTGTTTTAAATTTTGAAGAAATGTTAATTGGGGATTTATTGAACATTTAGATTCGGCTTGATTGTTCCGAAAATAACCAGATTATTACAACCTGATCTCGGACCCTTATAGGCTTTAATTATTTGCCGATAATTTACTCCTTCTAAGTAATCAATTTAAAATAATGCAAGACAATAAGGACAATTACACATAGATTGATTACAGAGTTCGGCAATTACCTACGTCTTCAGGTTCGTGATCGAACCGTTCCACTAGTCAAAACTTGTAAGTTACAATAGTACTTTCACAAGAAAACCTAATGGAATTTTACTTGCATATCAGTACACCAAACCTTCAGACGACAAGGGTGAAAAATAGCACCCGACTTCCACCTTCCTAGCGTATAATCTCCTTCGGCTATGATCGGCCTTCCCGACGCAAAAAATGTGAAGCTAGCACTCCGGTCGACAATCCAGGATTTACAAGTACTTGGTGTGGCGCTATGGGCCTATTGGGTAGTTTAAAATTTACTCCCAATCACAAATATTTCATCTAATATTTCCTAAAATAATAGGCCAATAGACAATACTTTTCGACACATCCCGCAAATAAGCTTAACAAATAATAAGCTTGAGTTGTGTCCACCGTTCCGCACTGTAGCAATGAGCTTCTCCGTTGCACCGATGTGTAATGTGTGTCACCAGTGTGTCCACAACAAGCTTAACAAATAATAAGCTTGTGTTGCATGTCTTTACAATAGAATGGGTTCCCTATTTATATAATTTTAGGGCCCAATAATAATGCACTCCAGATAATCTTTAGGCTAATATTAGCCTCACCCGTACATATAAATTGGGATAAAAATTCCCAATAATGGGCGGATGCATTTTAAAAAGGGATTAAATCCCATGTTTGGCATGGCATACATATTTAAATGGGTTAAAAATCCCATAAATGGCGCATTTGATAATAGTTTAGGCTTTATTAAGCCTTTCCACGCGCATAGTGGTCAAAGACCACGTTGGGCTTATAACCGCGCCCCCCCCCCCTACCACCGCTTCACCTCCCTCTCCTCACATGCAATCTTCCACTCATGAAAATGCATGCCTTTACCACGTGGACATATGTTTGGTGGCTATGTAGGAGTTAATATTAATGTATACACATTAATATATACATGTGGCTTTTGGAAAGTGGCCTTACCAAAATAATATTATTTCAACGCATACAATGTGGAATAGAAATAATCCTGTAGTCCACTTTTCGTCTCCCGATAAGAAAATCGAGAAAAATCGACGAGTGGTGGCAAGCCACGTGTCACAGTGCGATTGGTCCAAATATTGACCAGTTGACCATAGTTTGACTTTCCCGCTGTTTGAACTTTGACCGAACATATCTAGAGCTCTCGATGTCCGTTTGTCACGTTCTCATAGTCGTTGGAAAGCTCTCGAGATGATCTTCTGCACTGACACCATTTAGAGATGTTTAGGGAACTTTCAAAAATGATCCCCTGATCACACCTCCCCACTGAGAAAAGCTTTTTGTCCCAAAAAGCTTCCATACTGTCTTGGATCTAGAAAAATTTGCTGCCACCTCGAAAGTGCTATTGTAGTAGACCCTTGGGTCTTCTCCTCCAACCTTCTCACTTTGACAACTCTGATCCGATCCTGGGACTTGTGGGTTATGGGCCCATGACACTTCTACTGCGCCACTCTGATATCCGAAGAAGATCTCCATGCCTCCGCTTTATGGTGCTAAGTTTCTAAATGAAACCTCAACACTCCTTCTGTGCGGTGCTAAGCTTCTTGATATCTGACAACAAGGATCTTCTTTTACTCTATAACATAGCTCCTAACTCCGAGTTGATTCCACAGAATCTGAACTGATTTGAAGGAACTCCATGTTACGTAGAGCTTTGATTGATCCGATGTCGGTGATGGATAATGCCTTGTCCCTTTACAGACCTCAACACCTCCGATGCATGATGCTAAGCCTCTTTCAAGACCTCGAGCCTCCAATGGTTGATGCTAAGTTTCTGTAGACCTCAACACCTTTGATGCATGATGCTAAGCCTCTTTCAAGACCTCAAGCCTCCGATGCATGATGCTAAGTCTCTGTATACCTCAACGCCTCTGATGCATGATGCTAACCCTCTTTCAAGACCTCGAGCCTCCAATGCACGATGCTCAACACCTTTGATATATGATGCTAAGCCTTTTTCAAGACCTCGAGCCTCCGATGCACGATGCTAAGTCTCTGTTACAGACCTCAATGCCTCCGATACATGATGCTAAGCCTTTTTCAAGACCTCGAGCCTCCGATGTATGATGCTAAGTCTGTTGATCAGCTACCATTCGTATGTGTGGTCACAATTCCTTGACATCGAATGATGTTCCGAGCTGACCCTTTGAGAGCTCTTCTTGTTGACATACTAATATCAGGTACCATTTTGCTGCATGGTCGCAATGCCTCTACACAGAATGAAGTTCTGACCCGACATCAATACCAACGGTGATTCAGCTACCATTCTGTTACATGGTCACAATGCCTCTGCACAGAATGAAGTTCTGAGATGATCTCTGTGAACTCTATTGTCTGCACAAATGGCAGATCAATCTCCAAGCTTTATATGAGTCAAATCTTGTATCCAAGCTGTAACAGGTACTCACACGCTGATTAGGAGATATGTTAGGAGCATTAATCAAATTTTCTAAGTAAGAAAATCCACTGAGTATTGTAAACCTTTCTCTCAGCATTTCCTCACAGAATCTGATCTCCAAACTTAATACTACATACGATCCATTAATCTGAATTATGCAATATATAATTGAAAAACTGTTGACTTACCCATTTCAAAGGACTTTCACTTTCAGGTATTACCTAGTCCTGGGTTGAATTGTCAACTAGTGGTGGAGTAGAAACTTCCTCTGCCTTTGCAATAGGCCTACATTCCATCTTTGGCTTGCCATTACTCTGATGGTGAGATGGATGCAGTTTCTAGCAATTATCCACCCGATGCCCATTCCTCTGGCAATGAGCACAAAAATTCCTCTTAATCTCCTTCTTCTGGGATGAGGAACTCTTTCTGCCATTTCTCGACTCTGCATGATGAGATTGGTCTTTCTCCACTATATTGCAATGTGGATTGACTTCATTTGTCTCCTTCCTGCCAAAACAATGACTAAACAAGGAAAATATACTGCATTTTATGGTGTTAGCAAAATCACCAAAATAATTGCCCTCTGGGGGTCTTACTAATACAAGTATAACAGAGTACAAACATTGCCCAGAATTGGGTCTTTAACTAATGTGCCATGTCTGGTTAGATGTATACAAACGTTACCCTCAAAGGGGTCTTACCAATACATTCTACCCTACACAATAGTTTTCAGGTTTTATCTGCGTATGAGATACAATGGATTCTTCCAAATAGAAATGCAAGAAAATTACTGAGTATGTTAAACCTGTCTCTCAGTCTATCCCACCAATCTAGAAATCCAGAAGTACAAGCCAATGCCATCCCTGTCAAAGCAACCTATACTGATTAACCTGCTCCATACCAACTTGCTTCGAAGATTAGTAAGTTTGCAGGTGTCGATTACCAGCTCTGATACCAAACATGATCTGAAAATAACTAGATTATTACGACCTGATCTCAGACCCTTATAGGCTTTAATTATTTGCCGATAATTTACTCCTTTTAAGTAATCAATTTAAAATAATGCAAGACAATAAGGACAATTGCACACAGATCGATTACGGAGTTCGGCAATTGCCTACGTCTTCGAGTTCGTGATCGAACCGTTCCACTAGTCAAAACTTGTAAGTTACAATAGTACTTTCACAAGAAAACCTAATGGAATTTTACTTACATATCAGTACACCAAACCTTCAGACAACAAGGGTGAAAAATAGCACCCGACTTCCACCTTCCTGGCGTACAATCTCCTTCGGCTGTGATCGGCCTTCCCAATGCAAACAATGCAAAGCTAGCACTCTGGTCGACAATCTAGGATTTACAAGTACTTGATGTGGCACTATGGGCCTATTGGGTAGTTTACAATTTACTCCCAATCACAAATATTTCATCTAATAATGCCTAAAATAATAGGCCAATAGACAATACTTTTCGACACATCCCGCAAATAAGCTTAACAAATAATAAGCTTGAGTTGTGTCCACCGTTCCGCGCTGTAGCAATGAGCTTCTCCATTGCACCGATGTGTAATGTGTGTCACCAGTGTGTCCACAACAAGCTTAAAAAATAATAAGCTCGTGTTGTGTGTCTTTACAATAGAATGGGTTCCCTATTTATACAATTTTAGGGCCCAATAATAATGCACTCCATATAATCTTTAGGCTAATATTAGCCTCACCGGTACATATAAATTGGGATAAAAATTCCCAATAATGGGTGGATGCATTTTAAAAAGGGATTAAATCCCATGTTTGGCATGGCATACATATTTAAATGGGTTAAAAATCCCATAAATGGCGCATTTGATAATAGTTTAGGCTTTATTAAGCCTTTCCACGTGCATAGTGGTCAAAGACCACGTTGGGCTTATAACCGCCCCCCCTACCACCGCTTCACCTCCCTCTCCTCACATGGAATCTTCCACGCATGAAAATGCATGCCTTTACCACGTGGACATATGTTTGGTGGCTGTGTAGGAGTTAATATTAATGTATACACATTAATATATACATGTGGCTTTTGGAAAGTGGCCTTACCAAAATAATATTATTTCGACCCATACAATGTGGAATAGAAATAATCCTGTAGTCCACTTGTCGTCTCCCGATAGGAAAATCGAGAAAAATTGATGAGTGGTGGCAAGCCACGTGTCACAGTGCGATTGGTCCAAATATTGACCAGTTGACCATAGTTTGACTTTCCCGCTGTCTGAACTTTGACCGAACATATCTAGAGCTCCCGATGTCCGTTTGTCACGTTCTCACAGTCGTTGGAAAGCTCTCAAGATGATCTTCTGCACTGACACCATTTAGAGATGTTTAGGGAACTTTCAAAAATGATTCCCTGATCATTGATGAAGTGACAGTGGCATTTAGATTGTTTTCTGAGTGCTGTGTTTTGCTGTACAAACAGAATATTTAAATGTTTAGTGTGATCTCTGATTTTACACTGTCATTAAAAAAATAAAAATGATGAACTCAAATTGAGTAATTCTTGTTGTGTTGAAGAAAATGGATGTTTTCTTATTGAAATAGTTAAAGGAATGAATTTTTCTCTTTTGCTGTTTGAGTTCTGGAAACAGCAACAATAGAGCTTCTGTACAATATGAGTTAGACTTGCTGTAGGTAACGACAATGTGTAAATGGTTATTTATGAACTGTGTGCATTCATGGATATGGAAAAGTCATGAGAATAATCGATTAAGTGACTGTATAACTATTTGATTGGTTAAAATACAGTGAAGGAAGTATGAATCCTTCTAGTACAGTAAGTACATAGTATGCATCTTTATACTGCTTATTCTATGATGAATACGATGTCTTACTAACCTGGTTTTGGTATTCATATGTACCTACCTGAAAGGAAGTATTGTTATGGATAATAAATTCTTCCTTGTCTTTATTTAAAGCTGAATATGAATGGAATTATTCTTTGCTACTGGAAAGTGAATTCTGAATGGATTTTGTAAGTTTCACTCTAAACTGTTATCTTGATTTGTGTCTCGTTGGATTCAATTTTCAGTACAGTCATGACGACACAATGTTATAGCTGACATATTACAATGCCCTCCTGAATTAAGTCATCAAGATTACTTAAGCCGAATATTAAGATCTTGGTTGGGGATAGGAGTATGATAACGTATACGGAGTGACTCCAGAGGACTAAAGATAACTAGACACACTGATTCATTTAGGAATGACATCGTATGTCTGCGTATCTTTAGTTACCATGAGTGCCTTCCTATACTCATTCATATTGCTAGTTGGAGTTAGAATTTGACCTTATTTTGGAAGGACTGGTAGGAACCAGGAAAGACCATTCTAGATAATAGGTGAAGTGAGGTGAAGGACGTATTCCATTGGTGTGTATCACATCCAGGAATATGATCATGCAAAGCATGTGAAAATCTTTGGCCAAAGTATCCCAAGTGCTGGTTGCGTTGTTCTAATCACCTAATTTAAGATGCCGGATGTCAGATGAATATCAGTAACAAATATTCAGATAGGCTTCTTAAATGGATCACTTCGATTATTAGAAATGGTAAGAGCACCTTGTATATATATTATACTATGCATGAATGAACATGAAGGATCGGTAGTTGCCGAGTCATGAAATGAGAGATCGTTGAAACTCTGAGCCATGAAAATGGGAGATCGGTAGTTCTTCGAGTCATTTATAGCAGCATATAGAATCTATTATATGATTGAATGGCACTGAATGTGTGTTCCATATTGCAAATATGTGAACAGGAAACATTAGTTTTACAAGGAAATTGTGTGTTCCAAACTACATTGTTTAGGCAGGAAACAATTATTAAAACTTGAACGTGTGTTTGAATTATATAATTCATAACATAGAACGTTTTATAATTTTATTTTTTTTCCCTTGTTCTTGTATCTTAAAATGGGGGATGTTACAGTGTACATGTGTGTGTGCATGTGCGGGTGCATGTCCATGTGCATGTGGGTGTGTCTGTGCATGTGTGTGTGTGTGTGCATGTGTGTGTGTGTGTGTGTGTGCATATGCCTGTGTGTGTGCGCTTGCGAGTGTGCATGTCATTACATGTTCATGTGCATGTGCATGTGTGTGTGTGCGTGTCCAAGCGTGTGTGTGTTTGTGTGTGTGTGCGTGTGCATGTGCGTGTGCATGTGTGTGTGTATGTGCGTGTTGCTGTGTGTGTGCGTGTGCATGTGAGTGTGTGCGCATGTGCGTGTGCGTGTGTGTGTGCATGTGTGTTTTATGCGTGTGGGTGTGCGTGTGTGCATGGTGTGCGTGTGCCTGTGCGACTGCATGTGCTTATCAATGTGCGTGTGATGTGCGTGTGCGTGTGCATTTCCAAGTGCATGTGCGTTTGTGTGCATGTTCATGTGGATGTGTCTTGGCATGTGTGTGTGCGTGTGTGTGTGAATGTTCATGTTCGTGTTGTGTGCATGTCCAAGTGAGTGTGTGATTGTGTCTGTCTATGCGTGTTCGTGTGTAATCTGTGCATGTGCGTGTGCGTGTGTCTGTGCATATGCGTGTGCGTGTGCTTCTCTATGTGCGTGTCCGCGTGTGTATGTGTGTTCATGTGCGTGTTCATGTGCATGTGTGTGTGTGTAAATGTGCATGTGCATGTGCGTGTGTGTGGGTGTGTGTTTGTGTGCATGTGAGTGTGCGTGTGCGTGTTTGTGTGTGTGTGTGTGCTTGTGCGTGTGCATGTGTGTGTGCATGTTTGTGCGCATATGCGTGTACGTGTACATGTGCGTGTGCATGGGCATTTGCGTGTGCATGCGTGTTTACATTTACATAGGCGTGTATGTGTGTGTGGGCATGTGTGTGTGCGTTTGTATTTACGTGGGCATGTGTGTGTGCGTGGGCGTTTGTGTGTGCATGTGCATGAGCATGTGCATCCACGTGTATGTGTCCATGTGTGTGTACGTGCATGTGTGTGTCTATGTCTACATGAGCGGTTGTGTTTGATTGTGTATGCGTATGTGTGTTTTTCTGTACCTATGTGTGTGCATGTGCATGTGCCTGTACCTATGCATGTGTGTTTGATTGTGCATGTTGATGTGTGTGTGTGTGCATTTGTGTGTGCATGTCCATGTGTGTGTGCGTGTCCAAGTCCGTTTGCGATTACGTCCATCTTTGTGTGTTTGTGTGTAACTGTATGTGCATGTGCATGTGGGTGTGTGTGTGTGTGTATCTGTGTGTGCATGTCTGTGTCTGTGTGTTTGCGTGTGCATGTCCATGTGTGTTTGTGTGTGTGTTTGCGTGTGCATGTTTGTGTGTGTGTGCATGTCCAAGTCCGTGTGTGATTGTGTCCGTTTGTGTGTGTGTGCGTGTCCAAGTCCGTGTGTGTTCGTGTGTAATTGTCTGTGCGTGTGCATGTGGGTGTGTGTGTGCGTGTATGTATGTGTGCAAGTCTATGTGTGTGTCAGCGTGCGTGTCCTACGTGCGTGTGCATGTGCATTTGTGTGTGTGTGCGTGAGTGTGTGTGTGTGTGTGTGCATTTTCGTGTGAGTGAGTGTGTGTGTGTGTGTGTGTGTGCGTGTGTGTGTGTGCGTGCATATGGAGGTAGAAACACCTCCGATAGGAACACCTTCGATACTACCTGGGGTCTCAATGACCGTGCTCTGGTGCTCGGCCATGCGGTTCTCAACCACTGCATAGATCCTGTGACTCCATCCCATGTCTTTGACTATAGGCTCTGAGATGGGTGCCTTACCCTTATTAGGGTTCTGGGGTCAATCTCTCCAAAAGTGTCCCGCTACTCCACACCCGAAGCAACCACCTGAAGTCCTCCAAACTGTAGCACCTCCAGAAGGTGCCCTAGAGGTAGGTGTTATGGATCCTAATGATCCAGCTATAGTCTATTGCGGCCTTTGTGGTATAGCTCCTACCGACTAAGCTCTAGCTCTACCCTGTGTTTTGGTGGGTCCCCTAGGAGGAGGCCCCATACTGCGACCTCTCTGTGCATCAGCTCTTTGAGGAGGACTAAATGGTGGGTGGGACTGCTACTGCTACTGTGGTCTAAAAGATGACTGTGAAGAATACTGACCACCACGAGGAAGAGGAGATGACCCCCTCGATCTATTATCCTACAACTACTGAATACGGCTCCTGACCCGGTCTCTAGCCTACTGGGTTTTACCCCAAGTCTCCTATGCAATGTAGGCATTCTTAACGGCCTCCGCTAATGTCTGCGGGAAGTGGATCCGAACTGCACCTCCAATGTCTATATTAAGACCCTGGATGAACCTGTGGATCTGTACCTGCTCATCCTGCATGTAATCAACGTACTGAATTAGGTCTAGGAACCTACTCTCATACTCGGCCACTGTAAGGGAAGCCTATCGAAGGTCGTGGAACTCATCGATCCTCTATTGTATGAATCTTCATGGCAAGTATCTACTCCTGAATCTCTCCTCAAACATCTCCCAAGTGATTGTCTCTAAATCTATATGGAGCTTCTCTATCCTCCACCATACTCCAGCTCCGTCCTTCAGTAGATGGATCGCAACACGAGCTTTTGTGTTGCTAGAACAAGGACAAAGCTTAAAGCAACCACTGAAGCTAACCAGCCAAGCCTCTACCTGGAAACCACCTATGTCACCTGAATAATGTGAGGGCCTAAGCTTCAGGATCTCCCTGATATGATCTGTAGCTGTGGTCTAACGACCTCTGGGCCTCTCTGTCTGCTTGTCCTTGAGCCTAGGGCTCCGAGACCTCTCTCTTTGTCCTGAAATATGGTCACCATGTCCCCTCAAAGGAGACTCTACTCTAGCTAACTCTCCATGAAAATTCTCTCCTCCATCTTCCTCACCATGTGGAGGAGGTGCATGTCCCTCAATGGAATTATCTCTGTCCTGTCTGCCCGAGTGCCCTCGTACTGATCCTCCACGTAAGGCGGCATTAACATCCTAGAGGGTCTATAAAATCTGTGGTAGGATAGCTACTAAACCCTGGTCTGGTGGTGGTGGTGGCAGTGGTGGAGGTGGTGGTGGTGGTGACTTTGAGCCTCTGTGAACGTTCCTCCTGCTCCGTCTGAGCTCCTTGCATAGACCAAAGTGGGAGTTAGTTCATTACCTTGAATTTTCTTCAGTTTTCTAAGTTTACTAACATGTTCAATTTTCAATTAGTTTTGTTTTCTAGATTATCAATTTACTATTTTTAGGTTTCAAGTCTCAATGTTTCTAGTGTGCCCAATGGTCCAAGATTTTGAACCACTGCTCTGATACCAAAGTGTGATGCTTGCTTTAACTACCACTTGAGACCAAGAAACAAATTAGGAAAATTATGGAATAATTTTTTTTTATAGGAAGAGTCTACAACCAAGTTGCAAGACACTAGTTTGAAACTAAATAGGTTCCAGAATAAATTCTGATTAACCAAACACAAGATTTCCATTTTTATCTTATAACAATTTTACTAGGTTCCAATTTGGAGGTTACAAGTTTTATTAAGGTTCAGGGAGAAATTTATCGCCAGGCCTGCTCTCTATCAAGCCCTGAACTTCAACTAGATTTCTCACATACTTAGAGTTATCAAAACTTTCCTAAACTAGGCTCATTGGATAGGAAATTTTCTCACCTTTCCAACCATATAAATAAGTCCTCCTAACTCCTTGTAAAACTCAAGTTATGGCCGGGCGGAGTTTTAGGGGAAAATTTTCCCTTGGAGGTCCGCGGGGATAGGGAGAAAACTGGGAAAATTTTCCCAAATGCCACGTGTCATCACGTGATTGATGCGGGAGAGCAGGTGGTGGGGAAAATTTTGAATTTTTTTTCCCAAAACCAAAGTCTCTATTTCCAAAGGAAAATTTTCCTCCATGCCCTCGCACTTGCTCAAATGGCCACGTGGCGCTTTGTGATTGGCCGAGGGCCGGCGGAAGAAAAAGTGAAGTTTTTTCAAAAGTGTAAAAAGTTAAGTTTTCAATTGTAAATCCTCATTCCTCCCTACCATGTGTCAGCACATGATTGGTGTGGGGCTGATGAAATTTTTAGGAAATTTTTCCAAAGTTCAAAATTTAAATTTTTCTGAGGTTGAATTATTATTATTATTATTTTTTTGTTTGGGATGGCCATTTTGAAGTAAAACTTCAAATGGCCATAACTTTTGATAGGAAGCTCCATTTTAGGAAAATGAGGACTTTTCGGAAAGATCTCAGAGTCCTCTTTGCATAGAAATCATAAATTTTAGAATTTAGTAAAGTTTCAAGGGTCAATTTTAAGAAATTTATTTGTAGAGAATTATAATTTTAAAACTGACAGTTTGTTTTCAACTTGCAAGTTTCGTTCAATTTTGATTCCCTTTCTCCTCAACATGTAAATTGAACATGGAGGGATGATCATGGGTCTGTTAAAGAGTGTTTTCCAGGTTCAAATTATGTATTGGGTTGCAATTGATATATTTTGCATCTTTTGACAGGAAATCTATTATGCAAGTTCAAAATCTAGTTTGATGCAGTTCTTGATGATCATTTTAATTGTTGCATTTCCACAAGGTTTATAAACCTTAATACATCTAAATTTTCTTATCTCATTCCTTAATTTTAGTTATGAATCTGAACTATGCATTTAATGAATTAATTCCGGTGCCAAATTCCAAAGAAAACAAAATTCAATTACTAACAATTTAAAGGTCAATTTACAATTTCCAAAGTGGAAGCATTTTCATTTCTGATCTGTAACATCCTATTGCTATAATTTATTACTTAAAGTACATGACACTATTTTGATATCTAAATTTGACAATAAAACAAGGAAACAGAATGTTGTCGTTTATTCTTCACGCATTTTTTTTTGACAGGGATACCATTTCAAACAACAAATGTAATTCAAAACATTCAATACAATCCAGTATGCACATTCCAACAGAATTAAAAGAATCAATGCCATCCTTTATTGAGAGGTCAAATAGCTTTACAACCGAACTCCTTTCCAATTTGATTTGATTTCAAATTTCAAAATTACAAGTATGGATATCAATTACATTATTTTCCCAAGGTAAAACAGAGAATACATTTCTTAATTCAATTACAACTTCCAATTACAAATAAACATCTCACATTTCAACATCAATTACATTCATCCACTCTAAGTGGGAAGGGTTACATTATATTTTCTCAAGAAAAGAGGACTGTCAAACAATTTTATTCTTTCCCCAAATAGCAGTTTGTTGTTTTCTTCTTCTTTATTCATCTTTGAATCACAACAAGGGGAAAGACAACACTCTCCACCCAACCAAGATACCCAAAGGGAAAATAGAATCCATCTTTCCCCATTGGCCCCCGAGCCCCAACCATATTGAAATGAAACATGATAAAACAACACATGGCAACATAGCTTCTTTCACATATAACATACATTCATATGCACAAGGAAATGCATAAACAAAAAGATGTAGTTCTCAACTACAACAACAATTCCAATCAAAACAAAGGCTCCTTCTCCAAGAAAGCAAGCCAAGCAAGAGCAAGAACTATGGAGGTCTCCTTATGCCTCCCATGTTGAAATTGGGCATCCACCTAAAACAAACCACCAAAACATAACCATCCCATAAACCTTATCCCTCCTCAACCCCTCCTTATCCCTCCTCCAAATTTATCCCTTATACCTCCCCAAAGTAAGAAATGCAAGCATATTCTTTTCCCTAGGTGGATCCCAACCAACACTCCCTCCACAAGACAAAGTGTCAATGGTAAATCCCTTATCCCTCCTCTGATAAACCTCATAGTCTTCTCTCCACACCATGCCCTAAGCATTCTACCCATCCCTCTAAGAATTACAAACACAAATACATTCAAATTTCATGCTAAAAGAGGGAACAACAGCAATTTTAAAAAGTGAGAGCCTACCTCTCCATGATGGAGACTTGCTTCCAAAACAACAGTCTTTATTACATCAAAATCCAGTCCCAAATCAGCAAGGTAAATGTATGCACAAGCAAATCCTCTTCTTCCACCAAGAAAGCTCCAAAATGCAAGAGAAATTTGACCCAACAATGAAATTTCCAACCTTCAACAACCTCAAAATGAGGAGGAATTCAAATTTTAAAGGAGAGGGTGGAAGAGGATGATGTGGATTCCAAGTGGGATGCCACATCATTTTTCTTCCTTCCCCAAGAGTGCAATCCACATCAACAACAAATCACCATAAAGGAAAAATGAAAAATTTACTTACATACACAATGTAGCCCATACCCCAAAAGGAATGCATTTCAAATTTGTAAGATAAGTGCAATCAATACTTACAATAAATCATGTCAAAATGTAATAAAATAAGTTGATTTTGACTCCAAATTAATAAACAAGGTTGGTGGAGGATTTTGAGAGGTGTGGGACAAGTTTAACTTGTCCCACAAGCCTCCAAATTTGTCCTCCAAGCTCAAATTCGAATTTCAAGAGAGAGATGGAGTGTTTGACCTTCCAAAATCTTCTTACAACCTCTTACAATTTCTTACACAATCTATCACTTCACTTACACAACCCATACTTGGTAACTTACACACTCTTTTAAAATGCATTTATTTCTATGACATTTATTTATTACAAACTTTAGACACAACCATATATTTAATTACCATATGGTTATAAAATATATAAATAAATTTCATTTTCAACTAAGACAATAACATTTAATTTCACCTTCCACATCCTATTTAATTTAATTAAATTTTAACTATATGACTCTCACATTATACTATCACATTAAAATAATTAAAATAAAGAGCACATTACAAATAAAATACATACAACAATAATTTTAAAAAGGGACACAACAAATAAAGCACACATATACCCCATGGTCACAATAATGGAAATCCCCCCATGGGAAATCCTAACAAAACACAACATACAACTCAAACACAGTTGCCATGGTGACCTTGTTGATTTCACACTGAATTCCAATATGGTTAGTCTCCAGTCCCCCAACATTGTTGTGATTTTAACCTGCAAAATGCAAAATACCTCCTTCGGCCTCGTGGCCACATCAGAACATCCAAATGATATAAGCAACATAAAATTATTAATTTTAAATCACAACAATATCAAGGATTCAATATTTATCATTAAAATTCAATTTGTAACTATATCATCATCCAATAGATTTCTATACTAGAGCTATTCATAATAATCAATGTCACATGTCTAAAATTAACATCAATAACCTGTCCATGTCAACTAGTATATCATTATCCACATAATAATAAAAATGTCTCAATGATCCTCAAGCACAATAACTGAATCCAGATCAATATTAATCCATAGTCTAACATCTAACCATCATGCTAATCAAAACATATTAATGTCCATAATAATCCATGAGCTAGTATATACACATCCTGTTACATCAAAATATAATAATATCCAAAATATGATCAATAGAGTCAGGATCAGTATCTAAACAGTGTCAAAGGGAAGTGGGCACTACATCCCCCTCCCCTTAAACTAGACTTCCTGTGTGTGAAGTCACTAGAACAAATGTGGAAACTGCACTCGTAAAGCAGTAGCATCCTCCCAAGTGGCTGTAGTCTCATCATATCTGTCCCACTGCACTCGTACCTGATGCAATCTCTCTGCCTCGAAGGCCCATGGGTCCTGCGATGTGATGATACGGATGGGCTCCACCATGTACCTGTCCCTGATCATGTACACCTGCAATGATGTCCAATCTGTGTGTGCACATGAGAAGGATGTGCGTGTGCGTATCTCCTAAGAACAGAAACATGAAACACATCATGTACGCGAGACAAGCTGGGTGGCAATGCTAGACGGTAAGCCAATGGCTGATACGCTCCAGTGATCTCGTGTCCAACAAACCGAGGGGCTAACTTAGAACCTTTTCCATAATGGATCGAACTCTTATGTGGCCTAACATGAAGGTGTGTACCTTCATGCCCACATCAAAATTACGCTGTGGTTCTATGCTGATGTGTGTACTTCTTCTGCCTATCATGTGCCTCCTGCAATGTCTACCTGATCAACACTACCTGTGTGCTCCATGTCCTGCAAAAGAGCTAGTCCAAGAGATACTCTATCCTCCAACCTGTCCCAGATAAGGAGTGTCCTGCACTCCCTACCATATAAGTCCTGAAAAGGAGACATGCCTATAGAACTCTGGAAACTATTATTGTAGGTAAATTCCACAAGATACAGATACTCCTCCCACTTAGACTGCTGATCCATGTGTACATCCTGAGCATATCCTCCAAAATGCGTGATTCATGTCCTCTCAGTCTGTCCATCCGTCTGTAGGGTGATAAGCTGTGCTGAAGTCATATACTGCATGGTGGTCCAGAAATGAGAAGTGTGTGCGGTGCCATGTGAATCCGTGTAACCTAACAATGTCTCTGTCCAAGTAAACATGTGCCACTGTACTAGCTTTATAGGTGGTCTTTACTAAAGAAAAGTGAGCTACTTTTGTCAATTTATCAATGTTTGTGACCATGATGGTGTCATGGTGATATCTCGACATGGGTAATCCAACAATGAAATCCATGGAAATGGTGTCCCATTTCCACTGCGGTATAGCATGAGGATGTGTAGAAGGCCAGTGTGGATGCTGATGCGTGTGCCTTCACTTTCTGTGCACTCTAAACAGTGTGACATAAACTAAGCCACGTCCCTGCGAAGTCCTCTCCAGTGATATAACTTTCTCAAGGTGGTGTGCATGTTCTTCACCCCTGGATGGGCTGAATACGGTACACAATGTGCCTTTGTCAATATGTCCTACCTTAGGCCTATGTCTCTAGGAACATAAATCTGACCTATGTGCCCGAGAAGGCTATATGTCTCTAGTGAGAAATCATCAAATTTCCCCTCAAGGGGTCTCTGTGACTCAATCTCTACTCGTGACGTGCAATGTAGAAACTGTCAAGAGGAAGTGTGCTGCAAGGATCCTGCTCGTGTAAATCTGTGCTCACTGGGAAGTAGCCATGCTCAAATGCCTCCATCTGCTGAGGGCATCTGCAACCACATGTCTCCTTCCCCTTCACATGCTCTATCTCCATGTCATACTCACAAAGCAACTCCATCCAGTGCCTCTGATGAGCGTTTAGATTGGGCTGTGTGAAGAGCGTGGTGAAGGCTCAAATGATCTATCCTAAGTGTGAATCTCCGACCAAGAAGAAAGTGTCTCCATCGAACCAAAGCATGCACAACTGCCGCAAGCTCAAGATCATGGGTAGGATAATTAAGCTCATGATCCTTGAGTTTACGAGACTCAAAAGCTACAACTTTGCCCTCCTGCATAAGAACACCTCCAAGGCATGCCAACAAAGCATCTGTGCATACAAAGAACTCACCATTTCCAGATTTGGCAGGCAAGAATGGGTTGCTATGGTTTAGTGAGATATATCCTTCAGTGTCCTGAAGGCCTTCTCACAGTTTGTGTGACCAATTTTCAAATTTCTTCCCTTTCCGCTGATAGGGAAGTGATGGGGTGTGCTATCTGAGAGAAGTCCTACACAAATCTCCTATGTAATACCCTGTTAACCCCATGAAGCTGAGCACCTTAGGGGTCAATTGTCACTGTAGTGGGTACTGGCCAATCCATAATGGCTCTAATCTTGGAAGTGATCAACTGCCATTCGTGTCACCTGAGTGATATGGCCCAAGTGCAGTGAATCTCTGACTGAAAGAAAGCATACTTCTCCAAGTTTCCCGTAAAGCTGCAATTTTCACGAAGACACTGAAGTTTTGCAACGCATGGTGCCCCTCGTGCTCCTAAATGCGTACATGAGTGGCATCAGAATGTGATTGGAAAAATGAGCACGAAGCAGATCTAAAAATTTCTTGAATATCGCCCATTGGTTCAAACTGTCATGAATACTGTGTATATGATGGCATTCGTCAAACCAAAGGGCACCACTGTGCAACTCATTAGTGCGAGAGAGATGCGTCGTGACGAAAAAGTGGGTCTGTATGTGTCCATGTGCTGTGAGTCTGAAAATCTTCAACAACCTAATTTAATACAGAATGGGTACGCCAGACTTGTGTCCAATATGGTCAAAGTGAATAGGGTGCGTTTGTAAGCGTCCCTTGCTGTTTGATCAAGCATTGTGCATCGTGTGAGGGCGTGTGGATCCCATGCTATTGCTTGCAAGTTGTGAAAATTGCTTCGCCTTGGCGTGTCGACCCATGTACTGTGCAAAGCCATATTTGATCCATTTCTTCTTATGTAAGGGTTGAACTGTGCCTTTTACGTGTGCATGTGCGTGAAAACTTCTGACGGATGAGAGGCCTTGGTCTAGCGGAAAAGTGCCTTCTAGTTGCATCTTGAGCATCACAAAGCCTTTTTCACAGTTGTGTTCAGGTCGAATATTTCATTTGATGTGTGGAATGCAAGGATGTGCGTACATGTTGATGTGACATAAAACTGTGAAATGGCCAATGTTTGTGTGCGGAAGTGTGTATGTGTCTGTGAAAACGATGTGTCTTCCCTAGGAAATCATCTGCAGTCCTCTGTGCATGTGTACATGTATCAACTTGTGCGATGTTGGTGAAGTTTAGTTACATTTCATGAATTTTGTGGGGTCTACCTGCACATGTGATTAAAATGTTTCACCATCCTGAGAACCCTGGTGCATACATGTGCATGCTTCAAGTGCGTTAGCAGTTCATTTGATGCATAAAAACATCCCTAGTCTCCAAAATACAATCTAGAGCATGTGAATCAATCCAAGCTCATGTACTTGTGCAAAGTCTGATGTCATAGAAATCCATCCTGTGACCCTTGTGTGAGGATCTCCAGCTTCCATAACCTCAAAATGACTGATGGATCTCATTTTCAAAGGAGAGTGTGTGGAAGATGTGACAGTGGTGATGTCCAAGTGTGTGTGCCATCATCATTTGTGTCTAAACCTGTCCCGTTAGAACGTATGATTTGCAATGTGTGTGCGCATCAACTACCTCACCAATTAATGCAACAACAGTGTGTTTGCATGTACATGTGTGCATGTGTGTACCCCAAAAGCGTGCCTGTGCATTTACGTGTAAGTATGTGTGTGCTTCCTACAATAAATATGTGTGTTCAATGTGTGCATGTCTGTGTTGTGACATCTGCATGTATATGTGCATGTGTGTGTGG
>CM034153.1:393006506-393009006 GCA_019776745.2 Taxus chinensis
GTGAATGTAGTGCATGTGTGTGTGGGCATGTGTGTGTGAGTGTGCATGTGCATGTGCGTGTGTGTATGCGTGTGCGTGTACGTGTGCGTGTGCTTGCACATGTGTAGTTCGTGTGTGCATGTCTGTGTGTGCGTACACGCGTGTGTGTGTGCGTGCATGTGTGTATGTATGCATGTGTGTGTGTACATGTGCGTGTTGAGTGTGTAATGTGTGTGTGTGTGCATGTCACGTGTGCGTGTGTCTATGTGTGTGTGTGTGTGTGCTCGTGTGCATGTGCGTGTGTAATTGTGTGTGTGCGTGTGCATATTTGCTCGCGTGTGCATGTGCGTGTATGTGTGCATGTGCAGTGTGCGTGTGCGTGTGCATGTGCATGCGTATACGTGTGCCTATGTGTGCGAGTGTGTGTGTGTGTGTGTGCACATGTGTGTGCGTGTGCACCCGTGTTCATGTGCGTGTGCGTGTGGGTGTGCGTGTGCGTGTGTGTGTGCGTGTGCATGTGCGTGTGCTGTGCATGTGCCCGTGTGGGTGTGACATGTGATTGTGCATCTTGCGTGGGTGTGCATTGCATCTGCGGTTACGTAGTTCTGTGCCTGTGTATGATGTTAGCGTGTGCGTGATTACATATTGATCGTGTGTGTGTGCGTGTGAATGTGGGTATGTGCGTGTGTGTGTGCTGTGTGCATGTGCGGTGTGTATGTGAATGTGAGAGTGCGTGTGCTGTGTGTGCGTGTGCATGTATGTGTGTGTATGTGCGTGTGTGTGTGTCACGTGTGCATGCGTGTGCGCGTGTGTGTGCATGTGTGTGTGTGTGTGCGTGTTTGTGTTTGCATGTGAGTGCGCATACCTAGGTGTGCGTTTTTGTGCGTGCGTGCATTTGTGCATGGGTGTACTTGTGTGTGCGTGTGTGAATTATGTTATTGTGTTTGTGCGTTTACGTTTGCACATAGTGCATGTGTGTGTGTGCGCGTGCTTGTGTGAGTGTGTGTATACGCATGTGCGTGTGCATGTGTGTGTGCGTGTGCGTCTGTACACTGTGTGCGTGTGCGTGTGCATGTCTCTGTGTGTGTGCATGTGTGTGCATGCGCGTGTGTGTGTGTGTGTGTGTGCATATGCGTGTACATGTGTTGTGCGTGTGTGTATCATGTGTGTGTGTACGTGTGCATGTGCATGTGTGCGTGTACGTGTTGCATGTGTGTGTGTGTGTGCGTATGTGTGTGACGTGTGTGTGTGCACGTGAATGTGTGAGTACGCATGCGTGTGCGCGTGCATGTGTGTGTCCATGTGCAAGTGCGTGTGCGTTGTGGGTGTGGGTGTGCATATGCGTGTGCGTGAGGGCATGTGCAGTGTGTGTATGTGTCTGTGTGCATGTAGGTGTGTGTGTTTTTGTGCGTGTGCATGTTGCGTGTTTGTGTGCGTGCGCATGTGCATGTACGCGTGTGTGTGTGCATGTGCGTGTTCGTGTGCTTGTGCGTTTGTGCATGTGCGTGTGTGTGTGCATGTACGTGTTTTTGATGGTGTGTGAGTTTGCATGTACGTGCACATTTACGTGTGTGTGTGTGTATGTGTGTGTGTTTGTATGTGTGTGTGTGTGTGCGCGTGTACGTCTGCATGTGCGTGTGCGTTGTGCAGTGTGCGTGTGTGTGTGTGTGTGCGTGTACTGTGTACGTGTGCGTGTGCACGTGTGCGTGCGCGTGTGCATGTGCGTAATGTGTGTGTGAGTGCTATGTACTTCATCAATGGTTACACGCGTGTGTTCGAGTTACGTGTGCATGTGTGCGTGCATGTGCATGCGTGCATTTATGTGTCTGTGTGCGTGAGCGTGTGCATGTCCATGCGTGTTTGTGTGAGTGTGTGTGCGTGTGTTGTGTACATGCGCGTGCACGAGTGCGTGTGAGTATGTTATTGTGTGTGTGTGTGTTTGCGTATGCGTGCGTGTGTGCATGTGGGTGTGTGTGTCAGTGTGCATCTTCGTGTGCGCATGCAGGTGTGCGTGTGCGTGTGTTGTGTACATGTGCGTGTGCGTGTGCGTGTGCGTGTGCATGTGCGTGTGCATGGTGCATGGGCATGTGAGTGTGCACGTGAATGTGCATGCGCGTGCACGTGTACGTGTGTGTGTGTGTCCATGTGCGTGTGTGTATTCGTGTGCGTGTGTGGTTGTGCATGAGTGCGTGTACGTGTCCGTGTGCATGTGCGTGTGCTTGTGCATGTCTGTGTGTGCGTGTGCGTGTGCATGTTGCGTGTGGCGTGTGCCTATGCATGTACGTGTGCTTGTGCGGGTGCGTGTGGGTGTGGGTGTGCATTTGGGTGCGTGCGCATGCGCGTGCGCATGTGTGTGTACATGTGCCTGTGCGTGTTTATGTACTGTGTTTGCGTGTGTGTGTCCATGTGCGTGTGCCTGTGTGCTGTGCGTGTGCATGTGCGCGGGTGTGCATGTGCATGTGTGTGTGTGTGTGCATGTGTGTGTGTGTGTGTGTGCTGTGTGTCGTGTGTGTGTGTGTGT
>CM034153.1:393011506-393016506 GCA_019776745.2 Taxus chinensis
ATGTGCGTGTGCATATGTGTGTATGTGCGTGTCCAAGCACGTGTGCGTGTGCATGTGCGTGTGCATGTGCATGTGTGTGTGCCTGTGCATGTGCATGTAGCTGTGTGTGTGCGTGTACGTGTGCATATGCATGCACGTGTGCATGTGAGTGTGTGTGCATGTGCCGTGGTGTGCTTGTGCAATTGTGGTTTTACGTGTGTGTGGCGTGTGGCGTGGTGCGTGTGGTGTGTGTGTGCGGTCGAGTGCATGTGCTTGGTGCATGTGTTTTGATGTGCGTGCTGTGTGCCTGTCCAAGTGCAATTTGCGTTTGTGTGCACGGTTCGTGTGTGGATGTGTCCTTGGCATGTGCGGGGAAGGTGCATGTGCATGTGCGATGTTTCATTTTCGTGTGTGGGTGCGGGTCAAAGTGCACAGTGATTGTGTCCGTCTATGTGTCTTTGTGTGTAATTTTCTGTGCATGTGCGTGTGCGTGTGCGTGTCTACATGCGTGTCCACGTGTGTATACGTGTGCATGTGCGTGTTCGTGTGGCAAGGTGTGTGTTCATGTGCATGTTTGTGTGCGTGTGTGTGTGCGTGGGTGTGTGTTTGTGTGCATGTGAGTGTGTGTGTGCGTGTCCTTGTGCATGTGCGTGTGTGTGTGTACTTGTGCGTGTGCATGTGTCTGTGCGTTTGTGTGCACGTATCCGTGTACATGTGTGTGTGAGTGTGCATGGGTGATTGCGTGTGCGTGCATGTTTACTTTTATGTAAGTGTGTGTGTGTGTGTGTGTTGGCATGTGTGTGTGCGTTTGCATTTACGTGTGCGTGTGCATGCACATGTGCATTCGCGTGTCCATGTCCATGTGCGTGTGCGTGTGTGTGTGTGTCTACGTCCTACATGAGCGGTTGTGTTTGATTGCGTGTGCGTGTGTGTGTGAGTGTGCGTGTGCCTGTACCTGTGTGTGTGTGTCCATGTGCGTGTGCGATTGTGTCCATGTGCGTGTGCGATTGTGTCCATGTGCGTGTGTGTGTGTGTGTTTGCTTGTGCTGTCCTGTGTGGTGTGTGTGGTGCGCGTTTGCATGTGCATGTCCATGTGTGTGCGCGTGTCCAAGTCCATGTGCGATTGTGTCCATCTGTGTGTGTTCGTGTGTAGTTATCTGTGCGTGTGTGGGTGGGTGTGTGTGTGCGTGTGTCTGTGTGTGTCCATTTGCATGTGCATGTCCATGTGTGTGTGTGTGTGTGTTTGCATGTGCATGTCCGTGTGTGTGTGTGTGTCCAAGTCCATGTGCGATTGTGTCCATCTCTGGGTGTTCGTGTGTAATTGTCTGTACGTGTGCGTGTGGGTGTGTGTGTGTGTGTGTCTGTGTGTGTGTGTGTGTGAATCTACGTGTGTGTCAACGTGCGTGGTGTGTGTGCGGTGTGCGTGTGTGTGTGTGTGCATTTACGTGTGTGTGTGTGTGTGCGTGTTCATGTGCGTGTGGTGTTGCATGTGCTTGTGCTGTGTTGTGCATGTTGTCAGTGCATGTCGTGTGCGTGTGGGTGTTTCTGTGGCATTGTGTGTGCTTGTGTGGTGTGCATGTTTTGTGTGTGTGTGTGCACGGTTTGCGTGTGTGTGCCCGTGTCGTGTGAGTGTGCATATGTGTGTGTGGTTGGCATCTGCATGGGGCGTGTTTCTATGCATGGGCCGTTCACGTTCATGTGCGTGTGCATGTGTGTGTGTGTGTTCATGTCAAAGCACGTGTGTGTTTGTGTGCGTGTGCATGTGCATATGCGTGTGCGTGTGCATGTGTGTGCATGTGCGTGTGTGTGTGCATGTGCGTGTGCGTGTGCATGTGCGTGTGTGTGTATGTGTGTGCGTGTGCGTGTGCTGCTATGGGCGTTTGCGTGTGCGTGTGTGTGTGCGTGTGCCTATGCGTATGCACGTGTGCTTGTCCATGTGCGTGTGGTGTGTGTGTGTGCGAGTGTGCATGTGCAAGTGCGCATGTGCGTTTGTGTGGGTCATGTGTGTGTGTGTGGGCGCGTGTCTGTGGCATGTCCATGTGCGTGTGCGTGTGCATGTTACATGTTGCCTGTGTGTGTGTGTGTGCCTGGTCTAAGTCTGTGTGCGTGCATTGTGTCACGTCTTTGCATGTTCGTGTGTAATGTGCGTCTGCGTCTGCATCAACGTGTGTACATTTGTCTGTGCATGGGCGTGTGTGTGTGCGTGTCTACGTGCGTGTCCGCGTGTGTATGCATGTGCATGTGCATGTTCGTGTGCATGTGTGTGTGCGTGTGTGTGTGCGTGTGCGTGTGCATGTCCGTGGGTGTGTGTTTGTGTGCGTGTGAGTGTGCGTGTGTATGTGCGTGTGCGTGTGTGCATGTGTGTGCTTATGCGTGTGCTTGTGTGTGTGCATGTGTGTGTGCGTGTGTGTGCGCGTATGCGTGTGCGTGTGCATGGGCGTTTGCGTGTGTGTGCATGTTTGCGTTTATGTAGGCGTGTGTGTGTGTGGGCACATGTGTTGTGCGTGTGGGCATCTGCATGTGTGTTTACGTGTGTCCTATGCATGTGTGTGCGTGGGCGTTACGTGTGCATGTGCATGCACATGTGTATTCGTGTGTCCATGTGTCCATGTGCGTATGCGTGCGTGTATTAACGGTTGCATGTGTCTTTGTCTGCATGAGTTTTTGTGTGTTTGACTGTGTGCATGCGCGCGTGTGTGTGTGTGTGCGTGTGCGTGTGCCTGTACCTATGTGTGTGTGTGTGTGTGTGTGTCTGCTTGGGCGTGTGCGTGTGCATGTGTGTGTGCGTGTGTTTACGCGTATGCGTGTGCATGTGCGTGTGTGTGTGAGTGGGAGTTTGCATGTGCGTGCGCATTTGTGTTTGTGTGGGTCTGTGTGTGTGTGTGGGCGCGTGTGTGTGGGGGGGCATGTGTTTGTGCGTTTACATTTGCCTGGGTGTGTGTGTGTGCGTGGGCATTTGTGTGTGCGTGCATGTGCACGTGTGCGTGTACATGTGATTGTGCGTCTGCGTCTGCATCAACGGTTACGTGTGCCTGTGCCTGTGCGTGCGCGTGTGCGTGTGCGTGTTAGTGTGCGTGTGTGTGTCCGTGTCCATGTGCGTATGCGTGTGTGTGTGTGTCTGCGTCTACATGAGCGGTTGTGTTTGACTGTGTATGTGTGTCTGTGTGTGTGTGTGTGCGTGTGTGTGTGTGTGTGTGTGTGTGTGTGTGCACGCGCTTGGGCATGTGTGTGTGCGTGTGTGTGCGCGTATGTGTGTGCATGTGCGTGTGTGTGTGAGTGGGAGTTTACATGTGCATGTGCATTTGAGTTTGTGTGCGTGCACATTTGTATGTGTGTGGCACATGTGTGTGTGTGGGCATGTGTGTGTGTGTGTGGGCATGTGTTTGTGCATTTACGTTTGCCTGGGCATGTGTGTGTGCATGGGCGTTTGCGTGTGCGTGCACATGCGCGTGTGCATTCGCGTGTGCGTGTGCATGTGTTTGTGCGTCTGCGTCTACATCAATGGTTGCATGTGCGTGTGCGAGTTCATGTGTGTTTGTGTGTGCATGCGTGCTTGTGTGCGTGTGTGTGTGTGTGCATGTCCATCTACTTGTGCATGTGTGTGCGTGTGTTGTGTACATGTGCGTGTGCGTGTGCGAGTTAGTGTGTGTTTGTGTGTGCATGCGTGCTTGTGTGCATGTGTGTGTGTGTGCATGTCCATCTACTTGTGCATGTGTGTGCGTGTGTTGTGTACATGTGCGTGTGCGTGTGATGTACAGTTGCATGTGTGTGTGCTGGTGCATGGGCATGTGAGTGTGCATGTGAATGTGCATGTGTGTGTACGTGTGCGTGTTTGTGTGTGTGTGTCCATGTGTGTGTGTGTGTGGTTGTGTGTGTGTGTGTGTGCGTGTGCATGTGCATGTGAGTGTGCGTGTTCATCTGTGTGTGTGTGTGCGTGTGTGTTGCGTGTGCGTGTGCGTGTACCAGTACATATGTGTGTGCCCGTGTACATGCACATTTGCATTTGCGTGTGGCGTGTGCATTAACCTGTGCATGTCTGTGGCGTGTGCGTGTGCATGTGGTGTTGTACGTGTGCGTGTGGCGTGTGTGTGTGTGTGTCCGTGTGCGTGTGCCTGTGGCTGTGTGTGTGTGTGTGTGTGTGTGCGTGTGCGTGTGCATGTGAGTGTGCGTTTACATGTGCGTGTGCTTTCTGTGTGCATGTTGCGTCTGTGTTGTGGTGTGTGCGTGTGGGTTACGTGTGCGTGTGCATGTGCATGTGCATGTTCGTGTAGTGTGCGTGTGTTTGTGATTGTTACGGTGTTCATGTCTGTGTGCGCTTGCGCGTGTAATGTGGGAGGTGGTGTGGTCATGCAAGTTCTTGCCTGTGCATTGTGTGGTGGCGTTGCAATGTCCGTGTGTGTGTGGTGTCGTTATGTGTGCTTTTCGATTTGACATGTACGTGTTGCGTCGTGCTTGCGTGGTGCGTGTGTGTGTGTGCGCGTGTGCATGTGCGTGTGTGTGCGCGTGTGCGTGTGCGTGTGCTTGCGAGCGTGCGTGGGAGTGTGCATGTCAATGCACGTTCATGTGCATGTGCGTGTGTGTCTGTGTCTCTGTTCGTGTGCGTGTGCTTGTTCGTGTGTGTGTGCGTGTGCATGTGCGTGTGCTAGTTCATGTGGTGTTTTGTGGTGTGCATGCGTGCTTTGTGTGCGGTGATTGTGTGGGGTGTGCATGTCCATCTAACTTGTTCATGTGTGTGCGGTGTGTTGTGTACATGTTCGTGGCGTGTGCGTTTAGTGTGTGTTGTGTGGGTGGCATATTCGTGCTTGTGTGCATGTGTGTGTGTGTGCATGTCCATCTACTTTGCATGGTGTGTGCGTGTGGTTGTGTACATGTGCGTGTGCGTGGGCATGTACCTTTGCTGTGTGTGTGCTGTTTCATGGGCACTGTGAGTGGTGCTGTGAATGTGCCATGTGTGTGACGTGTTCGTGTTTTTGTTTGTGTGTCCATGTGTAGTGTGTGTTTTGTTGTGTGTGTGTTTGTGT